>CANTUR010000472.1:145000-745000 GCA_947683625.1 Mallotus nudiflorus | reverse complement strand
AGAGAAGGAAGAAAGAAAGAAAAAAGAGAAGAAGGGAAAAGAATTGGCAATACTGAAAATGTCCTGACCCACATTTGCATATATATATATATAACACTAACACATACACACACAACGAATGCACACATGTACATATAATAATAATAATAATAATAATAATAATACAACAATAATAATAACAAAAAAAATAACATACATACATGATACACATGCACACTAATGATAATGAAAATAATAATAATAGTAGTAGTAGTATTGATAATAACTTTAATATATTTTTAAATAAATAAACTTCCAAATAAATGATTTTACGTAAGAAAATATTTAACATAAAATAACAAATTTTATTCACAAATAACAATAATATATAAATAAAATTTAAAATATTATTAATACTATATATCTCAATATATATTTTAATAATTTAAAAATATAAAGTTATTACAAAGAAGAAGCATGAATCAATTGAGTATTATTATTGGAAGACATATATGCTCTGATACCATATAAAAATTGAAGGTAAAAAAGAAAGTTTATCACTATATATTAATCGCAATGAAATACAAAAATATATAGTTAAATATGATAGAGTTCTATTAAGACTGCACAAGCTATTTGTATTTGAATTACAAATGATATGTTCAGGTAATATACCTGATGAACTAATTTGACAAAACCTTTAACAAATCCTACTTTTGAAAAAAATTAAAGTGGAATAGGAATTAATTCCTACCTCAGTAATAGTAATATGCACATTAAAAGTGTATAACTAAATAGGAATGGTTTTTTTTTGTTTTTGTTTTTGTTTTTTTGCACGTTAGGTATAATTATCTATTAGTTCGAAATTTGATTCAAATAAAAAAAAAAAAATTAAATTTATATAAGTAAAATTTTTAAATTTATATTTTATATATACAAAATAAACATTAAAAGAATATATATATATATATATATATATATATATATATATATATATATATATATATATATATATATATATATATATATATATATATTTCTCTCCACATGTTGAACGATAAGCTATTTTGAATGTTGAAGCTAACAGCTAAATGAACAATATATGGGAAAAAAATACAAATTGTACTGCATTTCCAGGCACCATACCTTACCAGAGTTCCCACTGACTCAAAAAGAGGCGCAAATGCTATTGCTTTGCATGACTGCAGCTATGATGGTTATATTTTTCAATTTTTCTGACGTGTTCTTACGAAAGTAAAAGGTTGAAAATTTTGAGAAAAGTTAAAAATTCTTTTGAACCAAGAAAACTCAATAATTTATAATCATTGATGAAATATTTTCCAGAAAAATAAAATTTAGTAATCCTTTTCAGAAAAAAAATCATAGATATCTGATAAAAGTGACAAAAAAATAAAATAAAGCTAGTTATTTTTTCCTTTAATCACTTATGGGCTTGCAAAATGAAAATACCATGATTTTTGAATGAGAAAAAAGTGAATACGTTCGCACACACATGTATTTAATTGAATATATATAAACTTCTTTGATAGAAAAAGTTTACAAAATATATAATTAATTTCTTATATTTTAAATTAAATCTAATTGAATTTTATATTTAATAATTTCAGAAGTCATTTTAATATATTTTTAAGAAAAATAAGGACTTGTATGAAAAAATAAAATATAATAGAGATTAATAAGATATAATTTAAGTTATAATGAGTAAATTATATATCTTATAAACTGTAATTTTAATTTAAGAGGTTGATATATAAAAAATAAAAATATGAGAATCTAATATATATAAATAAATTTATATTCAAAAAAATAAAAAAATATAGAAAACTAAACATGGATCTTTCCCATATATATGCAACTAATTTTTTAATCATTCGTTGTTTTATATTCTTAAATTATATAACTGTCCCTTTCTTTTTTTTTTTTTAATCTAAGCAATTCATATATAGAACCCATTAAACTCTTATCAATCCAATTTAACTTCTTTTTGTCATTTGCAAATTTAGAATTTGCTTAGTTAAACTATTTATAGCAGCAAATAGTGAATAGTAGTTACAAATATGAATAGTTGATAGTTGATAATTAATAAATATAAACGGTTTAGTGAAATTTTGTTAGCTATTTTAGTTAGTATGTCAAATAATAATTAAAGGCATAATTTATTTGTAAGTGTAATTTTATATATTTTTTATAATATTTTTAAGTTATGTAAATTATTTAAAAATAATATATAGTAATAAATAATAATTTATTATCTCTTCTTTATATATTATTAAAATAATGAATAATTTATTTAAAAATATATTATTATATAATTTTTAAAAATTAATTATAAGTGTAAATATTATAATTATTTAATTATAATTAATCAATGAACTAGCCTTTTTCCTTTCCCCAAACAATTGACATGCATATTGTAGCGAATTAATTGATTATTTGTCTCTATTGACTCATGCTGTGGAAATAATATCAATTGACAATTCCTTATAATGCCAAAAATAAAACAATAATGCTAAGATATAAGAAAGGGAATCCACTACGTTTAACTGACAACTAGAAGAGAGCATTTAGGGCCAGAATTGAACCAAGAAATAGGTTAAAAATCTAATGCAATAAATAAATATATAAAAATAAATGCTTTCACAAGGGAAAGGGTAGCTTTTTGAGAAAAAAGAAGGGTCATATCTGTTGAAAAAAAAAAAGAACAAGGGTCATAATCTTCAAGTAGTAAAAATATTAGGACACGGCCCCCACACTCCTTTTCTTCAAGTCCTAAAAGTATTAGGACCTGACCACCTCTTCTCTTCTCTTCCCATCCTTTTTCAACTCGCTCTTTGTGACTGTATCCTTCTCCATGGTTTCTTCTTTTCTTTATTGGGTTTAAGTGCTTTGGTAATTTAACACCACCTGTACCCACTTACACACTTACTAACAGCACAGCAACGCCCATTTCTTCTGCTTCTTCTCTTCTTCTTCATATCTTGAAGGAAAATATTTTTTGTTTATTGGGTAATTCTCCTTTTCTTCTGTATTTCTCTGTGGATTGAGATAAGCAAAGAAAAGAAAAAAGTCTTTTCAGTTGCAGAATTGACCTGGGACCAATTCACTAAATAAAGATTCACTCTTTAGCTTTCTTTCAGGTATGATCTTATTTTTCATTTGATAGGTTTCAGTTCCTTCTCTTTGAACTTTCTTGTACAAAGTTTATATGTTTTTTTTTTTTGGTTTGACTTATTGCTGTTTTTGGGTTTTTATTCTGTTGTCTTTTTTTTTTTTTTTGGTTATAATCCATGGATCTTTGATGGTTTCAGCCTGTTTTTTGTTTGTTTGATTTTACTCTCTTAGTTTTAAGATATGGGTTTTTAGGAGTAGATCCTTATTTTTGCAGTTGTGTTAGATCCATCATGACTTGTTTTGTATTGTCTGAACAGTTCTTAGAAAGATAACCTCTTTGCCACCTGTCATAAACGGTGATCTGGATATTTGGTTGGTGGTTGAATTATGTGAGACGATAAGATCCAATTCCTTCTATTTCTAATTTTTTGTCCTAAATATGAAATTTAATTACCTTAATTTACTTTTGGTAGATATGTGCATCTCTTTCAGTAGATATAGTATGGTTATTTCTTTTGATCAAATGGGAATCTTCTTTCTGTAGTTTATGTATTTTTATTGAAGATTGAGTGGAATTGTTTTTTTATTTGAATTTTGAATGCAAATGAACAGGCTGATAGGTAACTTAATTGTGCTTAATGAACTATGGTCCTATACACCTTCTCCCTTAGAAAGATTGAAAATAACAACAATAAAAAAAAAAAAAAGAATGATCTGATCATATACATCCTCTTTTAGGTGATAGGCAACTGTACATCATCAGGTTTTTAAGATTTTCTCTAGTGTTGATCTTCACAGGTTTGACTATATTGAGAAAAGGGGATAAGACAGTTTTAAGTAGTGAAGTTCGTGGGTTCAAAGCCATTTGAGATCTCTACTTTTTGAAAATGATGATGTTTGATGAGATGGGATTTTGTGGTGACATGGATTTCTTCTCTGCTCCTCTTGGTGAAGATGCGGTTGCTGAACAGGCTGAACCGGAGCCAACAGTTGAGGATGATTATAGTGATGAGGAGATTGATGTTGATGAGCTTCAGCGTCGGATGTGGAGGGACAAGATGCGTCTTAAAAGGCTGAAAGAACAGAACAAAAGAAAGGAGGGCATTGATATGGCTAAGCAGCGACAGTCTCAGGAACAGGCCAGGAGGAAGAAGATGTTTAGGGCACAAAATGGGATCTCAAATTGGTGACATGCATATTGTAGCGACTTAATTTGATAAGTTTTTTGTTTTCAACTTTGAGTATTTCAAATTCAATGTGTAATTGGCTTTTGATTGATCCTTATTAAATAATGGATGGCCAAACGATGACATTGGAATTTAACGTTTTACCTAATTGAAAATTGAAGATTGAAGATTAGACCCTCTAAAGTTTTTAAGCCAAATAGGAATTTTAATTTTGTAAATTAAGATTATATTGAATTTTTATTAAGTGCAATTAAGTTTTATAATTTTTTTAAATATAATTAAGTTTTATAAATTAATAAAAAAAATTAATTTTAAGAATTACTAACAACAAAATTGATATTTTTTAAAATATATACATAACATAATTATAAAGTTCTAAAGGTTTTTAAACCTATAAAATATATATACTTTTAATGTTTTCTTGAATTTTAAAATTTTTACAATTAAGTAATATATAATTCAAATAAATGACTAATTTTTTTTATTAATATAAATAATAAATTGATAATTGATCTAAAATTTAATTTTAACAATTTAATATATATATATACATATATATATATTTAAAAAATTTTATCAATTTTGTTTGTTAGTAACCCTTAAAATTAATTTTGTTATTAATCTATGAGATTTAATTGTTTTAAAAAAAAAAGTTATAAACTTAATTTTACTCAATAAAGTTCAATATGGTCTTAATTGAAGTTCCAATTTAACTCAAAAAAAATTTTAGGGATTCAAAATGCAATTAGCGTAAAATGTTGAGTTCCAATTTGAGTGTTTGGCCAATAATGGATTTTACAATAGAATTTTCACCCACCCAGCTAGACTCTATGCCGACATACCTAAAGACATTGGTTATCTGCTATACATGCAAGCATGCATGCATGCATGAATGTGGTCCTTCTTCTTTTTTTAACCTTTTGTTTGGTCCCCCAAAATGTTTGAATTGATACAAGAATCCTACCTGATCTCCTTACCTTGTTAGCAGCTTTAAAGTGCAAGACTTTCAAGATATATAATTGAATTAATTAATGCTTTAGGTATATTTTCCATCAATGATATTTTCATTCAAATTCACTAATTATATGTTTTGGAAATATTTAGCTTATATTTTCATAAGATAATTCAAATGATTGAAATAATCTATTTTTTGTCAATAATTTGAGTTTAATTTTTTGAGGTTGACACTCAAAACCTCCCATGCATAGAAATATCAATGAATGAGTGTTTCGACATTTTCGAAATATTTCAGAAACAAAATGCAAAAAATGTCCCCCCAACGTTCCGAAACCGTTCTCATAAAAACAAAAAATTAGAAATAGATTTCAGCGTTCCTGAAAAAAAAAAATCAATTTCAAATTGAACTTTGAATTTCAAACAGAACACAATTCTAAGATGGTGGAGGAAAAATTAAATTTAATTCCAAATTCAAAAAAATTTGGAATGATAAATTAGGAACAAATGAAACTTCAAATTTAACAAGAATTGAAAAAAGCCATTGAAGAATATTTTAAGAATATATATATATATATATATATATATATATATATATATATATATAATATATATATATATATATATATATATATATATATATTAAACAAAAATAAAAACTTAAACTTATTTTATAAACTGAACTCCAATTTTTGAATTTTAACAAATAAAATTTAAATTCTAATTACCCATAATTTTATCTGTCATTAAACCTTCAGCTTGATACAGAAATAGAGGAGGAGAAGTTTTACCAATCTTTAACATCTTCAAGCTTTGCCCATCAACTCATTGCTTTACCTATCGTCTTCTTGTAATGGTAAGTTCTGCCACCATTTTTTTATTTATTTTAAATATATCTATGTTTCTTAAACAATTGTGGTTTGATTTGATAAGTTCTCTCTTCCTTGTTAAAACAAGAATCCTAAGATTTAATATTTGTGGCTTCCTTGTTTATGGCCCCAGTTCAATTTTCTAATGTTTATTTTTATTTGGGGAAATTTACAGAAATCACTATGATTTTTTTATGGGTTTCTTTTTTACAGAAATCACTATGATTTGTTTATAGATTTCTTTTTTATTATTATTATTATTATTATTATTATTATTATTATTATTATTATTATTCCATAACTATTTTTTCCATTTATTTTTATTTTATTTCACAACTATTTTATTTTGATATTATTATTCATTACATTATTTTTAATTTATTTTTTCTCTTCTTATTTTATTTTTATTATATTTATTTATTTTAGTTTTGGTTTTTTTAGGTTGTTTTTTTAGTTTGTTTGTGTTTTTTTTTCTTTTCATTCATACAACGTTTTTTTGATTGTTTTTATTGATTAAAACAACTAGAAAAGTAACAAAAAAAAATCACAAAACAAGCTAAAAAATTTAAAAATGAACCGAGAGAAAAATAACCCAAAACAACCACCATTTTGGTTGTTTTTTTAGTTGTTTTAATGGTTATTTTTTTAGTTGTTTTAGCAGATGTTTTGTAGTTATTTTAGTAGTTGTTTTAGTAATTATTTTTAATTTTATTTATTCATTTATTGTTTATTTGTTGTTTTTTAGGTTTTTTTTGGTTATTTGTGGTTCTTTTCTCCCTTTTATCCACTTTTATATTTTATTTTTATTTACTATTTTTCTCAATATTTTGTTTTGTACAGCATTTTTCTTCAAAATAACCATGACAATAAATAGAAAAATAACCAGAAAATTACGGCAAAAGAAGCTAAAAGACTAAAAATGAACCAAAAAAATTGAAAAAACAAAAAACAACCTCAAAAAACAAATAAAAAAATAACCATAAAAAAAATAAAATAAAAACCACATAAAAAAACAAATTCAAAAAAATAAAAATAAATCAAGAAAAAATACAAATTGAAAAAATAACAAAAACAAAAGAAAAAGAGAAGAAGAAGAAGACATTTTTTATGTTATTAGTAAAAAGGACATTACTATAGACATTTTTTATTTTAATGAATTTTAATTATTATTTTTATGTTAATTGTTATATTTAATAATATTGAATATTGAATCTAACTAAAATTATAATATTTACATGTTTTCCTTATATTTCTAGTTCCTATATTTTTATGAAATGTTTTCTCTCGTATCCATTTCTACATATTCATTTCCATGCATCATAGCTCAAAAAAATTGAAATCTCTTTAAGTCTACAGATTTAAGGTGAAAAACACAATTAAAATTGTGAAGATAAAAAAAAAAGGTTAAATACCAATACTTTGAAGCAGTATATATTATATATATAAAAAAAATTGTAACGGGCCATGAAATTACTAATAACATAAGAGTTCAAATGATACTGTCCCCTTAACCAGTCAATGAAATTCCTTAGATTCTTGCCGGAATTACCACTTTCTCCAACATTTTTCATGGCTATTTCCTTCAGTTACAAAGCTCTTATCTTTAACATTTCATCACTAGCTAACAACTTGCTCCACCCTGTTCTTAATTTCTTCTCTAGTAATAATTCCATTTTCTGTTAACCTTATTTTTAGAGTAGAATTGAGGCAATTTTTTTTTTTTATATATTTTTTCCTTCATAATACAAACATATATATATAGTATATACACACATCTATATTCAGTAGTATAATCACTAATTTGTATCAATCATTTCTATCACGACCCAAATCGGAGAGTTATCACTACAAAAAAAACTCTATTTTATAACGGCAAAATCCGTTACAAATCTGTTAAAAATGAGCATTTGTAATGGAAATATTTTTTTAAAAATTTGATGGTTACAAATTTTTTGTAACAGAAATAAAAATTCGGTTACAAATTTTGTAACCGCTTTGTAATAGATATTCCGTTACTAATTTATAATGAAATTATAATCTGTTACAAATTTGTTACAAATTGCTTAGTAACTAAGTGGAGAAATCCGTTACAAATTTATAACGGATTTGTAACAGATAACATCTGTTGCAAAATTAGTAATTGAATTTTTCGTTACAAATTTTTAACAGATTGAATTTGTTACACATTTGTTACAAATTTGTAATAAATTTTTTATTATAAATCTGTTACAATTTATAACTTAAGAGCTGTGACAAATTCGTTACAAATTTGTAACAGATTTTTAATTTGTTACTACCTTCAAAAGAGTTGTAACAGAATATTTGTTACAAAATTATAAAAAATTCATTACAAAAACATATATAAAAATTATTATTATTATTATTATTATTATTTGTTAAATATCACATAATACATTAAAATATAAAAATATAATTGTTATACAATAGTATTTTAGTGATATAAAAAAAATAAATAGATTACAAAGTTCCTGTAGACAGTATGGGCTCACAGTCAAAACCCTATCTAATTTTAAAATTCCAGCCTTCATCCAATTGATTTTCCTTCCCTTCACTGGCTTGTCAAATCATCTGCTACATCTCCATTGCTCTGATCCAAAGGATTTTCAAAGGATTTAAAAGTTGAAATTCAAAAGGTTTTTTTTTTTTTTTATAATTTCTTATAGTCACATGAAATATTATAAGTTGTAGCAATACTCACATCCACTTGCTCGACCTCCCACTTAACCTTTTGCAACAACATCATCATGCATGGGCACATATTCCTAACAGTTTTTTTTTTTGTTTCAAAAAATATATAATAACAATAAATAGAAGAAGTAGAGAAAGAAAGGATAAAATAAAGAATTAATGTGCTTAGAGAGGAAAATATTGATAACCCACCTTAAGTTTCTGAATGAGCTCTTTGGTGTTTAGAGTAGAAACAATAATGCTATGTTGAGAAGGCATGATGAATCCATCATCCATGGCCTTGTCGATGAAAGTAAGCATAAGATTGTAGTAGCCATCCACATTAAGCAAGCCTACCTGTTAAAATTATTAATTAGAATTATGAAGAGATTCAAGAGTTGACAATTTATTATTAATTACTATGAAACATTGAATAAAACTAGCTTTCAAAAAACTTAAATCCAATCCAATCTTGTTAAGGACATGAAAGTTGATTTATAGGCTTGTCGTGGATGCCTAGTTGGGCCCAAGTAATCACTTCCAATAGCTCCTCCAATGTTCCATATCCACCTATGATTATTTATACGTGTGCAAACATGATCACTATCAGATCATAAAAATTATATTACATTGTTATTATTAATATTAATATTATACAAAAGAAAGGGAGAGTGAGAGAAAGACCTGGCAAGGCAACAAAATAGTCAGAATGTGTCACGACCCAAAACCGGGGCCATGACCGGCGCTAGGGAATGGGAATTCTTTCGAATCCGGAACCCGTAGCAAGCCTAAAAATAAAATAAAACATGCAATAGTAATAATAATATATAGTGCAGCGGAAATAAAAATCATAAATATCATAATAACAATTTCATCACTGGATTTAAATCAAATCTCATCTCATATATATAAATCTTTTAATACAAATCCAGTTCAAATAATATAATATCTCACATAAATAAAATACATAAAATCCCACAATTTAATTCACAACTACTGCAGTGTCTAGATTATAAAAAAAATAAGACTCAAGTAAGTAATTTACACAAAGAAGCCAGGGCGGAAGAAATCCGGCGTACATGCCTGCTACTGAGGTCTGAAGATGTTGACTCTCCTGAAAAATTGTCAACGGAGGGGAGTCAGACCTCACTGAGTGAATTACTATAATATATATACATGCATACTAAATGATAATGCATACAGTCAACAGTATATATCTAATATATATATACAGGCAATTACACACAGATGCAATAAAATCATTTTATATATATTTTATTGAAAATCACAGTTTATGAAGGATAACATAGAACCCTAAGATATCGCAACCTCGGAAATAGTGTTAGACAACACTCTAGCCACACAGGCTCACTTATCCAAATATGTCCACTTAATCCATTTAGACAGTAGACTGGCCCCGAGACACTAAGTCAACCGAGCTCTAGCAATTTGACTGCCAGTGTGATTGGCCCCGAGACACTTGGTCAACCGAGCTCCAGCAATCACACCCAAACCATATCTCACATATCAAATAATCACATTCCATCAATATCCACAAATGGTTAGTAATATAGCCTAAATACTATAGGCGTACCGGTACGTACTCGGTCCTAGTGCTGCCCACTAGGTAGCACGTTCTATCGATATCCTTCATTAATAAATATAAAACATTCATTCATAAAAATAAATGATACATGAAGTTCAATAAAATATCAACATAAACCATATATATACTAGAAATATACCAAAAATAAACCAGGTATATTTCGAGTATATATACGTCAAATGAATCCAATTAAATCATAAATTAAGCTAGAATATATTTAAAACATTTTAAATATAATTTATTAACAAAACATGCATATAATTTAATATATACCAAAAATAAACAAAAAATATACTTAAATACAAATCACATTATTTATGCATTTTAATCAAAATAAAACATATATTTCTAAATCATGCATCCTAAAGCATATATATATAGTATAGTAACTCACCCTAGTGCGCTCCACGAGACGGGTCCGACGGGCCTGGTCCACTAGCCCTCGGTCTCGGCGCAACTAAACAAGCAAATAACGACAGACATTAGAATAAACCTAACAGAAAATCCTAGAATTCGATCTAGAGTATTAAACATAGAATCGATATCAGGGTTCGACCGGATATCACGTTTTACGAGAATTCTATCAAAAATCCGGCAGAACCTCCCCTGTAAAACGAACATCTCTCTACTCAAAAGAGTAGAGCCGACCCTGCAAAGAAACACACTTCGAGAAAACAAGCTCAACACTCAACCACAACCCCTTGGTCGGACTCCAGACTACAATCTACCGACCGGGGTTCACAAACACAGAAAAATTTCAGAAATACCAAAAATATCCTTATAACATAGAAATTCATTTTATATGTAGAAATTACATAATTAACCTTAAAACACTGTAAAAACCGATAAAAACTCATTTTATTAGAAAAACCGTATATTATATATATAATTGAAAATAATTCACGAAAAATAGTTTTAATTAGTTAAAAATACTAAATAATTTTTAGAAATCATTTTTATACCTTAAATAACTATTAAAACCAATTAAATTACATTTTTAGCCAATTTAGGGTAAAATTACCAAAATACCCCTATATATATAAATATACTAAAATTACTTCAAAAATTCACCAAAAATTATACAATTATCCAAAATTAATTTTCTCAACATATTTATCAATAATATCAATAATTAAACTCACTTAACCAATTAATTTCAATTTAAAACACAATTAACCCTAATTTCCCAAATAACATAAACTTCAATAATTCAAAATAAATACTTAGAAATTCATAAAAATTCCAAATAAATTCCTATAATTCATTTCAACACCTAATTTAACCATAAAACACAATTTCATAATTTAAATAATTAATTTCCGAAAATTAGAAAATAATATTAAAATATTCAAAACCCAAAAATCCAAAAAATCTCCAAAAATTCCACAAAAATTCATACATGTAGATTAAGCTACTAGGATCAACATTTGTGAAGGGAGTTTTCATGAATCAATCAATTCAAAGCTCAAAAAAATCAAAAACCCTAATGTGACCGAATTGGAAAATTTGAAACCTAAGTAATTCTAGACCATTTAAGCTCAAACCAAAGCTAGAATCACACTCACTGGAGCTTAAGGAGAAGAAAGAGACCGGCGGTGTCGAAAATGATGGCTGGAATCATCGTCGACGACGAGGAGAAGGATTTCGGCCAAAATGGAAGAAAAGAGGCTGCCAGAGTCGGGGAAGGAGGCTGCTAGCGGCGGGGCACGACTGGGAACGACGGTGGCAAGCCGGGAGGCACACCGATGGTAGGTGGTCAGGATTTGCTATAATATCCCGAATTTTTAAATATTTTTATACTGCATCGGGATATGCAGTGTTAATAATTTTTGTATATATATTTATGATATTTTATGAGTTTGTTGTTTGTTTAAAGCTAATTTTAATTATTTTATATTATTTTAAGTACTTTACGTAAAATTTTTTCGGAAATTATATTTTCGGGGAAATTGACACGTAAATAAATTAATACTATTTATTTTGACTAGTTTTATGAATTTGCATGAACTCATATATAATTTTAAAGTGCTAAAATAAAATGTATATATGTGTATTTATTTAAATTAATTAGAGCTTAATTAATTTCCTTAATTTTATTATTTAATTTTTGTATTAATTAATTTTAAGTTTATAAATTATTAAACATATTAAAATATGTGTGTGGTGTATATTTAATGTGTGTGAAATTTTATATTATTATAATATATAGTGTAAATATATATATATATATATATATATATATATATATATATATATATATATATATATATATATATATATATACATAATTTTTTATCGAAAAACCAAAATTTTTATTTATTTACAGTTTTACCCCTCCTTCATCTTCTTCCTCCCAAAACGTTTTCTTCCATTTTCAGCCACTTTCAAGCTGGTTTTCTTCCTGTTACTATGCCTCTCAGCCTTCCTCTTCCACCTCCATCCATTTCCACCACCTAAAACACTCTTTTCCGGTGAGTTTTGACCGGATTTTCTTCAAAGAGCCAAAAATCAACTTAACTCCGACCAAGCACTTTCCGGCCACCAAATTTGATGCCGTCAGTCTCTATCTTCTCCTTGATCTCTGGTAAGTGTGATTCCAAGCTTTTTTTCACTTTATTTGGTCCAGAATTGCTTAGGTCTCAATTTCTTCAAATCAGCCATTTTGGGTTTCGAATTTTTTTTAGCTTAAATTTGATTGATTCATGAAAACTTCCTTCACAAACTTTGTTTCTGTAAGCTTAATCTACATGAAGTAATTTTTTTAGAATTTTTGGAATTTATTTTAATTTTTGTGAATTTTTGATTATTTTATTATTATTTTCTAATTTTCGAAAATTAATTAATTAAATTATGAAATTGTGTTTTATGGTGATTATAGGAGTTGAAATGAATTATAGAAATTTATTTGTAATTCTTGTGAATTTTTATGTATTTATTTGGAATTTATTAAGTTTAGGTAATTTTGAAAAATAGGGTTAATTATGTGTTTAATTGAAATAAATTGGTAAATTGAGTATATTTATTGATATTATTGAATTATATGTTGAGAAATTAATTTTTGAGTAATTATATAATTTTTGGTGAATTTTTGAACATTTATAGTGAATATATATATATAGGGGTATTTTGGCAATTTTACACTAAATTGGTTAAAAATGTAATTAAATTGGTTTTAATAGTTATTTAGGGTATAAAAATGATTTCTTCAAATTTTTAGTATTTTTAACTAATTAAAACTATTTTTCGTAAATTATTTTCAAATTATATATAATATACTATTTTTCTAAATAAATGGGTTTTTATTGATTTTTAGTATGTTTTAGGGTTAATTACGTAATTTGAATTTATAAAATGTATTTTTATTATATAAGGGCATTTTCGGTATTTTATAGATATTCTGTGTATTGTGAACCTCGGTCGGTGAATTGTAGTTTGGAGTCCGACCGAGGGATTTTGATTGTAATCCTGTGTTTATTCCGAAGTGTATTTCTTTGTAGGACCGGCTCTACTCTTTGAGTAGAGAGATGTCCGTTTTACAGGGGAGGTTCTACCGGATTTTCGGTAGAATTCTCGTAAAACATGATATCCGGTCAAATTCCTATTCTAAAGCTGTGTCTAAAATTCTAGATCGAGTCTTTAGAATTTTTGTTAAATTTATTCTGATTTCATGTTGTCATTTGTTTGTCTAGCTGCACCGAGATCGAGGCCTAACGGATCAGGCCCGCCGAGTTTGTCTCGTGGAGCGCTAACATGTGAGTTATTATACTGTATATATATGCACTGCATATAGGGTGCATTATTTAGAATTTTTCATTTTCATTATATGTTTTAAAAAAATGATTTAAATTATAATATTTTTGGTATTTCTAGGGTTGCATTCTTATATATATGCATATTAAATAATTATGCATGTTAGTTTGATATATGCAGATTAAACAATTAGGTTTAGGTTTAATACATTTGAGTAATATACACATGTTTTAAAATGTACACTTAGACATAATTATTTTATTAAATGATTAGTATACTTTAGGTATAGTTTCAGTAGATTTTAGGTTTATTCTTAAATAATTGCATGTTAAATTATAAACCTACACTTAAATTATTTTTAAGTTTATTTTTGGTATATTTTTTATTTATTTTCGAATAAATAAATGTTTTATTATTAAATTAAACCTAACACATTAGTGGTATATTTAGGGTTTATTTTTGATATATGCATGCTAGATAATTAGGTTTATTTTTAGTATATTTGTGAATATATGTTAAACACAAACACGTATTTAAATGAATATTTATGCATAAATGGTTTATTAAATGATTTGAGTACTTAGGGTATATCTTTTGCATATTTAAGTATATTTTTAAGATAATGCATGTCATATTATTGTTACTCATTTAAATTGTTTTTAACTATATTAATGATTTATCTTTAGTTTATTTCATATTTTATTTGACTATATATATATATATATATACCTGAAATATACTGGGTATATTTTAGGTATATTTTTGGTATATATATATATATGGTAGGTTTTACTATTATGAATATTGTTCTACATTAATTATTTTTCGAATGAATGATTTATTCGAAGTGAATGATATCAATAGAACGTGCTTCCTAGTGGGCAGCACTAGGACCGTGTACGTACCGGTACGATAGATAAGGATTGAGTGAGAGTTAAAATTGGGTGATTATAATTGATTTAATTGATTTGACTAAGATTAATGGTATGTTAGATAGTGTGATTGCTGGAGCTCGGTTGACTAAGTGTCTCGGGGCCAATCACACTGATAGTCAGACTGCTGGAGCTCGGTTGACTTAGTGTCTCGAGGCCAGTCTACTGTCCATAAGTGAATTGAATGATCTATTGGGTTGATTGAGATGTGAGGTGACGGATAGTGTGATTGCTGGAGCTCGGTTGACCAAGTGTCTCGGGGCCAATCACACTGACAGCCAGACTGCTGGAGCTCGGTCGACTTAGTGTCTCGGGGCCAGTCTGCTGTCCAAATTGGAATAAGTGTTCTATTTGGAATCAAGTGAGCCTGTATGGCTAGAGTGATGATGAGATTGTTTGAGGTTGTTATTATTTAGGGTTCTGTGGATCCTTCATGAATTAAAACAAACGTTTTCTACATTTAGTATATTTATAAAAGCAAAGTTTGGCATTCGTGTGAAATGTGTGTATATACATATATATATAAGAATGTCTGATTGTTATGGTTTAGTTTGCATGTATATATAGTATAATAATTCACTCAGTGAGGTCTGACCCCCCTCAATTATTTTTTTTCAGGAGATTCCATATCGTCAGACTTTAGTTGTAGAGTTCCTCGCCGGTGTTCTTCAGTCCCGACTGTTTTATGCAAATGTATATTCTGAATTTTGAATTGTATTCTAAAAACTGCAGTAGTAGTGTCACTATATTGGAAGTGTATTATTTTGTTTGGATATTAAATACTCTGAGAATTTATATTTGAACATTGTACGAATATATATTCATTTATAAAAGGATTTGGAGTATTTATTTTATATATTGATTCAGAAAAATTTTAATTTGGTCGTACTTTTATATAATTATTGTATGATTTTATTTTCTAAGGCTTGCTACAGGTTCCGGATTCGAAAGAATTCCCGTTCCCTAGCGCCGGTCATGACTCCTAGTTTGGGTCGTGACATTTGCAGCGGGAGGGGAAGGGTGGTCGGACGCGGGAGGGAGAGGAAGAAGAAGAAGAAGAAAAAAAAAGAAAAGAAAAGAAAAAGAAAAGAAAAGAAAAAAGAAAAAGAAAAAGAAAAAAAAAGACAAAAGAAAAAAAAATAAAAATTTTAATAAAATATTTGAAAAATTTCACATCCACACATATAATTTAATATTTTAATAATTTAATAATAAATAAAATAATTAAATAATAATAAATTAATAAATAAATAATAAAATATTAGGGTAATATATATTAAACCCTAATTAAATAAATATTGTATACATACACGGTGTTTAGTAATTTAAAAATATGTATGAGTTCATGCAAGTCCGAAAATGTATTTAAAATAATTAATAATAAATTATTTATGTGAAAATTTCCCCGAAAATGCAAGTCCCGGGAAAATTTTACGTAAAGCACTGTAAATAGGACACAATAATTAAAAATAGGTTTTAAATACATATCAACTCGTAAAAATATCGTAAGATATATACAAAAATTATTAACACTGCATATTCCGATACAGTGTAAAAATGTTTAAAAACACAGGATATTACAGTCTTCCCCCCTTACAAGAATTCGTCCCCGAATTCCAGAAAACAGGATCAAGAAGGAAAGAGATACGGGTAAGAAGCTCGCATCTCAGCTTCA
The DNA here is from genome assembly GCA_947683625.1 of Mallotus nudiflorus. Classification (NCBI taxonomy): domain Eukaryota; kingdom Viridiplantae; phylum Streptophyta; class Magnoliopsida; order Malpighiales; family Euphorbiaceae; genus Mallotus; species Mallotus nudiflorus. Next base: position 728,228 of record CANTUR010000472.1, on the reverse strand, counting down.
GTCTCCCACGTATGCTCCTCGACTCTATCGCTACGCCACAGAACCTTGACCATCGGAATCTGCTTCGATCGCAACTGTCGAACTTGATAATCAACGATCGCCACAGGTTCTTCCACAAACGTCAAATCTTCACTCACTTCTACATTGTTGGGTTGCAACACGTGTGAAGGATCTGAGATATACTTCCTCAACATCGAGATATGAAATACTGGATGCACTTGTGACATACTCGGAGGCAAATCCAACCGATATATTTATTTATTTCTAATTTTTTAAGTTGCTTTTCTGATTTGTTTGTGGTTTTTTTCTTTGTTTTCATTTGTATAACATTTTTGGTTGTTTTTATTTTTTTATTGATTGAAAAAACCAGAAAAGTAACAAAAAAATTACCACAAAACAAGTTGAAAATACTAAAAATGAATCAAGAAAAAAAATAACCCAAAACAACCACCATTTTGATTGTTTTTTCTTATTGTTTTAGCAGTTGTATTGTGTTTATTTTAATAGTTGTTTTTATGGTTGTTTTAGCAATTATTTTTAATTTTATTTATTTATTGTTGTTTTTAGATTTTTTTTTTCTGGTTGTTTGTGATTTTTTTCTCCTTTTATATCCACTTTTTTTTAATTTTTATATACAAAATTTCTTACTATTTTCTTTTGTATAACGGTTTTATTTAAAACAACTATGAAAACAAGCAGAAAAATAATTAAAAAAGTTTTGAAAAATCAGCTCAGAAAATAGAAAAAGAACCAAAAAATAAAAAAAACCTAAAAAAACAGAAAAATAACCATAAAAAATAAATAAGAACCACGATAGAAATAACCTCAAAAAATGAAAATAACCCAAAAAATATTAAAAATTAAAAAAATATCAAGAAAAGAAGAAGAAGAAGAAATAATGAGAAAGACTGTAAAACTGAAAAAGTAATCTTGCATTTTCATTTCTTTGAAAAAGTATATTGGTCATTGGTAATTTTATAATTTTTTTTTCTTTTTTTTTGGTTATAAAATCCATTATTTTAAGGGGCCTTTTCTCTACTTTTATGGCAATTCCTCTACCTTTTAGTTTTATGTAATTATTCATTTTATTTTTTACTTAGTACATAGTATTGTTTTTATTTTTAACTAATTATTATTTTATTTATTATTATTTTTAATGAATATTCAAATCAAAGTAAAAAAAAAAAATAGTCAAGTGGAAGAAGTACTATGATAGTTTTTTTTTTTCTATTTTAGTCTTTTATTGAATTTTCATTATTTTTTATTGGACCTGTTGACATTTTTTTTAATAAATTTTAATTATTATTTTTATGTTAATTTTATATTTAATAATATTGAAAATTGAATCTAACTTAAATTATAATGTTTATTTTTATGTTTTTTATATATAAATCTATAAAATTTATTATATATTTATATATATATACTCCTATATTTTTAATATTTATATATTTTCTTTATATTTTCGTTTCCTATATTTTTATGAAATGGTTTCCTCGTATCTCTTCCCCATATCCATTTCCGAGCAATATAGCTTAAAATAATTGAAATCTCTTTAAGTCTACGGAATTAAGGTGAAAAAAACAATTAAATTTGTGAAGATAAAAAAAAGTTAAATACCAATATTTTGAAGCAGTATATATTATATATATAAAAAATTTGCAACGGGCCGCAAAATTACTAAAAACGTAAGAGTTCAAATGATACTGTCACCTTAACCAGTCAGTGAAATTCCTTAGATTCTTGCTGGAATTACCACTTTCTCCAACATTTTTCATGGCTATTTCCTTCAGTTCCAAGCTCCTATCTTTAACATTTCATCACTAGCTAACAACTTGCTCCACCCTGTTCTTAATTTCTTCTCTAGTAATAATTCCATTTTCATCTCGATTGAACTTCAATCCCACTTTCCAAATATCACAAACATAGCTCCCATTAAGGAGCTGATCAGCAAAACATGGCCAACATAAGAAAAGTACACCATTACTTACACCTTCCATGGTGGACTTCCAGCCGCAATGAATCAAGAAGCAGGCAATTGCAAGGTGACTCAGAACCTTCTGCTCAGGTGCCCATTGAACCATCCGCCCTCTTGCCGCCGTTCGTTCTTGAAATCCTTCAGGAAAGACATTAGTTTCATTCGCAATATCAGGCCCCACGACCCACAGAAATGGCTTACATGATAATTCAAGCTCCCACTGCTAATTCTTGAAATTAGTTTTTGTCAAAAACAACCGCGCTACCAAATGCAACATAGAGGACTGACTTTGGCGATTGTTGGTCTAGCCATTGTAAACAAGATGAATTTTCAGGCCAGAAATGTCCTGCTGAGTGTCCAAGTGTATTGCTTGCCAGAAGTGGCCCTATTGGTAGATTGTTTGGGGAGAAGTCGAATGCTCCAGGTTCGAAATCATATGCCAAATTACAGATCATCCAATCCGCCATTCTCGCAGTATCTATGCTCTTAAATAAAGCACGAAACAGAAGTTTGGTAGAGGTTGAGTCACCAGTGCACCAGTAGAAATTTTCAATGTTCATGACAGGCATTGTTGGACTTGGCGCCAATTGGATCATCTGCTTCTTCAGAACATTTCCTTGAAAACAATGAAATAAAATAAAATTTACTATCGGACCAGTATTTATTTATTTGTCTTCAAAAATGAAATACATGCATAATTCTCAATATTAATAAAATTTAATATCAGAGGAAATCTTTAAAAATGGAGAATCTCACCATCACCGTCAATGATTCTGTCGTCAATTAACTTCGGGAAACTCAGAGTCATGACGCAGGCCAACAAGCGGCTCGTTTAATTTTCATCTTTTCTGCCACATCAAAAGCGAATCCAACGCATGCATCAGCAATCACACAAGCAGTCTTTATATCTTCTGATGCATTAAAATTGATCCTGTCAATAAGCTTCTCAAGCTCTCGAGGCATGACCTGAAAAATTGGTTCTGTCAACTTCCCAATGTCTTTCCTATCTTCCCAAAGATCCAATCCATCGGGGATTGATTCTTATCTAATTTGATCATTGTCAAGATAATCTTTCTCTGACAGTGTTGCATTCAGGACCCTCATATGATTGTACTCTGTGTTAACGAATGTGATCTTAAATCCTTGTTTGGCTAAGCACTGTGAGAGTTCCATCAATGGATCACATGGCCTTGTGCTGGATAAGGTATGGCTAGAATATGTGGGTTGCCAATTTTTTTTCTTTTTGTCTCTTGCTCTTCTTCAGTGTTTGCATCTAATCTATCATAAGTCCTTCTAAGGATGAGGCATCGTATATATGTGTATATATATATATATATATATATATATATATATATATATATATATACACATGTGTGTGTGGAGTTTCACTTATTATGATTGAGATATATAGTTATTTTTATTAAAAATTACTAAATGTTAATTATTTCTTTTCCTATTTTGAAATAATAAATTGAAACTAATGTTACATATTTGTATAAAAGATGATAAAATATTTATTAAAAAATATTGTATTAGAAAAATAAAAAACAATAGTTCAAAAAAGAAAAATATAAAACAGAAATTATTGTAATAGCAGAGTTTCAATTGAATAATCTATATTATTATTGTTATTATTATTATTTGGAATCGAAACATTAACACCTATTGGAAAAATTTGACAAACAAACTCAAGTTCTAACTTGGGGGATATAAGAAGTTTTTAACAAGATTCCTCATTCCATGATGCTCACAATCATCTAGGCGAACGAGCAAATGGAAAGCAAGTGAATATACAGCCAGTAACCTAAAATCTTGGCCCTTTTTGTTTTGGCTCTTTAAACAAAGCTGCAAGGGAGACACCGGACACCTTTACAATCTTTAACCTATTGGGAATTCGGATTAATTTCTACCAATAATAATAAAAATCATCTTGAAAACTATTGTACAGATGATTAAAGTGTAAATAATTGTACTAAAAATTACCCTAAGATATATTTTCAAAAAAGAGTGGAGGGGTCACAATGATCCCACTTAAAAACCACTCTCTTTAAATAGAATTTTACCAAGATAAATAATTTTAATAGCATAATAATTAACAACAACTATACCTGATAATAACTATTAAATAGATATAAAAGAAAACACCAAAATTTAATGAGATTCGGCCAATTATATTTACATCCTCGAACACTATCAAAATAATAATTTATTAAATGAGGAAATATTACAAAAGAGAGAAAAAAATACAATTGCCTAAATATATAGGAGAGACAATTTGAGATGATATAACCAGAGGGGGGGGGGGGAGGAGTCCTTTTATAGCCTAAGGACTCCTCCATTTTATTTTTCTTCCTGATGTGGGATTTTGCTAAATCCAACAAATCTCCATCTTAGCAAAATCCCATACAATTCTTTCACAAATCCAACCTTTAGTAGTGTCTGCAAATTTCATCTTCCAATTTGTAACAATATTGATCAAGTCTAAACAATGTTTAAACTTAACCCTAGTTACCACTTTTATCATCACGTCAACAAGATTCTCAGTAGTCCAAATCTTCTGGATTGTGACTCCACCTTCTTCTAGAATTTCCCGTACAAATTAATATCGAACATCGATATGCTTTGTTCTTGCATGATAAACCTGGTTCTTTGCTAAATGAATATCACTTTGACTATCACAATGCACTTTAATGCGCTTCTGCTCAATTCCCAGTTCATCAAGTAACCCATGAAGCCAAATTGCTTCCTTTACAACCTCTGTAACTACTATATACTCTGCCTTTGTAGTAGACAAAGCAACTGTTGATTGTAAGGTGGACTTCTAACTGATTGGTGCCTTTGCAAAAGTAAACATATAACCAGTAGTTGATCAACGCTTATCCAAATCACCAAGATAGTCAAAATTATAATACCCAACTGCACACTGACCGTCTTGTCTATCCTGTTGAAATACCAAACCAATATCTACAGTGTTCAAAATATACCATAGAATCCATTTCACAACTTGCCAATGCTCCTTTCCAAGATTATGCATGTACCTGCTCACAACCCCAATTGCTTGTGAAATATTAGGCCTTGTACACACCATTGCATATATTAAGCTACCAACAACACTTGCATATGGTACTTTTGACATCTGTTCCTGTTCTATATCATTCTTTGGTGACATGGATGCACTTAGCTTGAAATGAGGAGCAAGTGGTGTACTAATTAGTTTTGACTTTTTATTTATGCCAAAACATTTTAGTACCTTCCTCAGATATTCTTTCTAAGACAAATAAAGCCTCGTCAATTTCTTATCTTTGGATATTTCCATGCCGAGAATTTTCTTTGCTTCACCAAGATCCTTCATCTCAAAATCCCTATTCAATTGAGTCTTTAATTTCTTAATCTCTGTTTGACTCTTGGAAGCTATCAGTATATAATCAAAATAAAGAAGAAGATATATATAGGATCCATCTTGTAGCTTATGCAAATACACACAATGATCATATTTGCTTCTCGTGTACTTTTGCCCTATTATGAACTTATCAAATTGCTTACACCATTACCTCAGATATTGCTTCAATCCATATTGCAATTTTTCCAATTTGCAAACCATTTTTTCTCTACTAGCAACTTTGAATCCATCTGGCTGAGTCATGTAGATTTCCTCATCCAAGTCTCCATGTAAAAATGTAGTTTTTACATCCATCTGAACTAGTTCCAAATCTAACTGTGCTACCAAAGCCAATAAAATTCTGATGGAGGAATGTTTTAAAACTGGAGAAAATACTTTATTATAATAAATTCCCTCCATCTGTGCGTAGCCTTTAGCCATCAGTCTTGCTTTGTAGCGACCATTATCCTTGTCAGGAAATCCATCTTTCTTTGCATATACCCATTTGCACCCAATTGCCTTCTTTCCCTTTGGAAGACTAGCTAGTTTCCATGTCTGATTCTTTTGAAGGGACTACATTTCTTTATTCATGGAAATCTTCCACTTTTCATGTTTTGAACTTTGAATTGCTTAATTATAAGTAGTTGGAACATCATCAATGGCAATTGGTGATGCAGAAGAGAGCATATCAGTATAATAAGCAGGTTGTTTAATGGTTCTCTTTCCCTTCCTTAATGCAATTGATTCATGTTACTGTGGAGGTTCTTGGGTATGAACCTCTTCTTCATTTGACTCTTCTTCTACCATAGGAGAGTCATCATTAGTTTTTACATTGGCTGGGATAATTTTGTTACCATCAAACTCTACTTGTTTGGGAGTACCATCTTTATGCTCTATTTTTTCTGAAGTCACCTTTCTTAATATAGTAAATTCATCAAAGGTAACATCCCTATTGCAAATTACTTTCTTTTTTTATGGACACCAAAGACGATAGCCTTTCACACTAGAAGTGATCCCCATAAAGAAAGCCTTCTTTACTCTTAGATCCAATTTTTATTCTTTAACATAGTAATATACAATGAAACCAAACACATGTAAGGAATCATAATCTGTAGCAGGTTTTCTAAACCATTTCTCCAATGGAGTTTTACCACTAGTAATAGTCAATGGTAGACGATTGACAAGGTGACAAACATATACTACAGCCTTAGCCCAAAATTCTTTGCCTAACCCAGTGTTGGACATCATACACCGAACCTTCTCCATCAATGTCTAGTTCATTCGCTCTGCCACCACATTTTATTATGGTGTATATCTAAAGGTGAAGTGTCTGACAATACCTTCATCTTCACAGACTTTCAAAAATGGATCAATTTTAACTCTCCACCATTTTCTATGTGGAGATGCTTGACTTTTCTACATGTTTGAGTCTCCACCATCCTTTTCCATTTAAGGAAAATTTTTGGCACCTCATCCTTCATTTTCATTGTATACACCCATACTCTCTGGGAAAAATCATCAACAAAGGAAACATAATAGTGTTTTCCTCCAATGAAGCATTCTTGGAAGGCCCCCACACATCTGAATGAACATAATCCAAAATACCCTTAGTATCATGGATGGCTGTTCCAAATTTCACCCTTGTCTTTTTTCCTTTGATGCAATGCTCATAAAAATCCAATTTGCAAGCCCAAACTCCTTTCAATAATCCTTTATCTCTTAGCAATTTCAAGGATTTTCCTCCAGCATTCTCCAAGCGCATATGCCATAACCTGGCTGCTTCTAACTCCTAATCATTAGTAGAAGCTACCGCTACTGCTATCTTAATAATTGTACTACCTAGAAAGTAATACACATTATTTCTTTTTTGAATCCCCTTCATTATCACAAGTGCACCAGAGATGATTCTCATTTTCCCATCTTTGCCCTTACTTTGAAACTTTTGACTATAAGGTTCCCATAGTAACAAGATTCCTCATCAAACCTGACATATAATGAACACCTGTTAAGGTTTAGATTGATCCATCCTGATTGCTCAAGTAAACTGAACCAATCCCATGTGTGTTAAGAGGGGCATTATTCATTGTGTAGATAACTCAATCTTTTAGTTCTTTAAAATCAAAGAACCATTCTCAATTGGTAGTTATATGGTGACTACAAGCTGAATCTAGCAACCATGAACTTGAACAGCTGTGTCACGACCTAAACCAGGAAGTCATGACCGACGCTAAGGGACGGGAATTTTTTCGAATTCGGAATCTTTAGCAAGCCTTAGAAATAAAAAGTATATAATAAATAAATAAAAAAAAATACCAGAATTAAAACTTAAGTTGATATAAAAATAAATACTTAAATATCATTTCATAAAATAAAAATATTTCCATGCAATATTCAGAGAAAGGTCTCTTACTAAAAATAACATTCTACAAATACAAAGCACTACTACTATAGTTTTCTAAAATACAACAAAGTTTAAATAAATAATTTACATAATCTAGCCGGGGCTGAAGAAGTCTAGCGTAGAGGTCTACTACTGAGATATGACGACGAGGAATCTCTTGAAAAAAATATTGAGGGGAGTCAAACCTCACTAAGTGAATTATTATAATATATATACAAGCAATCTAAAACATATATAGTCAGACATCACTATATATATATATATATATATACACAGACATTTCACACAGATGAAAAAATTCATTATATATATAAAATAGATGCATAAAATTATTTTAATTGAAGGACTGAAGCAGAACTCTAACAGTTCGTAATCTCGATCATAATAATCAATAGCTAATAGGCTTAATCAAAACTCCAAGTATAATTTTTTTTCTAACTTAAGGTAGTAGATTGGCCTCGAGTACACTAGGTCAACCGAGGTTCTGTAATCTCACTATCGGCATGATTGGCCCCGAGTACACTCGATCAAACGAGGATCCACGGTCAGCCTTTCCCAAAACCAATATCTTAATAACCATTATTAAATTTGACTTAATTCTATCACGCTGTTGTGAAACAGTCCTAGTGTAGCCCACTAGGTAGCATGTTCTACTGCTATCCTTCAAATTATTCTTATAAGTTTGGAAAATAGTAAAATGCATCATTAAAATACAAGTGGCATTCATTTAGAAAGGATATACCACTTATGTACTAAACGTATACCATAAATATACCAAAAATATACTCAATTCATATGCTAAATATATGACAAATATACTGAATATATATATACTAAAACATGATAACATATATATGTCATATATATACAAATTATATACTAAAAACAAACTAAGTAAAGTGTCACATATACAAAAAATATACCTAAAATATACTTCTTCATTTAATGTAATAATTCATGTCAAAACATAATAAAAACATGGATTTTCAAATGCATGTATTCTATATGCAATGTATATATAGAATAAGAACTCACAAGTTTGTGCTCCTTGAGACTAACTCGACGAGCCTGGTTTGATAGGCTTTGGTCTCGGCGCAGCTAGAAAATAAATAATAATAATAATCAAAATAATTTCTAACTTACACTTTTAAGAATTCTAAAGAAAGACTTCATTTAGGAATTCAAAACTTAAACAAACACAGAAATTCAAGATTGACTCGACGTCACATTTTACGAGAATTCTACCAAAAATTCGGCAGAACCTCATTTGTAAAATGAACATCTCTTTACTGATAGTAGAGCTGATCTTGGAAGAAAAACACACTTCTAAATTCTACAATGCTCAACACCTCAGGTTGGGACCCCGAATTGCATAAATTCCCAACCGAGGTTCACGATTGACTCAAAATCAATATTAAATAAGAAATACATTAAAAATCATTAAATTCCATAAATATCTATAAAATATAAAAATATAATATATTTAGACATTAAATCACTAAATATAATTATTTTCAAAATAATTAAATAAAATCTCAAATAATAATATAATATTAATAAAAATCAAAATTTTCAATAAACCACATATAATAATAAAATTCACTTTTATATACTCAAATAACTTAATTATATAATAAAAGTAATTAAAAATATATTTAATCACTAAAATAGTAAATAGTATATTATTTGAATATAATTTTCAAAAATTATTATTATGTGAATTTTGTATATATAGGTCAATTGTGTATTTTTGTTGAAATTATAGTTAAATAATATGTTTTAAATGATTTTAGAATTATATAGGGTATTAAAATGATATTTATAAATTAGACCCAAAACTGGGAGTCATGACTAGCAGGTTAATGGTGTAGCAGTAATTAAAAGATCTGAATCTGCATCATAACATTCAACAATATTTGAATTTGAGACAGCATTTCCCTTTTCAAATTTCCCTTTGTCCTTTAGCTTGGGACAATCTTGCTTCTAGTTCCCTTTTTCTTGACAAAAGGCACATTGATCTTTGCTTAGTTTGAACTTTGACTTTGATCTCCCTCTCCTTCCTTTATTCTGGCTCTATGAATAGCCTCTGACAACAAGAGCTTCTGCTTCAACACTTATATTTTCTTGCTCTTTTTTTTTTTGCAATTCATAACTATACAAGGCTGTAGTTACTTCACTTAGAGACACAACAACCTTCCCATGAAGTAGAGTAGTTTCAAGATACTCAAACTCATCAAGAAGTGATCTCACCAACATCAGAGCCAGATCTTCATCATTAAAAGTCACGTCCATATTCATCAAATCAGTTACCAACTGATTAAAGCTAGTAATGTGATAATTCATTGTGGTACCTAGAACATAGTTAAAACAGAACAATCTTTTTTTCATGTAGAGTTTGTTCTGACTGCTTTTCTTCAAGAATTTATCCTCCAGTGCCTTCCATAATTTACTTGTAGAAGTTTCTTTAGAAAATACATACTTCTGCTCTCTAGAAAGACATGATTGAATTGTACCACATGCCAATCTATTGATCACCTTCTATTCTTTCTCCTCAATATCATCTGGTTTCTCTCCTTGAATAGCAATGTCTAGACCCTACTGAAATAGGGCATCTAGAACTTCATGTCAAAAAACTCCGCTACAAATCTAGCATTTGTCACAACATTTCTTGCCAAAATTGAAGATGAAGAAACTGTTGATGCTGATGTAGATACTTTTGTGTAGTCTGCCATTTCTGCTACAAAATTCTATTTAATAGCTGTCGATGTGGAATGCTAATTAGCCCAAGAATTTTTTTTTTTTTTGATGTGGAAGATCAGCCTAAGCCGCAACCATATAATATACTAAAATAAACCAAGAGCTCTAATACCAATTTTGTGGAATTTGGGTTAATTTCCACAAATAATAATAAAAATCACCTTGAGAACTATTGCACAAGTGATTAGAGTATAAACGATTGTACTAAAAATCACTTAAGGTATATTCCCAGGAAAGAGTAGAGGGGTTATAATGGTTCCACTTAAAAACCACTCACCTTAAATAGAATCTTACCAAGAAAAGTAATTTTAATAGCACAATAATTAACAACAACTATACCCGACAATAACTATTAAATAGACATAAAAGAGAACACCAAAATTTAATGAGGTTCGACCAATTATACCTACGTCCTCGGATACTACCAAAATAATATTTCACTAAATGAGAAAATATTACAAAAGAGAGTAAAAAATACAATTATCTAAATATATAGGAGAAACAATTTGAGATAATATAATCAAAAGGGAGAAAGAGTCATTTTATAGCCTAAGAACTCCTTCATTTGATTTTTCTTTCCGATATGGATTTTTGCTAAATCCAACAGAACCAGACTCTACGAATATTTCCCACAACATGCGCCTTTCGTACCGTCATTTATATTATTTATTTAAATGAAATAACCATCATTATCACTAGTTAATTATCCAAATATATATTTTGTTTTTTTCTACCCAAATTATATTAGCACTCGTTAATATCTAAAAGAATTTTATAAAATATGAAATTAGGACTAGATTTTCTTATTGGTTGTTCCATTAGTTATTTTGTTAGATCTTATTAATCATTGAGGTATTTGTTTTAAGCGTTGTGATGCAATTGTTTGAAAAATTTATTTGGTTATTTTTTATTAATAATAGTAAAATATTCAAAATATATATTAATTTTATTTTTTAACAAATCATAATATCTTAAGAGAATTTGTTTAGATAGAAAATAATTAATTAATGGGGAGTGATTTGAATTAAAAAAAAAAAAGCAATTGATGGAAGCAAAAATATAGGTCTTCAATAAGGTAATTTTTAATAAAATAACTACATATTTCAACCATTAGATATGTTATAATGCATGGTTGAGATTTTATATAAAACGTATTAATTTTACACATGTGTAAGTGAATCCTCTCTCTTTGTATATATATATATACACACACAAAAATAATAAAATTAATTTTCAAAATATTAAATAATTAAAAAATTATTAGAAAAATTTCATAAAGATAAAGTTACATAATATATATTATACATCTCCACACACAAGAAAATAAATAAAGAAAAATAAATTGATTTTGTTAAAGTGTGCTAATGAAACAATCTCTAATGAGGGAAGAAAGTTATGCCCCACTAATTTAGAAGATAATTGTAGAATAATTTATTTAATTTGTATATTCCATATTAAGTAGTATAATGTGTATATAATGATGTAAATAGCCTTGTGAAAGTGCACAATAATTGAATTCTATCTTGTATTTCACTTCTTTATTCTTTGTATTTTACTCTATAAATTTATACATTTTTTTATAAATTTAATTTATATTTCATTAATGTAAAAAAATTGAGAAGAAAAGTAATTTATAAATAAATATAATATGATAGAAAAATGAAAAATTGAATAAAATAATTTTTTACAGGCCTTTATCATACACCTAATAGGGCTAATAAAGACTTATAGAAATGAGATGAACTATTAAGGGGGTGTTTGCCAAATTTAGGATCAAGCAAAAACACCTTTTGATTGTTTGAAAGGGGTCATGTGAGCCTTCTATAATCACATAGAGATTGGGGAAGAAGACTATGTGCTTTGTTGTTAGCTTAGGGTGACAACATAGGCAAGAACAAATGATGACCTCTCTAACTTGCTTGAAATGAATCAAACAAGAGTTTAACTCCACCAGGAAGCCTAATCACTGAGATCAAAAGTATAGAAGTCACTGGATTTGATAAAAAAGAATAAAACTAGTTTTATTTGTTGTTGAAAATTGTTGGAGAGACTTACAATACAAAGGATTTTGGCTTTCATAAGCCTTAAAGTCCAATTAAACAAGGAAAGAGCATAATTTATAAACTTATCTAATCTAGTTTTAGGAAATAAATCATAATAAAAAATTTTCTAATCTTGGAGCAAGGTAATAATCTAAATCTAAGGAAAACTATTGAAAATAGACACCACTAACCATCTTATCATCTTCCGTATTCATATGAGTACACGGGCCATCCATATGGATCGAATTTGTCAAAATTCAAGTCCATTGATCAGTATTGAGAAAAGCCATGATTGCTTTATTAATCTTATCCCATTAAAACAAATGAACAAGCTTCGAGGATGAACTTGCTAGGTCATAGGCTCATCTTTCAGAAATGTGCTAGGCCTGTTGAAGGCATTGAACCAACAGAAGCTTGGGGGTTAACTGTTAGTTTTAATGTTTTAAAATTTACCAAATATAATTAAACATTATTAAAAGAGGTTGATATATTACAGAAATAACAGTTACTATTCTTTAACTTTAATTTAAACGCACTTATAATATTTCTTAAAAAAAAAGAGACAAATCACTCTTGTGAATTGGTCTGAATTGATCATACTTTAATTTGCAACAACAATAGTTAAAAAGTTTTATATACAATGGATGATCCCATCATCATTCTCTATAATTTCAATCATCAATTGGCTCCATATTTTGTGATGTATCTTTTGGCTGTGGCTAATATGAAGGAGCATGGCAAAATGAAGATAAAATGGTGTAAAAGTTATACGTGTGGAAGCATTTGTGACATCATTGCATTGATGTGGCACAAGTAATCCACATGGCAAAATGAAGATTGAACATGTCATAAAAAGTGTTGGCGTCACAAATATGAAGCCATGTGGCTAGGTGAGATGACATGCAAAAAAGTGAGCTAGGTGGTGTATGTGCTGATTTGTCATAACTAAGTGATGGTGGCAGAAGTTGACCGCACCAACCCTGAGTCTGAAGGCGAGAACCCAAATGCCCAGACAATCAAAATATTCTGAATCTGCTACTTCTTCTGCTTTTGCTTGTTGTTAAAGTGGATCCATAATGCAATATTCTGAATCTGCACTGCAAACAAAAATGGAATGTGTATGCTAATACCTAGTTGGATTTATATTTGATGAGTCAAGCAAGCTACTGGGTACTCGTGATGCAAACTTTGAGGTAAAAGTAAAGGTGAAAGCAGTAAATTCTTTAACTTCATTCAAAACACATCAACTTAAACGTTAGTTCAAAAGGTTGAATGAATTTACGTATATGAAAACTTTTTTGAATATAACAGAGCAGGATCAACTAGCTAGAAAGCTTAAGACAAATGTATTCTTTTAAAAACAGTAATGCAGCAGCATATACAGCTAATACGTAAGGACATTCAAGTTGAAACAAGTTCTGAACTACTTGCTTGCTTGAGATTTTAACCAATCAGTGAAATTCCTTAGATTCTTGCCAGAATTACCACTTTCTCCAACATTTTTCATAGCTATTTCCTTCAGTTCCAAAGCTCTCATCTTTAACTTTTCATCGCTAAGAACTTGCTCCACCCTGTTTTTAATTTCTTCTCTAGTAATAATTCCATTTTCATCTCGATTGAATTTCAATCCCACCTTCCAAATATCACAAACATAGCTCCCATTAACGAACTGATCAGCAAAACATGGCCAACATAAGAAAGGTACACCATTACTTACACCTTCCATGGTGGAGTTCCAGCCGCAGTGACTCAAGAAGCAGGCAATTGCAGGGTGACTCAGAACCTTCTGCTGAGGTGCCCATTGAACCATCCGCCCTCTTTCCGCCATTCTTTCTTGAAACCCTTCAGGAAAGACATTAGTTTCATTCGTAATATCAGGCCTCACGACCCACAAAAATGGCTTACATGATAATTCAAGTCCCATTGCTAATTCTTGAAATTGGTTTCTGTCAAAAACAACCGAGCTACCAAAAGCAACATAAAGGACTGATTTTGGCGATTGTTGGTCTAGCCATTGTAAACAAGATGAATCTTCTGGCCAGAAATGTCCTGCTGATTGTCCGAGTGCATTGCTTGCCAGAAGTGGTCCTATTGGTAGATTGTTTGGGGAGAAGTCGAATGTTCCAGGCTCGAAATCATATGCCGAATTACAGATCATCCAATCCACCATTTTCGCAGAATCTATGCTTTTAAATAAAGCACGAAACAGAAGTTTGGTTGAGGTTGAGTCACCTGTGCACCAGTAGAAGTTTTCCGTGTTCATGACAGGCACTATTGGACTTGGCGCCAATTGGATCATATGCTTCTTCAGAACATTTCCTTGAAAACAATGAAATTCAATAAAATTTATTATCAGATGAGTATTTATTTGTTTGTCTACAAAAATGAAAACATGCATAGTTCTCAATATTAATAAAATTTAATATCAGATGAAATCTTTAAAAATGGAGAATCTCACCATCACTGTCAATGATTCCATCATCAATTAACTTCTGGAAACTCAGAGTCAAGTCCAGTGTAGCCACTGAGGCAGGCCAAAAAGCGGCTCGTTTAATTTTCATCTTCTCTGCTACATTAAAAGCGAATCCAACGCATGCATCAGCAATCACACAAGTAATCTTCTCATCTTCTGATGCATTAGAATTGATCCTGTCAATGAGCTTCTCAAGCTTTCCAGGCATGACCTGAAAAATTGATTCTGTCAACTTCCCAATGTCTTTCCTATCTTCCCAAAGCTCCAATCCATCTGGGATTGATGCTAAACTAATTTCATCACCGTCAAGATAATCTTTATCTGCCAGTGTTGCATTCAGGACCCTCATATGATTGTACTCTGTGTTAACAAATGTGATCTTAAGTCCTTGTTTGGCTAAGCACTGTGAGAGTTCCATCAATGGAATCATATGGCCTTGTGCTGGATAAGGTATGGCTAGAATATGTGGTTTGCCCATTTTTTTCTTTCTGTTTCTTGCTCTTCTTCAGTATTGTACTATTGGAAGTCCTACAGGATCAGGCATGGTTTATATATATATATATATATATGCACACACGTTATGGCCTTGTGCTGTATAATGTATGGCTAGAACATGTGGGTTGTGTTATGCCACGTTGAAAATTTTTTCCTTTTAAGAAAAGTCTAAAAAAGTCAAAAGTTGCTCACTAAATCCAATTGATACAACAATATTTTGTTGAAAAAACAAATAATGCCATGGCTATTAGATAACGAAAAAATATAACAAGAAACACAATCATAAATGTTTAGTGATGTGTAGAAGAGACTGAAACAGTCAGTTGATGAGTCAGTGTTTTATCTTTTTATGAGAAAAAATATATAAAAAATATATTTTCTTTTCTTTTAAGAAAGTGTTATTATTTTTTCATTTGATTACATTGAGAAAGTTATTTATAACTCTTATTTTTTTATAGTAAAATTTTTCTAATTTTACCCATTATTTTTTTTTAATTTGTTTGAGGTTTTTCAAATTAAATTTTGGTGTTCTTTTTCTTTTTATTATTGTCGGGTTTAATTATCATGAATTATTGTGTTATTAAATGTAAAATTATGTCTAAAAGTGTGGTATTTAAGTGAACTATTATAACTCACTACACTTTTTTAAAAATTTATCTTGTAATGATTTTTTTAATACAATCGTTTATATTCTATTCTTTTGTGCAATAATTATCAAAGTTATGTTATATATTCTATTCAAGTTTATCATTTTAATTATTTTAGTTGCAATTTGCTATATTTTATTTATAGTCCGATGCTATTTTTTACAACAAATTACCCCAATAATGTGTCTTTTTTATTAATTCATTTCACACCTTATGTCAAATATTTGACATATTCGTTAGTATATTATTATTATTTGATTAAGTATAATTAGCAATTTGAATATATATATATATATATATATATATATATATATATATATATATATACAAAATTTCATCCATTAATTATAATACATCTAATGGTTAAAATATATATTTTATTTTCTTAAGCATTTCCTTATTAAAAACCTCTATTTTTCTTTCATCAATGGGTAGGGATTTTTGCACTCCACCTATTGATTTTTGCACTCCATTTTTCGTTTTTTAGAATTGTAAATTACATAATTATCCTCTTTTGAAACTTTTTATTCTTTTACTAATTACAATTACTAAACTACTATTTTTTAAATTTTCCTTTCAAATTTATTGTTTAATGTTTAACATTTAAAATAATGTACTATGTTAAATTTTATTAACGCAAAAAAAAAAAAAAAAACAAAGCTACCTTTTTTAATTTTCCTTCCAAATTTATTGTTTAATATTTAACATTTTAAAACTACTTGTAATTGAAGTTTTTTTTTTTTTTTTGCATTAATAAAATTTAATATAGTCAATTATTTTTGCACTCCTTTTATTTTTTGGAATTTTAGATTACATAATTATCCTTTATTTATAATGTTCATTTTTTCATTAACTACTATTTTTTTTATAAACTGTAGTGTTTCTATTTTATAATGTTCATTTATAATGCTCATTTTTTCATAAACTGTAGTCTTTCTATTTTTTTTTATCTAAATTTACTATTTAATGTTTTAAATTATAAAACTACTTGTGCTTGAACTTACATTTTTTCATTAAAAAACTCACTACAGTAAATTATTTTTTTATAAGCACTCTTTAATTTTTAATTTCTTTAGACAATTATAAAACCTGCACCAATTATAAAAAAAATAACAATATTTTATCACTTTTTGTGAATAGTTGTTTAAATTTTAATTTTATAAACAGTTTTTTAATATCATATGCACATTATTTATTTTTATTTCTTATCATAATTTTTTAAAAATAATATAAAAATTAGATTACATGATTAAAAAATATATTATAAAAATTTAATGAAAATTCATCATATAAATTTTTTTTATAATTTTAATTTTTAAGACAAGTGTTATAACATATTATATATATATATATATATATATATATATATATATATATATATATATATATATATATATATATATATATATATATATATATATATATATATATATTACTTATCAAATAGACTTTTCATAATATAATTTAATAGAGTATCTATTAGGATATATTTGATCTAAATTATATGTAAATTGATTTTAGCTCTATTCATTAAATTTATGAATACTTTTTATATGATAAATTATTGTTGAAAAAAAAATGTGCACATGATATTTAAATAAACCTTTTCATAAAAAATAAAAGATTTGTTATTTACTATAATTGGTGCAAATTTGAAAATGAAAATAAGTTAAAAATTAAAGAGTGCTTATAAAAAAAATAACTAATTATATTAAATTTTATTAGTGAAAAAAAAATGACTATATTAATTTTATTAAAGTAAAAAAAACTCAATTACAAGTAGTTTTAAAATGTTAAACATCACTTTTCAAAAAAAAAATGTTAAAAATCAAACAACGAATTTAGAAGGAAAATTAAAAATGGTAGTTTAGTAATGGTAATTAGTAAAAAGAATAAAAAATTTTAATAGAAAATAATTATGTAATTTACAATTTAAAAAAAAAAATGGAATGTAAAAATTAATGGGTGAAATGCAAAAATCTCCACCTTTCATTAATTAGTTTTTTACTATCATAAACTTTTTCCTACCACAAACCTATATTCACCTATTAAATGCTATTATAGAATTCGAGGGTAATTAACTATTGAACTATGCTTTGGGTATTTCCTGAATTTCTGAGACAATACTTTGGGTAATTCAAGGGCAATACCACGTTTATATATTTGAGACAACACTTTGGGTGAAGCAAAAATTATATTTGATATACTAATATTAATTTTTTCTTGTATTAAAATTTAAATTTGTTTTACTTTAAAAATTTTGAAAATATTTTTATCATTGACCAATTATTTATTACTTTTTTTTTTAGAAATAAAGATTTTAATTGTTATTTTTAAAATTTTTTTATGTTAATCATAATATTTTATCTTAAATAAGGACTAATCACTAAAAACTGAAAGAGTATTTTTAGTGTACTTTTTCTATTAAAACACTTCTTAATTATATTTTGATAGAAGTAGTTTAAAATAATACAAGTAGTTTAAAATGAAAAAAAAATTACAAAAAACCGTTTTTATTTATATTGATTATAAATTTTAATATACTCTTATATAATATATAGTTTTATTTAAGTGTTATTAGTGAATTCAATAGGTGAATGATTTGGGAAATGAAAGTTTATTATTTTTCAAAATTCCTTTACTATTAATTAGGAATTTTAGTATTATAGACAATCAAAATGTTTACGATAGGAAACATGTAATTAATAAAAGAAAAAAATATAGGTTTTTAATAAGAAAATGCTTAATAAAAGGAAGTAAATATTTTAATCATTAGATGTATTATAATCAATGGTTGAGATTTTGTGTAAAATATTTTAGCTTTAAACATATGTAAGTGAATCCCTAATCATATATATATTATACAAAATCTCAAGCATTAATTAAAACATATTTAATGGTTAAAATATCTAGTTTGTTTAAGTAAATATTGTCAAGTTGGAGTTGATTAAATTAACAATAAAATAATTGTTAGCAAATGAAAAATGGGATAATATAATAGTGCACAATTTTTTTCACTAATAAATATTTCACTATTACAAAAGAAGTTATTTTGAATTACAAATAATACCCCAAACTCACCGCACACTTGCACTCACCCTTAATTTTTGTTGCTCTCACATGCACTACCCACCTCACATTTCCTTGTACCACTCATGACACACACTCACCACTCACAGCACACACAACTCACAAATGAATCACGCTTGATTTTCTTAGTGCTCTCCCTTGCCTTGCTTCACGTTGCATGCAAGGCCCTCAAAATTTGCCTAGCAAATCTTGAAGATTTGCCAATGATCTTTATCTTGCCACTTATCAACTTCTAGCATCTTTGGAGGATTTATAAAATTTTTTTAGATTTTACAAAATCTTTTAGAAGATGTAATATTAGTAATGATTTTAACACTCCTCTCATTATTAATATTTTTAATCTTTTTTCTTGAAATCATGCCGAATTGATTTCAAAATTCTTTTAATTTTTCAATATTATGACCTTTAGTGAAAATGTTTGCCATTTGTTTTTTTTTTTTGTCTTCACCTGAATCATCTTGATCTTCCATGTTAAAGCTTTTTCATGAAGAAAATGATATTGCACCTCCATATGTTTTATTCTAGCATGAAACACTGGGTTCTTAACTAAACAAATAGTTAACTGATTATCACAATATAATGGTACTAGATAGTCAACTGATTGGTGTAAATTCTCTAACAACTATACTAACTTGGTACTTTTCTAAGCTGCCATCATCGCTGCATGATATTCAACCTCTGTTGTTGAGAGTGACATGATTGGTTGTCTTTTGCTGCACTAAGTAACTACTTCAGAACCTAAACTAAATGCATAACCAATGGTTGATCTCTGTATATCATAATCATCTATATAATTAGCATCACAATGTCCTTCCAACTTACAAGTTAGTTTACTTTTATAAAATAAGTCAAGATTAAGTGTTCATTTGATGTACCTCAAAATTCTTTAAACAACTTCTAGGTGTGGCTTTTTTGGATTTTGCATGAACCGATTGACTACTCCAACTTCCTTTGTGTGCTCCAATTTTAGTCCAAGAAAATGATTTAGCTCCCTAAGTTCTTTCATTTAAAATTGAACTTATAAATTCTTCATGGTCTGGCAGATATCATTAACATCGTCTCCAGTGATGATGAGATCAACAACATAAACATGAATTCTTACTAGCTTCCCTTCTCAAGCTTTGACTAATAAACTCAAATCAGTTGGTGCAGCTCTATAGCCACTATGGATGAGGAACTCAGCAACCTTGCCATACCAAGTTTTGGGGGCTTGCTTTAACCTATATAGTGTCTTCTTAAGTCTATAAACATATTTATGATTAAACTTATTTTTGAATCCTTCAGGTTGCTCTATGTATACCTATTAATCTAATTCTCCTTTCAAAAAGACATTTTTAACATCCATCTACCACAAGTTCTAAGATTTACTTATAGCGAGTGCTAGCAAAACACAAATAGTTACAATCTTAGCCATTGGACTAAATGTTTCATTATAGTTTAGTCCATACTACTATGAGAATCCTCATGCTACTAAACGAGCTTTTTATCTCTCAGTTAAGCCATCTGGATGAGTTTTGATCTTGTACACCCATTTGTATGAAATAGGCTTCACATATTTAGGTTTTGGCACTAAGTCCCAATTTTGATTTTTAGCAAGAGCTTTGGTCTCCTCTTTCATGGCTTTTCTCCATTCAACTTTCTATGATGCTTCCTCAAAGGATGTTGGTTCTTTTTCTTCTTCCACCAATGTAACATTGGCATATTTGGGATTTTTCTTTTTTACCTTAATTGATCTTCTCAACTATATTAGTGATGTTACATGTTCTGTAGGTTGTTCTTATGGCATCTCAACTATTGGTTGATCTTCATCATTTATTCTTTGATTCACACCAGTCTGCCATGGTCTTTCTTGAGGTTAAGACTACGTGACAAGCTCTGAACTTTGTTGAATGTTTATTGATTGCTCTTCACACTTTTCATGCAATTTTTCTAAGTGAGAAAGTGCAACATACTCTAGTTTCCACCATGATGATGATGTCTCATCAAATACAACATTTTGTGAGACATAGCATTTACCAGTTGTAGGATCACAACATCTCCATCCTTTTCTATTCTCATAATAGCCCACAAAGATACATATGATTGCCTTCTTATCAAACTTGCTATGTAGATGATTAGGTTCAAATACATAGCAAACACAATTAAATACTTTAAAGTGGCTCACAGTAGGTTTCATGTTTCATAGCTTTTCAAATGGAGACATAAATCCTATCTTCAGCTGAGGAAGTCTATTAATTATATGCGCTACTGTTCTCATGCACTCAACCTAAAATCTCCTAAGGAAATTCTTGGCATACAACATGCTTATGTATATTTTTGCTAGATGCTTGTTCTTTCTCTCTATAACACCATTTTTTATAGTGTGTTCAGATAAGTTAGTTGTTGCCTAATCTTACACTGGATAAGATAACTTGAGAACTCATTAGAAATGTATTCTTCCTAATTATTAGTATAAAGGCATTGAATTTTACTGTTGACTTCACTTCTAACCATCAACTTGAATTTTTTGAATTTTGCTAGATTTTAGATTTGTCTTTTATGAAATAAATCTAGACATACCTTAAATGATCATTAATAAATGTCATCATGTAGTGCATACCCTTGACTGATAACTGCTTCACTTTCCTAAACACATATGAGTAGATAAACTCTAGTGGCTGTTTGGTTCTGAATGATGACTCCTCATATGAAAGTTAATGTGCCTTTCCATACTGACATCCAATACAAACCACATCAGTACGAACATTAAGATTACGTAGCCATCTTGATGAAGACTTGCTCATCATCATCTTCAACTTATGATAATTGACATGTCCCAACCATGCATTGTATCACCACCTTTTGTTTTCTCCACATAAGCATCTTTTGCTAATAAGATGTACATAGAATCTACTTTTTTCCCTCCATTATTGATGTATAAACTATTTTGACTTGTTGACAAACCTTAATATCTTTAGGGCTGAACATAACAAAGTTACCATAATCAGTCAAATTTGAAATTGATAGAGGATTTTTTTCATACCTAATACTCTATACACATCCCCTAACTGACTTGTTGTTGATTCGAACAGGAGTGGTCACTGTGTCACCAATGTGAGTGATTGGTAATTGTGAGTTATTTGTATTTGCCACAACTCACTTACCTTTATACTTTGAAGCATTATGGAGCTTGCTTCTATCTCCTGTCTTGTGATTAGAATAACTAGAATCAAAGATCCAACACTTCTTATAATTAATTATATGAGAACTTAAAACCCTACATGCCTGCTTCTCTTCTATTATGGTAGCCTTAAAGCTAGGAACTTCTACAATCTTTATATTGGAACACTCTTCCACTTGTATTGTTTCCATAAATAATGCTTCAACATCCCACTTTGGTTCATCTTGGTAGTGATTGCTTGTTATTAATGCATTACTCTAAATAATCTTCTTCTTAGATCAGTAATCTCTGGCATAGTGTCCTTACTTACAACAGTTGAAACACTTACCATTATAATGTCTAAAATTCTTGGACTATCGATTGTTTAGTTGCTTCTTCTGTTGGACTCCCTCTGATTTGACATTTCCTCATGTCTTCTTTCCATGGTTACCACGAGGTTGATTCTTTTTTTTATTGGTGAAGAGTGCCACTTCTTCAGTATTTAAGGATACTTTACCCCTTTGTTTTGCTAGAGTTTCTTGACTTGCCAACAAATTCTCCAACTCTTCAATTAAAGGTTGAGTAGGCTAACCTTGAACTATAGCCATGAAACTATGGTATTGAGATTATAGTCCATGATTGATGATTCTCCTCATCCTATTACTGGCTATTCTAGATGTCGTATATCCAATTCAATAATTTCTCGACATAAGGACTTCACCTTAGTAAAACACTAACTAATTGTCATATTCTTTTATGAGATAGACATTAGTTCATTTTCCAGAAGTTGAAGTCTAGCGTCATTATTCTTTGAGAATCATAGAGCAAGAGAATCATAAGCTTCCTTTGGTGTGGTAGGATCTTTAATGTGCTCTATTATCTCCTTTTTTATGGTTTTTTTGATAGCGAACATGGCTTTGCCAGCTTTAATTCTTCATTTTCTGAGATTGCTAGCATCATTATCTGGTGGTGGTGATGTAGTTTTCATACTTGCAACAACCTCCTAGAGGTCTTGACCTTGTAAGTATGACTCCATGTAGGTCCTCTACATGTTATAATTATTATCACTTAATTTCTTTAATAACATTGACTTTACCCAATTCTACGTACAATAATGACTTGGATTTAGCAGTCTCGCGTTTCACCAAGCAAGCGTGGTTCCAATCCAATGGGCTTCATATTTCCAAAATGTGCACATGGAAAATCTCCCTTGTATAATTGCTTTTGTTTTTAAAATGTTGGTAGCCATACCCTTGACTGAGTAAGCTTCGATACAACTTTTTGAGTTGGAGTTGATTAAATTAATAATGAAATAATTATTAGCACATGAAAAATGGAACAATATAATAGTGAATAAATTTTTTTCATTAATAAATATTTCACTATTATAAAAGGAAGTTATTTTGAATTACAAATAATACCCCAAACTCACTACACACTTTCACTTACCCTTAATTTTTATTGCTCTCACATGCATTACCCACCTCACTTTTCTTTATACCACTCACGACACACACTCACCACTCACAGCACATACATACATAACTCATTTGCTTTTACTTAATGCACACACTCACAAATGAACCATACTTGATATAGGCCTCTTGTATATATATATATACCAATAGAAGAGGAGGGTAGGTCAAAAGTGGAATATTGAGCAAGGATATTATATGGTAGATTTATGACTAGTGGTAGATCTGGATAAAGATTGGCTTGATATGGTTGTTAAGGTAAGTGTACAGCCTTTTGGTGAGTACTTGGAGATTCAGCATGGTAAGGAATGTTTATAACAGAAGGAATTTGTGAAACTCGTCCCAGATCAAAAGATTCTGATGAAGATGCATAAGAGAATCTTGAGCTGGAAAAGGTTCTATCAAATGAAAGTTTTACTCTACCATCCTAGAACTGGGTGATATGCTTTTATTTGAGTGTTGGGAGCAGGTGTTTCTTCCTATTGGATTTTAGGTTCAGTAGCTCCTTCTAAGATCCATTCTTGAGGAAGTGTAACTTGACTCCATTTTATGAGTTTGGGAATTACAACATTAGCTTTAGTCATATCTATTTGCAGAAGAAGAGTTTTCCTTTTCTACTATGAAAATGACTTTTTGTATGGAATGTAGACATCATAACTTTATAATAAACTTTAAAAACAAGTACAATTAGTATGGATGCGTCATCCATAACATAGTTATAGGTCAATAACGAGAAAGCCAATGAAGTTTAGCAATGATGTTAAAGAATTAGAACCAGGATCCTTAGCTAATCTTAATAAAGTACCCCATTATTTTCTTTGTACCTTAAATTAAATTACTTCAAGAAAATATCTTATAAAAATCACTATTGTTTTCGGTAAAGATTTTCAACTAGATACTATTGCTCTTTTTGACATTAGAGCTGATTTAAATTGTATAAAAACTAGCATGGTTCCATATCATTTTCAAGAGCATAACACAGAAAAGCTTTCCTCTGCAAATAGTTCTAAAATGCATATAGATGGAAAAGTAGAGGCTAATATTTTAATAATGGATTTCTTTTAAAAACTTCATTTCTTCTTATTTCTAATATGGTGATTTTAGGGACACCTTTCATTAATTTGATAACTCCCTACTTAACCACCTATAACTCTATTGATTATAAAGATGAGAAAGTTTATATTTCTTTTCCTTTTTTGGCAAAACCCAGAACTAGATCTTTGAACCTTATTAATGCTCATTCTATCTATAAGAATGAAATCAATGCTTTAATCAAGGAAAAAGAAACAAACTTATGTGATTTAAAGCAAAATGTTCATTTTCAAAAAATTGAACAACAATTAATGTTTAAATTGGTCAAATCCAACATTTCTAGTTTTCATGATACCGTGTTAAAATAAGTATGTTCAAATTTACCAAATGCTTTTTGAAAAAGAAAATAACATATAGTTGATTTGCCTTATAAGCCCGGGTTTGAGGAGAAAAATATTCCTACTAAGGCTAGACTAATTCAAATGAATGTTGAATTGGAAAAGCACTGTAAGGAAGAAATCCAGGATCTCGAATCTAATGGATTAATCTCTAAATCTCGATCTCCATGGAGTTGTACAACTTTCTATTTCAATAAAGCTTCTGAAATAGAGAGAGGCACTTTAAGGCTTGTTATCAATTACAAACCTCTAAATAAAGCTTTGAAATGGATTAGATACCTTATTCCAAAAAAAAAAAAAAATCTTCTTTAAAAATTCCATTTTGCATTTGTAATTTCAAAATTTGACATGAAATCTGAATTTTGGCAAATACAAATCCATAAAAATCATTGTTATAAAACTACTTTTACTGTCCCTTTTGGACAATATGAATGCAATGTCATGCCATTTGGTTTGAAAAATGCACCATCAGAATTTCTAAGAATAATGATTGATATATTCAATCCTTATTCCGATTTGTGAATTGTTTACATTAATGACGTGCTTATTTTCTTAAACTCCATTAAATAAAATTTCAAACATTTAAAGACTTTTCTCTATATAATTAGACCGAATGGTCTTGTGGTGTAATATCCTGAGTTTTTAAATAATTTTAAACTGCATCGGGATATGCAATGTTAATAATTTTCATATATATTTTTGATTATTTAATTAGTTTATTATTTATTAAAGTCATTTTAATTATTTTTAATTATTTTTAAGTCCTTTACATAAAATTTTTCCGAGAGTTTTATTTTCAGAGAAATTAAAACGTAAATAAATAAATATTAATTATTTTTGACGGTTTTAAGAATTTGCATGAGTCCATGCATAATTTTTAAATATCAAATAAAAATATACACGTATACATGCAATTAAATTAAATTAGGGTTTATTTTAATTAAATTAAATTATATTATATAGTTTTAATATTAATTAAGTGTGTATATATGTATATGTGTGTATATATATTATTAAATAAGTGTGTGGTGGATAATTATTGTGTATATAATATTATATATTAAAATAATATAAAGTAAAGATATATATATATACATATATATACATATAATATATACCTAAATATAAAGTTTGAAATATTTATGAAACTGCCACTCATCCTCTCTAAATCGCTCCCGATGCATTTCTTCCTCCTCCATCACTGTAACTTCCATTCTCATACCGGCGGAGTGCCTCCCAGCCAACCACCACCTTCCCAAGCTTCCTCCGCCACCCTCTCTTCCCTTTTTCGGTGAGTTTTGGCCATGAAAAGCCAAAGAGGCCGAAAGTTGATGCTAGCTCTGATCACCGCCATTCCGACTACCGTTTGAAGTGCCACCGGTCTTTATCTTCTCCTTGAGCTCTGGTGAGTGCATTTTCAAGTTTTGTTTCAATTCATTTGGTCTAGATTTCCCTAGGGTTTGAATTTTCATTTTCAGCCTATTTGTGTTCTTGAATTTTTTGAGCTTCAATTTTAATGATTCAAGCAAACTTCCTTCACAAAGATTTATCCTCTTAGCTTAATCTACATGTGGTAATTTTTGTAGAATTTTTGGGAATTATTTTGATTTTTGTGAATTTTTTATTATTTTATTAATATTTTCTAATTTTCGTAAATTAATTAATTAAATTATGAAATTGTGATTTATGGTGTTTATAGTGTTAAAATTAATTTTAGAAATTTATTTGTAATTTTTATGATTTTTATATATTTATTTTGAATTTATTTAGTTTATGTGATTTTTAGAAAATTAGGTTAAATATATATTTTATTGGAATTAATTGGTTAATTGAGTATATTTGTTGATATTATTGAATTATATGTTGAGGAATTAATTTTTTGAGTAATTATACTATTTTTGGTGAATTTTTGAATAATTATATTGAATTTATATAACTAGGGGTATTTTGGTAATTTGGCACTAATTGGCTAAAAATATAATTAAATTGGTGTTAATAGTTATTTGACTTATAAAAATTATTTCTACAAATTATTTAGTATTTTTAACTAATTAAAACTATTTTTCGTAAATTATTTTCAAATTATATATAATATACTAATTTTTTTAAATAAATGAGTTTTTATCGGTTTTTAATATGTTTTAGGGTTAATTGTGTAATTTGGAGTTTTAAAATGTATTCTGGTCAATATTTATGAATTTATAAAGAATTATCGATTTTAATAATATTTTATTAAAATTAGGGTTTTATTGTATTTATTGGTGAAATAATTATTTTCAGTGTTTTAAGTATTTGATTTGCTATATTTGGATTATTCAAGGGTATGTTTGGTATTTTTGGTATTTAAATGTGTTCTGTGTATATATCGTAAATTGTGAGCCTCGGTCGGGAGAATTGTAGTTTGGGAGTCCGACCGAGGGGTTGTGGTTGTGTATTTCCAAAGTGTGTTTCTTTGCAGGACTTACTCTACTCTTTGAGTAAAGAGATGTCCATTTTACAGAGGAGACTCTGTCGAAATTTTGATAGATTTCTCGTAAAATGTGATAATCAGTCCGAGTCTAATTCCAAATTCTTGATTGAATCTGTTTATAGTAATCCTAAAAGTATAGAGTTAGAAGTTTATTCTGACGGTTATTGTTATTTTATTTTTCTAGCTGCATTGAGACCGAGGCCTAACGGATCAGGCCCGCCGAGTTTGTCTCATGGAGCACTAACATGTGAGTTATTATACTGTATATATATGTATTGCATATAGGATGCATCACTTAGGGTTTCTTATTTTCATTATATGTTTTTAAAATGATTTAAATTATAATATTTTTGGTATATCTAGGGTTGTATTTTTGTATATATGTATGTTATTTTGATATATGCACATTAAACGATTAGGGTCATGTTTAATACATTTTAGTAATATATACATGTTTTAAATGTACATTTAGTCACAATTATTTTATTAAATGATTAGTATACTTTAGGTATAGTTTCGGTATATTTTAGGTGTATTCTTAAATAATTGCATGCTATATTATAAACCTACACTTAAATTGTTTTTAAGTTTATTTTTGGTATATTTTGATATATTTCCAAATAAATGCATGTTTTATTATTAATTCAAACCTAACACATTAATGGTATACTTAGGGTTTAATTGTGATATATGCATGCTAGAAAATTAGGTCATTTTGGTATATTGTGAATATATGTTAAACCTAAATACATATTTAAATGAATATTTATACATAATTGTTTTATTAAGTGATTTGTGCACTTAGGTATATTCTTTGTATATTTAGGTACATTTTAAGCAAATGTATGTTGTATTATTAAAATGCACTTAATTGTTTTTAACTATATTAATGGTTTACCTTTAGTATATTTCATACTTTATTTGACTTATATGTATATATATACCCGAAATATACTAGGTATATTTTTGGTGTATATATATATATATATATGGTTGATTTTACTATTATGAATATAATACTATATTAATTATTTTCCGAATGAATGATTTATTTTAAGTGAAGGATATCAATAGAACGTGCTTTTTAGTGGGCAGCACTAGAACCGTGTACGCACTGGTGTGATAAATAAGGGTTGAGTGAGAATTAATTTTGGTGATTATAATTGATTTGATTGATTTGACTAAGATTAATGGTATGTTAGATGGTGTGATTGCTGGAGCTCGGTTGACCAGGGGTCTCGGGGCCAATCACGCTGACAGTCAGACTGCTGGAGCTCGGTGTACTTAGTGTCTCGGGGCCAGTCTACTGTCCATAGTGGAATGAATGATCTATTGGGTTAATAGAAATGTGAGGTGATAGATAGTGTGATTGCTGGAGCTCGGTTGACCAAGTGTCTCGGGGCTAATCACACTGATAGCCAGACTGTTGGAGCTCGGTTGACTTAGTGTCTCGGGGCTAGTCTGCTGTCCAGATTGGAATAAGTGTTCTATTTGGAATCAAGTGAGCCTGTATGGCTAGAGTGATGATGGGATTATTTGAGGTTGCTATTATTAGGGTTCATTGGATCCTTCTTGAATTAAACTAAACGTTTTCTACATTTAGCATATTTATAAAGGCAGAGTTTGACATTCGTGTGAAATGTGTGTATATATATATATATAAGAATGCTTGATTGTTATGGTTTAGATTGCATGTATATATAGTATAATAATTCACTCAGTGAGGTCTGACCCCCCTCAATTATTTTTTTTCAGGAGATTCCATATCGTCAGACCTTAGTTGTAGAGTTCCTCACTGGTGTTCTTCATTCTCGGCTATTTTATGCAAATGTATATTTTGAACTCTGTTTTGTATTCTAGAAACTGCAGTAGTAGTGTTATTGTATCGGAAGAGTATTATTTTGTTTTGATATTAAATACTCTGAGAAATTGTATTTGAACACTGTACGAATATGTATTCATTTATGAAAGGATTTGGAGTATTTATTATATATATTGGTTCAAAATTTTTTTAATTATGTCGTACTTTTTAATTATTAATTGCATGATTTCATTTTCTAAGGCTTGCTACTGGGTTTCGGATTCAAAAGAATTCCCGTTTCCTAGCGTCAGTCATGACTCCTAGTTTGGGTCGTGACATATGGTCTCTGCCAAAAAGATTTCTCTTTTCCAAACTAAAGTTAGATTTTTAGGACATTATATTTGGTGTGGCACTATAGTTCCCATAAAAAGATTTTTAGAATTTGGCAATAAATTTCCTGATAAGATTCTTGATAAAGTCCAGTTATAAAGGTTCTTAGGAAGTCTAAATTATGTTTTAGATATATGTCCTAATATCAATAGGATTGCCAAACCTTTGCATGATAGATTAAAGAAAAATCCTATCCCATGGACTGATGAGCATACTAGAGTTTTCCAATACATAAAGAAATAAATCATTAAAATTCCTTGTCTTTATCTGGCTGACCTAATCCTTCCCAAAATTGTTGAAGCTGATGCTAGTGATATAGGATATAGAGGAATTCTAAAAAAAGTTTCATGTGATAAAGAAGTAGTTGTTCAGTATACTTCAGGACACTGGAATGATACATAGAAAAACTACTCCACTATAAAAAAAAGAAGTCATTTGCATTGTCATGTGCATCTTAAAGTTTCAATCTGATTTGTTTAACTAAAATTTTTTGCTTCATATTGATTGCAAATCTGCTAAAGAAATTTTTCAAAAAGATGTTCAAAATATTGCATTAAATACAAGATGGCAAACTATTTTGAGTATTTTTTATTTTGATATAAAATTTATTAAAGGAGATAAAAACTCTCTACCATACTTTCTGAATAGAAAGTTTTTACGGAACAGATAAAGATGGTTTGCAAAAAAATAGAAAGATAAAGATAAAGTGGATACTTCTTCTATTCCTCCTTACCTCTCTACTGAAAAACCCATAAAGTCATGGTTCGATATAATTAACCAAGAAAAAAATATAGCAAATTTTGATAAAGGATCTCGAATCTAGATATGGATTGATTCTACCTCCCAATCTCCTGAACTCCTTAAAGCTATACAAAATACTCTTTAGCCTCTAGCTATTATTCAGAATGACAACAATAAAGGCATTTTAGGTAAGGCTTCTGAACCTATTTCTAAATTTGAGAAAGGATATTCTTCTTCTAAAAAAACTCTTTCTTAAAATGATTTGACTCCTGTGACTATTCAAAGTAGCTCACATATTGTTTTATCTTAATAAAAACTTCCATCTTCAGAATTTCTTATAAAAAATTCAATTCAAAATATCTTAACCGTTGAATATGGATTTTTCCATAAAGATCCTTTTCCTACTTTACAAAATCATTTTTCAATAAATTGATTTTTTAAACCCTGGGATCTTTCTAAAACCTAGGAATTTTATCAAATAATTTTGGAATATACTGGTTCTGCAGAGTTCAAACATTTTTACCATAAAGGATATCCCAACCTTTCTATTCTACCTGTAAAATTCTCCATATTCTTTACCCTTCTAATTGGGGGCAAGATCTCTCTAAACCAAAAGCTTTCCCCATCAACTTCAATTCAAAATTAGATTTTTTTCCGCTCATTTTCCTATTGGGATTATGAACAAGCATGCTTTAATACTTTTCTTATCCAAAATTCTTTATATACCCATACATGGCTATTCATCTTAAGTGATTATGCTGACATATTCACATTTCCAACATAGTTCACTCGTTGGTGTCATTTGCTTGATCTGCTTGAATAAATTGGCCTAATAATATTGAAGAGATATGCTTGAATTTTATTGCATTTGTTTCCTGTTACTGCAGTGCAACGTAAGTTGCATTTCAAGCAGAACATTGAAAAATTACTTTCTTTTAATTTCTCTATTATATGATTATTTCTTGAGGCTATGATGAATGCTTCCACCATATATTCAGAGTCTTTGAGAATGTTGATGTTGCATATTTTTTAGAAGGACAAATTCTTTTTACAGCCAAAATATGGGGTCGTATTAATGATATGACTTCAAAACAGTATTATTAGCCTCTTTATCTTTTATATATTTTGTATCTCTGTTAACAATGTCTTCTTTGTAATTCATAATGTTGTGTTAATCTCTTTTTTGTAGGAAAATTTTTTGTTTTTTGGTTTCTTTTTGTAGGACTTGCATTGATTTTTAGTTGCTTGGTCCTAACTCTAACAAGTATACTGGAAATGATTCATGGTTCATAATAAGAACTTCATACTGTTAGAATTTATATGGACTTCATATTGTAATGCCTTGTATACTATTTTATTTTGTATATTTTTTATTAGGCTTTAGGGTTTAGAATAATTGAAAGTGTAATTTCAATTTGGCCTTCGGTTATATTGTAATAAACACTGGGTTTGAGCCCATAACATTATTTTATAAGTTAGGATTTAATATATATATATATATATATATATATATATATATATATATATATATATATACTTTTCTATTTATTGGACTAAGGCCCAACCTAATCGGCCTATCTGATTACCCGATTATATTTAACCCGATATTTTCGGACCTCCAACCTTTTGATTTTCATTACACTTTCAGTTTGGTTCAATGTCCAAAAACAAGCACTCGAACCCGATCATATTAGTCCCCTATAGACCCGCCCTAACCCGTTTGATGCTCACCTTAAGTATTACAACTTAAGATATCACTATATATATATATATATATATATATATATATTATATATATATATAGATATATATATATATATATATATACATAATTATTATGATTATTATTATTATGATTATTATTATTATTATTATTATTATTATTATTATTATTATTATTATTATTATTATTATTATTAGATAGAGTGATGAATATTTTTATTTAGTAGTACATTAAAGACCAAGAGTCTTGATTATGAGTACTCTAGGGTATGAACTCATAACCTGAAGTCATCGGTGTCTCACCCTAAATCAATTAGTCTAGGGGTCATTGGCAAGCAAATTTCTTTATATATATTACTTATTTAATTATCAAGCTAAGGATATAATCTTTTCTCACCCTACTATAAACCATCTCCCTTTGAAAAGAAAGTTTCTTTTCTTTGCCTATAGTGTTATAAATTTTTTGTCCCTTGGGTTACTCAGTGGTATCTTGACTTTTATGTTCATGAAGATATTATTATCCTCACAAAGGAAATTCAAAGTAAAATGGTGGACCTCTTATAAGGTTTCCCAAAAAATTTTCAAGCAAGCAGTAACTGACTGGCTAAAATAGAATGGATTTCGTGGGTTCTCTCATGCCGCAAACTCAGGGCTAGTCTACCTTCCTGGCTCAAAAATCACATGCCAATGCACTTCTTGCTACTGCTAAAATAAAAGAAGAGTATTTCAAGATTATGCTAGCAACTTATCCAGTCTAAAGATCCTTCTCCTTTACAGTCCCAGGCCTCTTAGGATTATAACCCTTTGTTGATTTGGGTAATGGTAACAAATATGATTGTTTTGGGATTCTTTCTCTTATAAAGCCTAAATTGTAAATATTTTATTTCTGGTCTGATGGGTTGAAAATTCTTTCAGGATGACCCATGCAAAAGTAAGGCCATTTGTAAAAAAAAAGTATTTTAATTATTTTTTTTCCAGGTCATCATCTAAATCATCATAGTGGGATCTACTTGGACAACCATTAGGCAAATTTGACTTTTACGTCAAATATTCACCTTCACCTACTGCTGCAATCCCACTCTCTTCTTTCTACCATAAGGATGGGATCCCACATTCCACTAACAAGACCTGGTAAGGAGCCCTCTTCATAAGATAAGACAAACACAGGTAGAGGCACTTGATTGATGTCAGGATTCCATATGCTCCACTTCATATTGTTTGTAACCCGTCTTCCCTTTGATCCAGGACTTGCAACCACCCCTCCATTCCTCTATAAAAGGAGCCTCTAGCCTTCCTGCAAAGATATACAAAGTTTTTAAGAGAGAAAAAATTTTAGAAAATACATAGCTTTCTCATTTGATATAGTTCTAAAATTTGTATCTCCAACGAAAGATATAGTAGTTTTAACTTTTTTTCCTTCCTCTACTATTTTCTGGAGACAGAACATAACAGACCTTATAACTTTCCTTTGGTTTTCTAGATATAAACTTGAACTTTGTAACCTTCCTTTACTTGGAATATAAAGAGAAAACTTCTTTTACGTAAGTTTTATATAGATCTTTAAATTTTATTATATAGATCTTTAAAGTTTATGTTTA
The DNA here is from genome assembly GCA_947683625.1 of Mallotus nudiflorus. Taxonomy (NCBI): domain Eukaryota; kingdom Viridiplantae; phylum Streptophyta; class Magnoliopsida; order Malpighiales; family Euphorbiaceae; genus Mallotus; species Mallotus nudiflorus. The sequence goes on along the minus strand of CANTUR010000472.1, from coordinate 694,200 downwards.
TTTAATTTATTTTCTTTAACAACTTTCTTTACTTTTTGCAATTTTCTTTAAGTCTTTTTATCTTCATTTCATATATAGTTTAAGTAGTAGAAAGTATGCTTTGTGCTTGCCTAAGAAATTAGGATCCTGCACATTAGAAACTCTGTGAAATCTCTGTTGCATCTTGGTTCGGTAACCTTCGTGTCTAGCCTGTGACTAGAGTGTGAGATTGGCACTATGAATTTTCATTTGTTTCATCATCTTTGCATCATATACGTGTACAGTACACCCTTAGATCTTTGACACTTCCTAGAGATATCACTGAGTAACCCAAAGGACAAAGAATTTAGAATAATATAGGTAAAGAAAAGAAAATTTCTTATTAGGGGGAGATGGTTTATAGTGGGTGGAGAAAAAATTATATCTTTGGCGAATATTAGGGGGTAGGATATCAGGATATGTCTATAGTTATGCCACCAATGAGTGAACCATGTATATATATATATATATATATATATATATATATATATATATATACTTTAAACATCCAAAAGAAAAGTATAAGGTAATGATATAAGTTAATGCAAAGAGTTTAATTAGGAAATAATTAATTAATGGGAGAAATAATATAGATTTTAATAAGGTAATATTTTTTAAAATCATTACTAATAATACATCTTCTAGAAGATTTTATAAAATCCTTCAAGGATGCTAAAAGTTGACAAGTGGCAAGATGAAAATCAAATCGTCAAGATTTCCTTGTTAGTAGATGGTCTATATAAAGGCCTTGCATGCAACTTGAAGCAAAGAAGGGAGAGCACAAGAGGCCTATATTAAGTGTGGTTCATTTGTGAGTGTGTGCATTGAGTAAAAGCAAATGAGTTATGTGTGCGTGTAAGGTGTGTGCGTGTAAGGCCTTTATATAGGCCATCTACTGACAAGGCAAATTTGACGATTTGATCTTCATCTTGCCACTTGTCAACTTCTAACATCCTTGGAGGATTTTACAAAATCTTCTAGAAGATGTACTATTAGTAATGATTTCAACAATATTACCTTATTAAAATCTATATTATTTCTCCTATTAATTAATTATTTCCTAATTAAACACTTTACATTAACTTATGTCATTACCTTATCCTTTTCTTTTAGATGTTTAAAGTATATATATATATATATATATATATATATATATATAAATTTCATTCATCTAAAGCCTCAAAAAAAGATTTTGAATATATATATAAATTTCATTCATCTAAAGCCTCAAAAAAAGATTTTGAATACCTATAAATGTTAGACTATAGACACTACATATCTCCACATTGGAATGATATTGTCCACTTTAGTCTTAACTCTTATGGATTTGCTTTTGGGCATTACCACAAAATGGCTCATACCAATAGAGTTATTTGTTCATCCTTATATACCTATGATCCTTCTCATTTCTACCCAATGTGGGACTTTTGGTCATATAGCCAACAATTAAAAAAAAAAAAAAAAGTGGTTAGCGCTTAGAAGTAAAACATTAAATTTTGTGAGTTAGGAGGTTAGTAAAAAAAAAAAAGTGAAGTGTTAAATACTTTATAAATGACCACTAAGGCTCCTCCCCTTGAACAAAGGACTACCGAGGCTCCTTCCATCCACTCTCTTCCAACTACGATTCTTCTCCACTTCACTATATTAGGGTCAAGACATGTCATTGAAGCATTCAAAGAGCACCATCTGACTCAAGAGTTTGCTTTATCTAGGTCTACTCCTCTTCACCGTGTTAGGTTCCATCCACCTTTTGTTTGGCATTCCGAGGATTCATCAACCATTGGTAACTTCGGGGCATGACTCTGATACCACTTGTTGAGCAATAGACACCACATATCTCCACATTATAGTCCACTTTGATTCTAAACCCTCATGGATATGCTCTTGACCTTCACCCCCAAAAGGCCTCATAGTAATGAAAATATTTATCCATCCTTATATACCTATGATCTTCCCCACTTCTAATCAATATGAAACTTTTGGTCGTATACCCAACAATAAACAAAAAAGAGCAAAGCGGTTAGAGATTAGAAGCAAAACATTGAATTTTATGGAGTTAAAGAGATTAGTAAAAAAAGAAAAAAAAAGTGAATTGTTAGATACTTTATAAATGGTTTTTCCCTCACATTTAATAAAAGAAATTAAAAAAAACGCTTATAAAAACAATATATATCATCCTCAGTTTTTTTTTTACTGTCGCATTGAATTTGATGCCTGCTTATTATGGTGAATTGTTAAATATTTTTTATAAATGGAGCCGAGTTGTTTATTTCATGTAATTAACATCTGTGGTTTATTTTCTTAGTTTTTAATAATGTTTTATGAATCAAGAATTACTTCTTGCATAAACGTTTGTAAAGTTAATGTCGCACTCAAAAATATAAATATGTTGTCATTACTTGCTTTTGATAAATTCTTATGTCTGAGAGCAAAAGATGAGCATAATTGTACAAATTTTTTCTTAATCTGTCATTGCCTTGACTTTAATATTTTTTTTTTCTTCTTAATATAATAATTGGTCCATCTTCAGCCTTTCATGAAAGGAAAAGTAGTTATCCAGCTTCTAATTCTTCAAAGTCTTGTTTTGAGTCCTTAGATGAATGAAAAAAAAAATGTTTAAATTTAAACATCTAAAAGAAAAACATAAAGTAATAATATAAGTAATGGAAAGTGATTTAATTAGGAAATAATTAATTAATGGGAGAAATAATGTAGATTTTTATAAGGTTTATAACCTGAGACTTCATAGTAATCTGCTTCATCTCGGACTAAGATTTTGCCCTTTTTTTTTTCAGTAAAGAAGCACCCTGCCAGATCATGGTGACAAAGACCTGCGGATACAATACAAGTTAGTTTCTCTCACAGGATTTGAATCAAACGGGTGAAAAAGTAGCTATGAGCTGTACATAAATTAATAGATAACAAATTAACAATGCTCGCTCTAATAATAGCATCAATTATTAATAAAAATATGAAGCAGAAATAAAAAATTTAGCAGTATGTGATGAAGAAGAAGTTACTGAAAGGAAGGTCTTGTGGTCTGTATCCAAAAACATCAATGGTGATATATTGTTCTCGCCAAGGATATATATTGTTCTCTATGCAGAGAGCTAGCTGGCTAGCGACCGAGCGGGCCTGAAGTGAAATGAACTCGGTGAATGATACAGTTAAAACGGAGAAAACATTTTCACGAAAGTAGGTACGAAATACGACATCGTTTAATGGGGATTGATTTTAACAGAAATTTGCTTGTGATTGTGGTAGAGATTGATGATGACATGGCACGCAGATTGGCTAAAAGAGTGATTGACGTGTTATCATGCTAATGTGACACATGTAATGACGTGGCAGAAAAGCAATCGGTGACAAGAATTTTCAGTGATGTGGTCGTAGAAGGTGATTGTGTGGCTAGAATTGTATTAACTAGGCAATACCCATGAAATACGCTAGTGGGCTTATTTGTTTCATAAAATTGAAGTTAAAATTTGGAAATTATCAAGTTGAACAATTTTTTGCTGATAGTCAGTTTATCCAAAAAAAAAAAAAGAAAAACCCTTAAAATATAATCCTTTTTTCTTTAATCATCAAAATGTAATAATGTAGAAAAGTTACAAATTTTTCTTATGGTTGTTTTCTGAGACCTTAATTTTACTTTAGGACTATATTTAGTTCGTGGAATAGAATAATTATTTCATAAAAATTAATTATTTTTTATTTTAATTTAAAATTTTATTAAGAAATATTAATTTAATAAAATAGTAATTCTATAATTTTTTAGAATTACTATTTTATTAAAATTCTTTTCAAAATTAAAAAATAAATATTCTTTACCTCTTAAAATAGATTATTTATATTTTTATCCCCTTTTATATTTAAACTATTTTTATGTTGAGAGAAATAAATTGCGTAAGTAGAAAAAAGAAAAATAAAATAAATAAAATCACTTGGAAAGGACTGCGGGGTTCAAGAATAGTTTCTTGTAGATGATTGAGACGAAGAGTAAAAGAGAAGACCGTAATGCTAGCAAAGCATACCTGATTTTGCTGTTACCATCATTATTTCCTTTTTTTTTTTTTTTTTGTCGTCGTTAACCTTACTTTCAGTGATGAACCATGGAATACCACAAACAAATATAATAATAATAATAATAATAATAATAATAATAATAATTATTATTATTATTATTATTAGAAAGTTTCCATTTTAATAAATTTTTATTTAATTTCTAAATAAAAATATTTATAATATCAATCTTTAAATTAATTTTAAAATTTTATTTTACCTTTGTAAAAAAAATAAATTACATCTTAATGTATTTCAGTATTTATTTATTAATATATTTTAGGATGTAGAATTTATTTTTAAAATAGTACGAATAAATAAAATATATAATAATAACAATAATACTAATATTTATTTTTAATAATTTATAAATATTTATTAAGCGCCAAACATATAGAATTGAGAAAAATGTTATTCAAATATATTTATGAATTATTATAACAATAAAAATTGTTATATGTTAAAACTGATTAGTGATATATATACTGTTATCATAATAAAAGAAAAGCTTAGAAAGTGTCAATTAATTTGAAAATTTGATCAATTTTTATAAAATCTGAGATTTTTTTATATTACCAATTTTGCAAATTTAATAAGATAAATCTCAAATGAATTTCCATTTATATTAATTATAATTAATTTGAACTTATAAATAAATTTTAGTAATTAAATATAAATTTACAAATTAAATTTTATTGAATTTATATTGGTAGTTAAATTTTATTTTTATTTTTAGCAAATATTTCCTTTGTTAAGAGAACATTATAATTACAAAGAAAGTTTTTTTTCTTTTTTTTTTTTTAGGGAATCATTAAATGAATTCAATTTAAATAAAAAGAATGGAGAAATTCAACATCATGAACTAAGCACTTGATGTAAATAAACATAACTACTCCCCCGCAGAAAATGGTAATAATACAACACTGTACTTGGTGAAAGAGTTCTTATTTTATTTTTACTGTATAGCCCCCGGTGGACATACCAAAAAATAAAACATAGCAAAAATTCTCCATTAAATCTAATATTCTGTGCAGCTGTGTTTCCCAGATATATCTCAAGCCACTTTCTTGCAAAATTAAGCAATGATTGACAATAAAATGCTACTACCATCTTAGCTGGATGACATGTTTATTATTATTATTAATTTTTTATGCAGACTTAATACACCCAGGTGGAACCATTTTTCCAATAATTCGAGGCTTCACATTAACACATTCTGATACAGTCTTGCCACCTTGTTTTCCATTGTATTTCAAGTCAATGTTCATAATTGACACACCTTTGCTACACATGAGTCTGTTGGTGTCAAACTACATAAAGAATTAGGACACATTTTAGTATTCATTAATTCATTTTAAATAGCATTTAGTATAGATTATCATATAGGAATACATGCTTTTATATTTTATCTTATTTTTTTCGGCGAAAAGATGTATAGAGGTGATTGGTGGTGTTTTGAGAGGAAAAAGATGCAGAATTAGAGCAGAGGAGTAGAGCCAATATACTGTCACAATAGTGGATTGATCGAAGTTTCATGCATTCCCAAGTTGAGGCCTTTCTGCGATCGCAAATTACTCTACAATCGCAGGTCTTTAATAGCCAAACTCTCTATGACGAGCGCTACATTTTCGTGATCGCCACCTCTTTTCCAGTTGCCCCTCTTTTCCAATTGTCCCTCTTCTGTGATCACAACATAATCCATGATCACAACAAGTTCATTTTCAGTACAAAACATGTTGAGGTGGACCTTTTTAAAAGAGAAAATCTAGGGGAGGTGAAGGGATGTTCTAGAGAGGCTACAAAAGGACAAGGACCACAATTTAGAGGATATCATTGAGAGGGGAATCAATATAGAAAAGAGGACCCATAGCAAACAAGAGATAAAAAAAAAAAAAGCTAAGAAGAAGAAGAGAGCCTCCATTGAAGATCTAAGCTTCTTTATAACAATTTATCTTCCCCTTTTTTATTTCATTTTCATTTCTTTAATGTCTTGGGTTGTATTGAATATTGAATGATGATTACAGAAGCCATGTTTGGCTAAGTTTATTTATGTTGTTGGGATTTTGGAAACTCATTTGAATCAAGTTTCTCTCATTGATCCTTTCTTGTTTAATGCATATTGTGTTTGTTGTGCCTTGTTATGTGTTGTGTTCTAGCCAAATACAACCTTATTCTAGATTTATATATTGAGAAATAGTAGATCTAGTAGACCCATAAATGCATGTTGAATAATCAATGAATTGAGAGAGTTTGATACCAATTAATCCTCAATAAGCTCACCTAATGCCTAATGTGTTTTATGTTAACTTACTTTTACAGTGATGATGAGAATTAAGCTATGATTATGAGAATTTAATGATGTATATTAGTAGAGTTTAAAATTACTCGAGAGAGATTATTAAATAATTTTTGGAAGTTTGAGGTGTGTAAATAACTTGATTGGAACTATAATCCCCAACAACATAATCCCAATATTGATTGATTTCTTCATCAAATAGTTACTTTATTATCTTGATCTGCATTTTATTAACTATTGTTTCTCTAGTTTATTCTTTATTTGATTCTTACCCTATTTATAAGCTTTAAACATATGAAACTAAAGTTAGTAGGTGCTTAGTCTGCAATCCAAATAGGAACGATACTTTAATCTCTCTATATTACTTGTCGACCCATATACTCATGGTATGCTTGTTTGGAAGCAATAAGTTTTTAACACTATTGTCGAGTTGATGGAGCTAACATCATAATTAGTGATATTTTATTTAGATTAGAGCATATTTTCTTTTCAGTGCTCTATTTTTAATCTATTTTTGGGTGCTCTTATTGTTATGTATGCACATTAGACGTACTCAGAAAGAACCTTTAATTTTTATCCTCGATTTGTCTAAATTTGAGAAAGAGAATCATAGGAGAAAGTAGAGTGCAACTGAGGATATGGCAAACAATAACAAGCACCAGCTAAAAGAACTCTCTTAGAGTTTGCCATGCCTAGACTAAAAGTTGCTCAACAAAGCATAATGAGGCCAAATGTACAAGCCAATAGTTTGGAGATCACTCTAGCACTTTTGCAAATGATCCAATCTATGATTCAGTTTCTTGGCTTGCCTTTGGAGGACCTGAGTGCACACATCACGAACTTCCTTGAGATATGTGACAATTTCAAATACAATGGTGTGTTAGATGATGCAATATGTGTTCAACTTTTCCCTTTCACTTTTAAGGATAAAGCAAAAGCATGGCTCAACTTACAGCCACCTGGATCCATCACAACATGGGATTTCCTTATAAAAGCATTTTTGGAAAAATACTTCCCACATTTAGAGATGAAAAAAATTATTAAAGACATCATAACCTTTTAATAATTTGATGCGAAATCTTTATGTGATGCATGGGAAGTATTTAAAGAGATGCAACAAAGTTTTCCACAATATGGTCTTCCTAGGGGCGTTCTTATCTGAACCTTTTATAATGGTGTAATGAGGTCTACTAAGAACACTATAAATGCAACAACGGGAGGCTCTCTTATGTGAAAGACTATAGATTGAGCTTTGGATCTTTTAGAGGAAATGGCCAACAATAATTACTTATGGCCTTCAGAGAGACAAATGGCTCCCAAGTAAGGATGAAAAATAGGAGTTGATGTTGTCACTTTTATCCAAGCACAAATTGCAACCTTATCAAAGCAAATTAGAGACTTGACATTAAGAGGTAACGCTATCCCACCTACAATTGTTTTGTCTTATAAGCATTGTCATATGCTTGGTCATTCAACATTTGAGTGTAGCTTTGGAAGTGGAAACATGTATGAAGATGGTATATAAGAGAATTATGGCTATATTGGGAAACAATTCCAAATAAGGGAACCAAACAACAATCTATTTTGAAATACTTACAATCAAGGTTGGAGAATCACCCTAACTTCTCATGGAGAAATAATCAATATGCACAAGGTTTCTCCAATCAATTCTCTACGTCATCACTACCTGGATTCTAAGCTAAATCAATTCATGACAAATTTACAGCTATGGAAATGAAGCTTGAAAAATTCTTTAATGCTATCACATCTAAAATGACCAGCCAAGATGAGAATTAGAAAAGAATGAAAGTAAAATTTGACTAAATTTTAAAGAATCATGCATCTTTGGTACATAATATTAAAGTTTAGCTTGGAAAATTGGTAAACATTATTGCTACAAGAAATTAAGGCCATTTTCCATTTTGAAGTGGGTGTTTGCTTTCACTTATTCCTTTAGATTAAGCTATGAAGTGGAAAAGAGCTTCAAGAACCTAAGTCAGTTCCATCAAAGGCTGGTGATGATAGGGAAAATCATGTATGGGAAGTGAAGAAGTGCAAGAGAAGTCGAAAGAGCATAAGCATAAAGGAACAAAATAGAAGCAAATGGAACAACTGGCTATTGTAGATGCATCCAAATATGCTCTAAGATTGCCATTTACTTTGAGGCAAAGAAAGATGAATGAGGATTAGAAATGATTTGCTAAATTCCTTTAGACTTTTAAGAAATTGGAGTTGAAGCTACCTCTTTTTAGAAGCCTTGAGTGAAATGCCAAAGTATACAAAGTTCCTTAAATATATAATCACCAACTAGCACAAATGGAATGACAATAAGATGGTGCCTCTCACGAAAACATACAACTATATTATTTCAAGCAAAATTCCAATCAAGCTCAAAGATCCAAGGAGCTTTACAATTCTTTGTATTCTTGGTTCACAATAATTTTCTAAATGTTTATATGAATTAAGAGTTAGCATTAAACTTATGCCTCTCTCACTTATTAAGGAATTGAAGCTAGGAGATGTTATCAACACTAATATGATTCTTTAACTTGCTAATCATTCAATCAAGAATCCATATGGAATAGTGGAAGATGTGCTCATCAAAGTTGATAAATTTATGTTTCCAATTGATTTTATGATCTTAGACTTTAAGTAAGATAATAATTGCCCTCATTTTAGGGAGACCATTTCTCAATGTCGGAAAAGCTATAATTGATGTACATGAAGGGAAGATCACATTATGAGTTAGAGAAGAAAATGTGGAATATGTGATGAATAAATTCATAAGGGGTATAAAAACTAATAAGCAGCATGTCAAAGTAGAAGTGCCAGAGAGCAAAAGTATTATGAAAACAGGATCAATCCTAGCAGTGAAGTAGGACACAACCCACAAAGAATCCTTGTTACTTTAAGGGCAAAAACAAAGTGAAGAAGGCTAAAAAATGAACTTAAGGAAGAAAACAATATAAGCATTCAAAGTGCTATATGTTTCCAAGCAATAAGCTTATTTAAGTGAAAAAATTATGCCTTAATCAGTTTAGGATAATAAAAAGGAACATCAAGAATTGCTTGATGTTAAGGGTATAGGATACTTATCCTCCACATCTTATTGAAACAATGAGGATGAAGCATGGTCAAGCTAATGACCTTAAATTATCTTGTTTTTTTAATTTTGATTTGCTAGTTTGACTTTTAATAAACTTAGTTTGTGCTTTTAAATTATGCATTTTTAATCTCTAGTAATTTGTAATGTCAGTTATTCATTTTTTACATTTGTAGGTTATATTGTGATCGCGCAATGATCCATGATCACCACTTCTTTAAGCTTGCCAGGTTTAGTTTATTTATCAATTGCGGATATGGGGTGATCAAAGGCCTAAAATGCCCATTTCTTTCTATTATGATTGTAACTTTTAAAAATCCTGTACCCTAAATTATGCTGCCACCCATTTCCCTCTCCCTTCTAATTTTGAAAACTTTTCATGATGTTTATAAGGTTTTAACATTAGAGTTTTATACAAATCTAAAACTTTTCAATCAAACCCATAAGAAATTTGAGTGTAGGCTTAATAAGATGCCTATTTCAATTGATTATAACAATATGTATAAAGTGTTTGGGTTTACAAGATGGGGAGTGTGTGAACCTCCAATAAAATACAAGCTCGAGGAAGTTTAGAATGAAATTTCTTACAAAAAGGAGGATTGGGATCATCATGGCATGCCTAATGGTTTGATTAAAGATCATAGTTACATTATTATACAGTTCATGTGCCATTCCATTTATGGGAAGAAAAAGAGCAATAAAATTGCCATTCAAGAGTTATTGATGTTGTGGTGTATGCATACTTGGACAAAAAAATGCATGACCTACTCTATTCTTTAGACACTGTGGCATGTTGCTCATGTAAAGAAGTCATCAATTTTGAAAGTATATATTATAACAGGTTTGGCTTTACATTTTCATGTCTTTGATCCATGCAAAACTGAGATGGCTCCTATTTTATAGGAAAAGATCAATTGGCTTATGCTTATGAGAGCCGAGATTTTCTCATCAGTAATTAAGTTGCGGGACCTAAAAGTCAAGAAATGCTATCACTTAATGAAGTCCACTGCAAAGAGGTGAAACTTGCCTTAACCCTATAAGAGTGATAATGAGGACGATGATGAGGAAACATAAGAACAACAAGCATCTCAGTTAGCTCAATCATCAAATGAGGGATGGACTCAAGTTTTAGAGAAGCTAGAACTTTTAAGTGTAATAGTAGACTCTCAATTTCAAAGTCTAGAGAAATAAGTGGAGGACAAATACAATGAGTTAAATGATAAACTCATCGATTTACAAACCGATGCATCCTATCACTACTTTAAAATGATGAAATACTTTTAGGCTATGGGACATAAATGTCTTCCCTCCTTATCTTCTTAAAAGCCAGTACCATCTCTATTACCTCTGGACTTTCCTCCATCATAAGTGGAGTAACTTCTTTTCCCTAGTTTATTTTTCTTTTTAATTTTGTTTTTTATTAGCTTTAATCACTTTTGCATTTAATGTTTATAATTTTTGCTTGTGATTTTTTGTTTGGTTTTATGTATATTTGTGCATAATAGTTGTTTTATGTTTTGCATTTGGGTATCCCACACACATTAAGGGCAATGTGTCATTTAAGTGTTTAGGGGGGGGGGGGGAGGGGGGAACCATTTTTGCATATCATGTGTATATAACATGCATATCCTTTGCATTTGAAGGATTTGGCAGAAATTTTTCAAAATTTTGATGTTTGACACTTAACTTTTTGTGAATTATCATGTGATGAACTTTCTGTATGTTTTTGGTTTTATTGAACCCATATTACTTAATCTTTTATTAATGGTGAGTTTAAGTTTTTTTAAGCTTTATTAACACTTTGAGTTGAGAATTGCGAGCTTTTGATCAATCTAATGCATGTTGTTGTTCACCTAAGCATGTTATGAATTGTTGTTTTAGGTTTGAGTATAATGAATGAACTAGATTCCATTCTAGGGTTGCTTTTAATTATATGCAAAAGGAATTGTAAAAATACTCTCTCTGAATTCTTTTAAAAAAAGAGAACATAAATTGTGGTAGGAACTTAAATTCCTTTATACTTCATTACTCTTATAAAACAGTAAGAGTATTCATAGAAACCTCTCGAGGTATTCATGTTGAGTATGTCGAGAAAGATGGGGAACTACTAAGATAGGGAAGATTAACACAAATTAAAAAGAAAATACAAAGGAAAAGAGTTGATTTTTGCATGCTAAATTAAGAGCTACCTTAGTTTGAATTCTCTTTCATTCATTTGTACTTTTCCTAAGATTTTAATCCTTGATTATAGGATATTGAATGAACAACATGTTATTCACTTTGTAATGTATATTTCTTGACTTGATTTGTTAACTTTGCTTTTAAAAATTATAAGCTAGCTATTAACAGAAGATTACGATGTGTGCTTGATGAAAGTTGAATATATATTGAGTTCATTGCATTGATGGTTTGTGTGTTCTTGAGTTTGCTTGAGGACAAATAAAGATTCAAGTGTGGGGGTATTTGTTGGTGCCAAATTACATATAGAATTGGGACACATTTCAACATTTTATATTAAGTAGCATTTAGTATAGATTATGATATAGGAATATAAAATTTTATATTTTGTTTTGTTTTTATAAGGGAAAAGAAGTATAAAGTTGATTGGTGGTTTTTTGAGAGGAAAAAGATGTAGAATTATAGTAAAGGAGCAAAGCTAGTATACTGTCGTAATCGTGAATGGAAGTGCGATCACGGGTTAATTAAAGCTTTATGCATCCCTAAGTCAAGGCCCCTTTTACAATCGTAACTTACTTTGCAATCATAGGTTCTTGATAGTCAAACTCTTTGTGGTGAGTGCAACATTTATACAACCACTACCCTTTCTCCAATTGCCCCTCTTCCACTACTGCAATATAATCCGTGATTGCAGTAAGTTCATTTCCAATGCAGAACATGCTAAAGTATACTTTTTTAAAAAGAAAATCTAAAGAAGGTGAAGGGACATTCTAAAGAGGCTACAAAAGGACAAGGACCATGATTTGAAGGACATCATTAGGAGGGCTATCAATCTAGAAATGAGGACCCATAACAACCAATAGAGAGAAAAGTGAGCAAGAGGAGAAAAAGAAACTAAAAAGAAGAAGAGAGCCTCTATTAAAGATCTAAGCTTATTGATAACAATTTATCCTCCCCTTTTTATTTCATTTTCATTTCTTTAATCTCTTAAGTTGTATTGAATATTGAATGATGATTATGGAGGCCTTGTTTGGCTAAGTTTATTTATGTTGTTTGGATTTTAGAAACCCATTTGAATTAAATTTATCTTATTGGTCCTTTCTTGTTTAATGCATATTGTGTTTAACATGCCTTATTGTGTGTTGTGTTTTGGTCAAATGTAACCTTAGTCTAGATCTATACATTGAGAAATGGTAGATCTAGTAGACCTATAAATGCATGTTAAATAATCAATGACTTAAGAGAGCTTGATACCATTCAATCCTCCATAACCTCACTTAATGTCTAATGTGTTTGATGTTAACTTACTTTCATAGTGATAATGATAATTAATCTATGATTTTGAGATTTAATTGATGCATATTAGTAGAGTTTAACATTAATTAAAAGAGATTGTTAAATAATTTTTGGAAGCTTAAGTTGTGCAAATAACTTGATTGGAACTATAATTTGACTTGAGGATAATATGGTATTCCATTCCCCAACAACATAATCCCAATATTGATTGATTTCTTCATTTATTAGTTACTTTATTAGCTTGATTTGCATTTTATTAACTATTGTTTCCTTAGTTTGTTCATTATTGCATTCTTACCTAATTTGCAAGCTCTAAACATATTAAACTAAAGCTAATAGGTGCTTAGTTCCCAATTCTCGTGGGAATGATACTTTACTCTCTCTATATTACTTGTCAAGCTATATACTTGCAGTGTACGAGTTTAAAAGCAAATCACTGTGTGTTTTATAGTGGATGTTCCTCGAATATTCATGAAGCTGAGACTATGAATCTTGATTGGCGAAGGAATCTTAAAAATAGAACACAAATATAAAAATTATATTTAGCTAAATAAAGATATATGGATTTTTAACAATGCTTAATTAGCATAATTGCAGGTACCTTTGTTTTACATTTACTATAATTAGGGCAGTATTATTGGTCAATGAAAACTAGGTAATTGACATTGTTCATAGTGATGTCCTCAAAATGCAAATTTGAGATAATACCAATTGGAGAACTTGGCCATGTTTTAATCCTGAGACCTTTCGTTGTGTTTGTAAGTGTATAATTCATTACTCTAATCTCAAAAACTAGCTATTCATTATGATATATTTTGAGACTTCCTATGCTAATGCCATGGCCAGGTCCATAAGTCACCTTCTTAATGCTTTATGATCCCTGCTTATCATCCCAATCATCCCATGCTTTAATCAATGCATCATCATAAGGACCCTAACACACCCTTAAATTGTAGAAAGAAAAATTTGGATCATTATCATCTAACAACTATTGAACTGCAACAAGTAATTCTATACTATATGTAATTCTATACTAACACTCATCTGACATTATATGTTAGTTTAAAATAGAACCATAAAGCTTATCTAAAAAGGAAACACCACTTAAGTTATTGGTTTGAATAGGAAAATCCATATTATATCAAATGACATAATGCAGACCCTACATAATATGGACAACCCTTGTACATAAAAATGCATTGAGGCTCACTTAGTCCATAATATGAACCTATTAAATAAATTCAAAACAAATTTAGAACATGCTAAGCAATTGCAAAGCTATAGAATGTTGGAGTAACATAGAACGCATACTCTAGGCTTTAATAAATGTTGTGCATACATTAGAGACATCACCATCATGCCCTCTTAGGTGATTGAGATTGTAATATCCCGTGTTTTTTAAATATTTTAATACTGCATCGAGATATGCAGTGTTAATAATTTTTAAATATGATATTGATATTTTATAAGTTGTTGATTAATTAAAATTGATTTTTAATTGTTTATTATTATTTTAAGTGCTTTACGTAAAATTTTTCCGAGACTTGCATTTTCGAGGAAATTTTCACGTAAATAAATTACTATTAATTATTTTAAATAGATTTACGGACTTGCATGAACTCATACGTATTTTTAAATTACTAAATAAAGCCTATGTGTGTATATATTTATTTAATTAGGGTTTAATATATTACCCTAATATTTCATTATTTATTTATTAATTTTATTGTTATTTAATTAATTTTATTTATTATTAAATTTTAAAATATTAAATATTAAGTATGTGGTGTATATTTAATGTGTGTAATTTAATATTATTTTATTTTATAGTATAAAGTATATATATATACATATAATATGTCAAAAATCAAGTTTTTTTGGAAAATTACTGAATTGCCCCCGATTTCTCTCTTCTTCCCCGATCACCTTCCCTCACCGTCCGCCATCTGCAACTACCGATTCCTTGCCGTTGGTGTGCCGTCTGGCGTGCCACATCCTTCCCCAGCCTTCCTCGCCGCCTGTAGCAGCCGTTTTCTGCGCTTGGAGATCGATTTTTGGCCGGAAGCCGAGAGTTTGCATTTTCTTCTTCCCTCGCGATTCTGGCTACCATTTTTGACACCACCAGTATCTTTCTTCTCCTTGAGCTCCAATGAGTGTGATTCTAGCTTTGGTTTGAGCTGAAATGGTCTTGATTTACTTAGGTTTTAAATTTTCGAATTCGGCCATTTTAGGGTTTTTGATTTTTTTAAACTTTGAATTGATTGATTCATGAAAAGTCCCTTCACAAATGTTGTTCCCCTTAGCTTAATCTACATGTATGAATTCTTTTGGAATTTTTGGAGATTATTTTGATTTTTGGGTATTTTTGAATATTTTAATATTATTTTCTAATTTTCGTAAATTAATTAATTAAATTATGAAATTGTGTTTTATGATAATTATAGGTGTTTAATGAATTATAGGAATTTATTTGGAATTTTTATGAATTTCTAAGTATTTATTTTGAATTATTTAAATTTATGTAATTTTGGAAAATTAGGGTTAAATGTGTTTTTAATTGAAATTAATTGGTTAATTGAGTTTAATTATTAATATTATTCATAAATATGTTGAGAAAATTAATTTTGGATAATTATACTATTTTTGGTGAATTTTTAAAGTAATTATAGTATATTTATATATATAGGGGTATTTTGGTAATTTTACACAAAATTAGCTAAAAATGTGATTTAATTGGTTTTAATAGTTATTTAAGGTATTAAAATGATTTCTAAAAATTATTTAGTATTTTTAACTAATTAAAACTATTTTTCGTGAATTATTTTCAATTATATATATAATATACGATTTTACTAATAAAATGAATTTTTATCGGTTTTATTGTGTGTAAAGGTTAATTATGTAATTTTTACCAATAAAATGAATTTCTATGTTATAAGGGTATTTTTGGTATTTCTAAAATTATTCTGTGTTTGTGGACCCCGGTCGGTAGACTGTAGTTTGGAGTCCGACCGAGGGGTTGTGGATGAATTGTTGAGCTTATTTTTGAAGTGTGTTTTCTTTGCAGGGTCGGCTCTACTCTTTGAGTAGAGAGATGTCCATTTTACAAGGGAGGTTCTGTCGAATTTTTGGTAGAATTCTCGTAAAACATGATGTCCGGTCGAATCCTAATTTCGATTCTGTGTTTAATATTCTAGATCGAGTTCTAGGATTTTTTGTTAGGTTTATTCTGATTTCTGTCGTTATTGTTTGTTTAGTTACGCCGAGACCGAGGCCTAGTGGATCAGGCCCGTCGGACCCATCTCGTGGAGCGCACTAAGTGTGAGTTACTATTTTATATATATATGCTTAGGGTGCATGATTTAGAAATGTATGGTTTATTTTGATTAAATATGCATAAATGGTTTGATTATTATTTAAGTTTATTTTTAGTTTATTTTTGGTTTATTTTCGGTATATATTAAATTATATGCATGTTTTATTAATAAATTATATTTAAAATGTTTTTAAATATATTTCTAGCTTAATTTATAATTTAATTGGATTTGTTTGACGTATATATACTCGAAATATACCTGGTTTACTTTTGGTATATTTCCAGTATATATATATGGTTTATAATGTTATTTTATTTAGTTTCATGCATCATTTATTTGTGAATGAATGTTTTATATTTATTAATGAAGGATATCAATAGAACGTGCTACCTAGTGGGCAGCACTAGGACCGAGTACGTACCGGTGCGCTTATAGCATTTAGGCTATATTACTAACCTATTTGTGGATATTGATTGGTTATGATTATTTAATGTGTAAGATATGATGTGGGAGTGTGATTGCTGGAGCTCGGTTGACCTAGTGTCTCGGGGGCCAATCACACTGACAGTCAGACTGCTAGAGCTCGGTCGACTTAGTGTCTCGGGGCCAGTCTACTATCTAAATGGAATAAGTGAATATTTTGGAAATAAGTGAGCTTGTATGGCTAGAGTGTTGTCTAACACTGCTTTGAGGTTGCGATATTCTAGGGTTCTATTTGATCCTTCATAAACGATGATTTTCAATGAAATATATATAAAATGATTTTATTGCATCTGTGTGTATTTGCCTGTATATATACATATTAGATATATATATTGTTGATTGTACGCATTGTCATTTAGTATGCATGTATATATATTATAGTAATTCACTCAGTGAGGTCTGACTCCCCTCCGTTGACTAATTTTTCAGGAGAGTCATCATCTTCAGACCTCAGTAGCAGGCCTGTACGCCGGATTTCTTTCGCCCCGGCTTCTTTATGTAAACTGCCTATCTGAGTCTTGAGTTTATTTTATCTAGACACTACAGTAGTCGTTAAATATTTAAAGAGATGTTGTATTATATTTGAACTTGATTTGTATTAAAGATTTATATATATGAAATGATGAGGATTGATTTAAATCCAGTTGGTGCTTATGCTATTATTATATTTATGATTTTTATTTCCGCTGCATTATATATTGTTATTATTATTGCATGTTTTATTTTATTTTTAGGCTTGCTACGGGTTTCGGATTCGAAAGAATTCCCGTTCCTTAGCGCCGGTCATGACCCCTGTTTTGGGTCGTGACAGAGATTTTGATAAAGTACAACCTCATCAAAAAGTTCTTCTAATATTTAAAGTATAAAAGGTAAATGGCTAGCCATTTAGCAATAAAAAGTAAAAAAAAAAAAGAAAGTTATAGTTGGATGGAATTAAACTTTTGTATTTCTCCATTTACTCTTAACTTTCCATCAATTAGAACAATTGTGCAAACAATACTACCAACTTTAAAGGATTCTCCAAATGTTTCTTTTCCTAATTTAATAATATTTTTTAAATCACTAAGTTAAAAGAATTCCATTCTTGTTAGCATAGGGATTTAGGAGTTGTAATCAAACAAAACACAATACAAAAGAAATCATATGGTAAGTATAAGTACAAAGCAACATTTCAAGAAGACGTTAAGGAAAGTTGATGGAACTGATTATTTACATATTGCCAGAGTGGATCTACAAAGTCATTATCCACTAAAGTAGAAGTTGATGCTAAAGATAGTTTCTTAACCATAGATTCAATATCCTTACAACCCTCATAATGTAGATAGGACAACAAATAGCTACTAATTTGCTTATAGAACTTTCTTTTATGAATAGAAACAAAATATTTTAAGAACAAAACCTTAGTTCTTTATCATCAATCAAATACAACACCAATAACAAAACTTTAATCAATAGAAAAAGAACAAAAAAGAAAAATCTTTTAAGAATAAAACTTCAGTTCTTTATTATCTATCAAATACAACACCAAGATCCAAACTTAGCAGATGGGTTCTTGATTATAGATTAAGAATTGAGAAAAAAAAAAGATTTTTCCTTTTCTTGTGTGAACATACTAAAGGGCTTCTTTCACTACCACCAAATCTCAAAATCAGAGACTCACACAATCATAAACATTGCAACTAATTTTTTAAAATTTAAATTTTTACATGTTTTCCATGGATATAAGTGTGCTCTGTAACTTTACTCTTTGTTGCTACACTTTGCACTATCATTTATATGAAACAGTACACAAAAGACATTAATTTTTTTTCCATACATGCCTAAAATGCTAAAACTAACACTGTAACAGACCTAATATTGGCTAAAAAAAGACCCAATATCAACAATAGCTACTTCCACACAACATAATGAATTTGCTCAATCATTCATTGTCAACAGGAAGATCAGATCCTCAAGTAACTAAATCAAGCATGCAACTAAAAAAAAAAAACTAAAAACTTGTTTAATCATATTAATAGTGATTAATCATATATTATGAAACGTAATTGATCACCCAAAAGCAAAGCAAACCCATTTCATGAAAATGCTCTATAGTGTAAAATTTAATTCAAAAATAAGAAAAGTGTTAAATAGACTTTATGATGTGTTATACCAACTCACTATAACCAATCAATTCCCTGCTCATATTAGATTATTTCTCATTAACAAACTTTGTTATTTTGTTAAGTTTATCTTTATCATATACGTTTAGCCTTTTCTCTTTACTATTTGGTTTCCTTGTAATTATTGTATATATATATATATATATATATATATATATATATATATATATATATATATATATATATATATATATATATATATATATATATATAAAGCTTGTACTAATCATTCAAAGCATATATGAAAAACACCTTTTTATCTTAAACTCACCACATGGTATCAGAGCTTCTTCTAGATGGGAGATCAAATAATTCCAAGCTCTACCAACCTTATACCAAACTCAGTTTCCACTATAAACTATAGCTTTGCTATCAAACTCTCACCTCAAAATTTCCTTATATGGAAAACCCAATTTATTCCTCTTTTTAATTTTTGTAATATGAATGCCTTGATTAATGGATCACCTACCCACCCACCATCATTGCTCTACCTATAATTCAGATCATACCATTCCCAATCCAGCTTATATTCAATGGTTCAAACAAAACTAATTACTTTTATCTTGGATTTTGTCATCTTTAACCAAAGAAGTTTACTTATATATCATTGGTTTGTAAATCATCATTAAATGCCTGGAATGCATTAGAGAGTGCCTTCAGTTTTGTATCCCAGAACCGCTAACTTCAACTCTATGTTGAGTTACAGAATTGAAAAAGCATGATATGGACATTAGACCATATCTTCAAAAATCTAAAGCTTTATCTGACGAACTAACTATTACAGGAAGAATTCTCTCATCTTCAGAATTCAATGACATCACATACCATAATATTGGTATGGATTTTTATCCCATTATTTTTCTCTTAATCATAGATTAGAACCTGTTCCTTTTTCTGAATTATATAGTCAATTACGCTCCCATGAAATTTTTCTCAATAGTTATAATAGCTTACCTATGGCAAATCTTTCCATTTGGCCACCTTCCTCTAAACCACGTCGGCCACCATCACCTGCTGCTTCCAATCCTCCTTTTTTTTTTACAATAGTACTAATAAAAAAAATGTCAAATATGCAAATACTTCAATCACACCGCTGACAAGTGTAAGCATCACTATGAACCAAGACAATGTTTGGCCATAAGTAAAGTTCACATGGTAGTTCCCTCACTCTCCATTGGTTGGTTCGGGTTACTCTTCATATCATTCCTAATAGCCCCCTTATGATTTCTCTACTTCACATGCCTCTAGGATTCCAGAAACAGGAGCTACACACCATTTGAGTCTGGTACTTCAAAATATTTAAAATCCATAAGCTTATAGAGGTGGAGACCAAGTCACTATTGGAAATGATCAATTAATGCCTATTGCTCATACTGGTATGACCTTTTATCATTCAACTAAAAATGCATACTTGATATTGAATGAGGTTTTACATGTTCTAACTCTTACTAAATCTCTACTCTCCATTCAAAAATTTACTAATGATAATCGTTGCTTTTTTGAATTTCATCCTTCTTATTTTTTGGTAAAGGACAAACAAAGCAAGGAAATCCTATTGCATGGCAAGAGTAAAAGGGGACTCTATGAACTATCATCCTCAAAACTGCAAGCTTTTCTTTATACCTTTGCCTCTTTTCCTACATGGCATGCTCGACTTGGACATCCTCACAATTCTATTATTTTAAAAATTATTCATGACAATAATTTGCTTGTTTTATCTCGTTCTTAACAATCTTCATTATGTGCTTCATGTAAAATGGGAAAAATTGCAAAACTTCCATTTGCTTTTGTTGACCGTTCAAGCCTTCAACCATCTGATATCATACATTCATATGTTTGGGTTCAAGCCTTCAACCATCTGATATCATACATTCATATGTTTAGGGTCCTGCTCCAGTTCTTAATAATTTAGGTTTTCGTTATTTTTTATTGTTTGTTGATGATTTTTCTAGATTTAGTTGAATTTTTCCCATTAAGAATAAAAGTGATGTTTTCCCAATTTTTCAAAATTTTAATGCTTTTGTCAAAGTGCAATTCAATACTCAAATTAAAGCAGTTCATTCTGACTGGGGTGGAGAATACCAAAAATTAAAATCATATTTAACTCAACAAGGTATTCTCCATTGCATTGTTTGTTTATATACATATAAGAAAAGTGGACTTGCTAAAAGAAAAACTAGACACATTATTGATATCGGACTTACACTGCTTGCTCATGCATCTATCTCCTTTAAATTTTAGTTTTATGCCCTTGTTCATGCTATTTCCTCCATTAATAAAATGCCAAGCACCAACATTCAAAATAAAATTCCATACACTCTTTTATATAAAAAGTCTTCTGATTATATTGATTCTAAAATTTTTAGGTGTTATGTTTTTCCTTATTTGTGGCCTTTTCAAAAAAATAAGTTTTCTTATAGAAGTATCCAATGTGTTTACCTTGTTCACTCACCAAATCATTATGGCATTTTTTTTAGACATTACATCCAATAAAGTGTATATTGTTCATCATGCAATATTTAATGAAACAATTTTTCCATTCAAAAATTCCTTATTATTGTGCCCAGCCCATTCCATATCAACACCCTTTCCTTAGTTGATAGTTCACGTCCCTAATGCTAGTGTTGTGCTTTCAAATATTCCATCCCACATGCATCAGATTTCTTTCTCTTTAGGTAATACTACACATCCTCATCCTTCCCATTCACTTTTGTCTTTATCTAATCATTCTCTGTCCCAATCTTCTAAACAAACCCACTCACTTATATCTAATCCAATTGTTATCCAATCACCACAACATACCCACTCATCCACATCTAATCCAACTCTTACCCGATTACCATCATAAACCCACTTACTTACATCTAATTTAGTCCTTACTGGATCACCACACCCAAACCGCACACTATCTAGTGAAAATTTTGAAGGTCTCAATCTCATTATTGATTTATCCTCTTACCCTATTTCTACTTCTTTACCTACTTCTACCTCCTCTGTCACTTATGACCTTCCACACACCCATAACATGACATTACGTCCAAGCACTATGACTAAAAGGTAGACTTATCTCTCCACTAAAAACTCTAAAACCATTAATTATTTGGATCATGAACCTCAAACATTTAATCAGGCCAGTAAATACGTTGAATGGCAAAAGGCCATGACAAATGATATTGATGCATTATTGTCCACAAATACTTAGGACTTGGTTCCTAAGCCTCTTGATGCTAACATAGTTGCCAATAAGTGGATTTATAGGATCAAACACAACTCGAATGGCAGTATCAAGTGCTACAAGGTGCATCTTATTACAAAAGGTTTTACATAACAGGAAGGAATTAACTACACATAAACCTTTATTCCTATGGTTAAAGCTACAACCATTTGCATTGTTCTCAATCTTGCTTCTATGCACAATTGGACCATTTAGCAAATTGACATCTCCAATGCATTTTTCTATGGGCACCTTGATGAAACCATATACATGGCTCAACCGATAGGTTTTATTGATGACACTCATCCTGAATTTGTTTATAAACTTAATCGGTCACTCTGTGGTCTTAAGTAGGCACTAAGGGCATGGTTTTCTCGCCTAGCTCACTCTCTTCATAATCTGAAGTTCTTCTCTTCCAAGGCTGACTCATCTCTATTTATCTATAAAAATGGCATTCATGTCCATTTATGTTCTTATCTATGTGGATGACATCCTCATCATTGGATCATCTTTCACTCTTATTTAACAGATTATCTCCACTCTTCAACAAGAATTTCCTGTTAAGGACCTTGGTGATCTACATTATTTTTTAGGCATTGAAGTATCTCGTAACCCTAATGGCCTTCTTCTTTCTCAACATCAGTATATCACTAATCTTTTAACTCAAATTGGTTTATACAACAACAATCCTTGTTAAACACTGATGGCTCTCTCACTAAAATTGTCTTAGCTTTCGAGTTCTTCATGTTCAAATGAAAAAGAGTACTATCAAATCATTGGTGCTTTACAGTATCTTACCATTACAAGGTCGGACATCTCCTTTACTGTTAAAAAATTATTCCAATTTATGCACAGTCTAACTACTACACATTAGTATGCTTTAAAGAGGCTTCTTCGGTATCTAAATGGTACAAAAACTTTTGGACTTCAGTTAAGCACCGCTCTTTCTTTTAACATAATGTAATATCCCGAGTTTTTAAATATTTTTAAACTGCATCAGGATATGTAGTGTTAAAAATTTTGTATCTATTTATGATATTTTATGAGTTATTATTTGTTTAAAGCTAATTTTAATTATTTTATATTATTTTAAGTACTTTACGTAAAATTTTTCCGGGAATTGTATTTTCGGGGAAATTGACATGTAAATAATTTAATATTAATTATTTTAAATAGATTTATGTATTAGCATGAGTTCATGCATTATTTTAATTGTTGTATTAAAATATATACATATACATGCATATATATATACCAAAACTGCCACTAACCCCTCTCCTTCATCACTTGACGCCTACCACCATCACCACCACCTATCATGCCATTTCTTCACCATCGGTGTGCCTCCCGGTGTGCCACCTTCATCCTCAGCCAGCTCCACCACCTTCTCTTCCTTCTCCGGCATCGTTTGAAGATCGATTTGGCCGGAAACCCGAAACTTCTTCTCACCGTTGATCAAGCACTTTTCGGCCACCGTTTTCGACACCGTCGATCTCTATCTTCTCCTTGAGCTCTGGTGAGTGTGATTCCAAGTTTGTTTCACTTAAAATGGTCTAGATTTTCCTAGGTTTCAATTTCTTCATTTCAGCCTATTAGGGTTTCCGAATTTTTTTAGCTTCAATTTGGTTGATTCATGAAAACTCCCTTCACAAACTTTGATCCCTATAGCTTAATCTACATGTGGAAATTTTTTTGGAATTTTTGGAATTTATTTTGATTTTTGGGTATTTTTGATTATTTTATTAATATT
Organism: Mallotus nudiflorus; assembly: GCA_947683625.1. Classification (NCBI taxonomy): domain Eukaryota; kingdom Viridiplantae; phylum Streptophyta; class Magnoliopsida; order Malpighiales; family Euphorbiaceae; genus Mallotus; species Mallotus nudiflorus. The sequence continues at coordinate 670,321 of CANTUR010000472.1, read as the reverse complement.
TTCTAATTTTCGAAAATTAATTAATTAAATTATGAAATTGTGTTTTATGGTAATTATATGTGTTGAAATGAATTATTGAAATTTATTTGTAATTTTTGTGAATTTTTATATATTTATTTGGAATTTATTAAGTTTATGTAATTTTGAAAAATAGGGTTAATTGTGTGTTTAATTGAAATTAATTGGCTAATTGAGTATATTTATTGATATTATGGAAATATATGTTGATAAAATTAATTTTGAGTAATTATATTATTTTTGGTGAATTTTTGACTAATTTTAGTAAATTTATATATATAGGGGTATTTTGGTAATTTGACACTAAATTGGCTAAAAATATAATTAAATTGATTTTACTAGTTATTTAAGGTATACAAATGATTTCTACAAATTATTTAGTATTTTTAACTAATTAAAACTATTTTTCATAAATTATTTTCAAATTATATATATATTATACAATTTTTTTAAATAAATGAGTTTTTATCAGTTTTTAACATGTTTTAGGGTTAATTAAGTAAATTGGATTGATAAAATGTGTTTTTATTATAAAAGGGAATTTTTGGTATTTTTGTATTTGTTGTGTGAATTGTAAATCTCGATCGGTGAATTGTAGTTTGGAGTCCGATCGAGAGATTGTGATTGTGAATTCTGTGTCTATTTTTGAAGTGTGTTTCTTTACAGGACCGGCTCTACTCTTTGAGTAGAGATATATCCGTTTTACAGGGGAGATTCTGCCGGATTTTTGATAGGATTCTCGTAAAACGTGATGTCTGGTCAAATTTCTATTTCGATTCTGTGTCTAGTATTCTAGATTGAGTTTCTAAGAATTTTCGTTAGATTTATTCTGATTTCTATTGTCGTTTGTTTGTTTAGTTGTGCCGAGATCGAGGCCCAGTGGACCAGGCCCGTCAGTTCCATCTCGTGGAGCGCAATAAATAGTGAGTTATTATTTTTTTTATATATATATATATGTTTTAGGGTGCATGTTTTAGAAATGTATGGTTTATTTTGATAAATATGCATAAATGATTTAATTAGTACTTAGGTTTATTTTTGTTTTATTTTTGGTATACTTTTGATATATTTTAAAATATATGCATGTTTTATTAAACATTTATACTTAAAATATTTTTAAATATATTTCTAGTTTATTTTGCAAATATATTGGATTTATTTGACGCATATATACTCGAAATATACCTGATTTACTTTTGGCATATTTCTAGTATATATATAGTTTATGTTGCTATTTTATTGAAATTCATGCATCATTTATTTATGAATGTATGTTTTATATTGAAAATGAAGGATATCAATAGAACATGCTACCTAGTGGGCAGCACTAGGACCGAGTATGTACCGGTATGCCGATAGCATTTAGGCTATATTACTAACCTATTTGTGGATATTGATTGGGTTTGATTAATTGATGTGTGAGATATGATTTGGGAGTGTGATTGCTGGAGCTCGGTTGACCAAGTGTCTTGGGGCCAATCACACTGACAGTCAGACTGCTGGAGCTCGGTTGACTTAGTGTCTCAGGGCTAGTCTACTGTCTAAATGGAACAAGTGAATTTATTTGGATTAAGTGACCCTGTATGGCTAGAGTGTTGTTTAATACTGTTTGAGGTTGCGATTTTCTAGGGTTTTATTTGATCATTCATAAACGATGATTTTCAATAAATATATAAAAATGATTTTGTTGCATCTGTGTGTATTTGTGTCACGACCCAAAACAGGGGCCATGACCGATGCTAGGGAATGGGAATTCTTTCGAATCCGGAACCCGTAGCAAGCCTAAAAAAATAAAATAAACATGTAATAATAATAACAACAGCTCTTAATGCAGCAGAAATAAAATCATAAATATAATAACATTTGCACCAACTGAATTTAAATTAAATCCTCATCTCATATATATAAAACTTTTAATACAAATCCAGTTTAAATATAATACAACATCTCTTTAACAGTTTAATGACTACTGCAGTGTCTAGATAAAATAAAACTCGAGACTCAGATAAGCAGTTTATATAAAGAAGCCGGGACGGAAGAAATCCGGCGTACAGGCCTGCTATTGAGGTCTGAAGATGATAACTCTCCTGAAAAAATAGTCAATGGAGGGGAGTCAGACCTCACTGAGTGAATTACTATAATATATATACATGCATACTAAATGACAATGCATACAGTCAATAGTATATAATTAATATGTATATATACAGGCAAATACACACAGATGCAGTAAAATCATTTTATATATTTTATTGAAAATCATCATTTATAAAGGATCACATAGAACCCTAGAATATCGCAACCTCGAAAACAGTGTTACACAACACTCTAGCCATACAGGCTCACTTATTCCAAATATAATCACTTGATCCATTTAAACAGTAGACTGGCCTCGAGACACTAAGTCAATCGAGCTTCAGCAGTCTGACTGTCAGTGTGATTGGCCCCGAGACACTAGGTCAACCGAGCTCCAGCAATCACACCCAAATCACACCACACATCAAATAATCATATCCAATCAATATCCACAAATGGTTAGTAATATAGCCTAAATGTTATAAGCGTACCGGTACGTACTCGGTCCTAGTGCTGCCCACTAGGTAGCACGTTCTATTGATGTCCTTCATTATTAAATATAAAACATTCATTCACAAATAAATGATGCATGAATTTAAATAAAATAACATTATAAACCATATATATACTGGAAATATACCAAAAGTAAACCAGGTATATTTCGAGTATATATACGTCAAATAAATCCAATTAAATTACAAAATAAACTAGAAATATACTTAAAAATATTTTAAACATAATTCATTAATAAAACATGTATATAATTCAAAATATACAGAAAATAAACCAAAAATAAACTAAAAATAAACTTAAGTAATAATTAAATTATTTATGCATATTTAATCAAAATAAAACATATATTTCTAAAATCATGCACCCTAAGCATATATATATATATATATATATAAAATAGCAACTCACACTTAGTGCGCTCCACGAGATGGATCCGATGGGCCTGGTCCACTAGCCCTAGGTCTCGGCGCAACTAAACAAATAATAAATAACAGACATCAGAATAAACCTAATAGAAAATCCTAAAAACTCGATCTAGAATATTGGACACAGAATTAAAAATCAGAATTTGACCAGACATCACGTTTTACGAGAATTCTACCAAAAATTCGGCAGAACCTCCCTTGTAAAATGGACATCTCTCTACTCAAAGAGTAGAGCCGGCCCTGCAAAGAAACACACTTCGAAAAATATACACAACAACTCATCCACAACCCCTCGATCGGACTCCAAACTACAGTCTATCGACCGGGGTCCACAATCACAGAATAATTATGGAAATACCAAAAATACCCTTATATCACAGAAATACATTTTATAAATATAAATTACATAATTAGCCTTAAAACACAGTAAAAACCGATAAAAACTCATTTTATTAGTAAAATCGTATATTATATATATAATTGAAAATGATTCACGAAAAATAGTTTTAATTAATTAAAAATACTAAATAATTTGTAGAAATCATTTTTATACCTTAAATAACTATTAAAACCAATTTAATTACATTTTTAGTCAATTTAGGGTAAAATTACCAAAATACCCCTATATATATAAATATACTAAAATTCATTCAAAAATAGTATAATTATCCAAAAATTAATTTTATCAACATATTTATCAATAATATCAATAATTAAACTCAATTTACCAATTAATTTCAATTAAAAACACAATTAACCTAATTTTCCAAAAATTACATAAACCTAAATAATTCAAAATAAATACATAGAAATTCATAAAATTTCCAAATAAATTCCTATAATTCATTTAAACACCTATAATTATCATAAAACACAATTTCATAATTTAATTAATTAATTTCCGAAAATTAGAAAATAATAAAATATTCAAAAATACCCAAAAATCAAAATAATTCCCAAAAATTCTACAAAAATTTATACATGTATATTAAGCTAAGGGTAACAACATTTGTGAAGGAATTTTTCATGAATCAATCAAATTGAAGTTCAAAATATTCAAGAACCCTAATATGGCTGAATTCGAAAAATCGAAACCTAAGCAAATCAAGACCATTTTAAGTGAAAAAAAGCTTGGAATCACACTCATTGGAGATCAAGGAGAAGAAAGAGACTGGCGGTGTTGAAAACGATGGCTGGAAACGTCGTGAACGACGTTGCTCCAACTTTCGGCTTCTCCGGCCAAAAATGGCTCCCAGACGCCGGAATCTGCTGCAACAGGTGGTGGGAGAGGCTGGGAAAGGAGGTGGCACACCAGACGACACACCAATGGCAAGAAATCGACGGTAGCAGCGGCGGACGGTGATGGGGAACGGTCGGGAGGAAGAAGATGCTCGGGTGGCAATTTGGTAAATACTTCAAACTTTAATTTTTTTTGTTAATATTAAATGTATATATATATATATATATATATATACTTTATACTATATATTAAAATAATATTAAATCACACACATTAAATAAACACCACACACATATAATTTAATATTTTAATAATTTAATACACCTAAAATAATTAAATAATATTAAAACAAAACAAATAATAAAATATTAGGGTAATATTAATTAAACCCTAATTAAATAAATAATTACACAAACATACGTTATTTAGTATTTTAAAAATATATATGAGTTCATGCAAGTCCGTAAATCTATTAAAATAATTAATAATAAATAATTTACGTGAAAATTTCCCCGAAAATGCAAGTCCCGGGAAAATTTTACGTAAAGTACTTAAAATAATATACAATAATTAAAATAGATTTTAAATACATATCAACTCGTAAAAATATCATAATATATATATAAAATTATTAACACTGCATATCCCGATGAAATATTAAAATATTTAAAAACACGGGATATTACAATTTGCTTGTATATATTTATTATATATACTATTAACTGTGTGCATTGTCATTTAGTGTGCATGTATATATATTATAACAATTCACTCAATGAGGTCTGACTCCCCTCCGTTGACTATTTTTCAGGAGAGTCATCGTCTTTAAACCTCAGTAGTAGATCCATACGCCGGATTTCTTTCACCCCGGTTTCATTAACTGCTTACCTGAGTTTTATTTTATAATCTAGACACTGCAGTAGTTGTAAAATTGTTAAAGGGATTTTGTACTATATTTGTGTTAGTTGTATATTTTAAGGATTTGAACTGGATTGTATTAAATGTTTATTTATATATGAGATGAGGTTGTTTGATTTAATTATTTTTTGGTGGATTATGGTTTTAATAATTATGATTAATTTTCGCTGCATAATATATTATTTATGTTATTACGATTATTACATGTTTTTATTTATTTTAAGGCTTGCTACGGGTTCCGGATCCGAAAGAATTCCCGTTCCCTAGCGCCAGTCATGACCCTTGTTTTGGGTCGTGACACATAAATTGTTTGACTGACAGTGATTGTGGTGGTGACCCTGGTGATCACTGCTCCACCTCTGGTATGCTATTTTTCTTAGGAATTCCTTTATTTCATGGCTTGCCAAAAAGTAGCCTACCATAGCAAGGTCCTTTACAAAAAGTGAATATAAGGTTGTTGCCAATGCTACTTCTGGATTTCTCTGGATTCATTCTCTCCTCACTGAACTTGGTCATTCACCCATCTCTACCACTCTATGGTATGATAACATTAGTGCAATCTATTTGACCACTAATCCTATGTTCCATGCCCGAAAAAAACACATCAAATTAGATTATCATTTTGTTCGCAAATAAGTTGGTAATGGTGTTATTTTAGTTTGCTTTGTCTCCACCACTAATCAACTGGCAGATGTCTTTACCAAGACTTTGTCGATGGCTCATTTTCAGATACTTCATGGTTAGCTTCCTCTCTATCCGATCAAGGGCTTGCAAGGGGATATTAGATAGACTTCGTGATGTGTTATACTAGCTCACTATAACCAACTAATTCCCTGCTTACATAAAATTACCTCTCATTAACAAACTTTGTTATTTTATTAAGTTTATCTTTATCATATACATTTAGCCTTTTCCCTTTACTATATGGTTTCCTTATAATCATTGTATGTATATAAAAAGCTTGTATTGATCATTTAAAGAATATATGAAAAATACTTTTTTATCTCAAACTCATAACAAAAAGCATAACTAAATCAATTCACAAAGAAATATATGGTTACTAGATTTATTAGAGCCTTTGAGGTGGAAGAATTGTGAGAGATCAAGGTTAGAGAAGTCTTCATCGGGCGAGAGATTATAATCACAAAGTATCATAATAATAGTAGTGCTACTTTAGTGGAGAGAAGGTCACTTCTTCATGTGGTTTCAAGGAAGTATGTGCTGCTTAAGCAACCTAGGATTAGGAGGTCTTAGTTTGGAGCAAGAGATATCAAGAATAACAAAACAAATTGACCTTTTGAGAAATAAGAAAAGAAAAGAAATTGAAGGGAAGGGAAAAGTAAATTGTGAAGCTAAAGAATAAGAAAAGATAAGAAACTTAAGAGAAGGAAAAAAATGATTATGGTTAAATCATAAGACAGTTCCACTAAGATGTTTGCTACTGGAGAAGTGAAATTAGTTTCAAAACCCTTCATTTTCCACCACTTTTCAATGTTTTAACTAAAATAAATCCACAAAAAATTAAAAGCACCTAATAGTAGAATGGAAGCAAGAATGCAAAGTACCTATGAAGCTAGCAAAGTGCCATATGGCACTAAAAATATAACGTGGCAAAATTCGTGCACTTAGTTATTGCTTCCTCCGGTTCATTTCAATTGTCTTTTAAGAAAATAGAATTTGTTCCATTCCAAATGACTTTTTTAGATTACCAATAAAAAATAAATTCTTCTTTCCAATTTTACCCTTATCTTGGTTTTAGAGTAAGTTTTCTATTAGAATAATTATAATTCACACTAACTTTTCATCTTTCTAGAAGAGGATTATATAGTCATTTGCACTTATAATTATGTCTATTAAATAAGATTTTTAATTTTTGTGGCACTACCTTAAAACACAACTGGAATGGAACAAATGAAATATATATTTTATATAGATGATAGTAAGACTGGGTATCTCCCCTTACAAAAGGGCTATAAACTAGTTGACTTGTTCACGAGTAGTTTGGAGTTCAATTCGATAAAGTTTGTTTAATAAACATATCGAGTTTAAACTACACAAATCTTAACTCGTGAATGTCATGAATAAATTCAAATAGAGGTTCACAAATAGCTTGTAATTGTAATTTTCAATAATTTGATTTTATATATATGATATATAAGTTCTCAAATATATATGTAAATAAAAAATAATTTGATTTTACACTTAAATTATTAATTTTATTTGGTAAATAAAAAACAATTGATAAATTGTCAACTTGAATGCTTTTAAAGGAGAAAACTAGTTAATATAAATAATAAAATTTATTATGAAAATATTTAGATTAAATAATTGAATTTTTTTTTTCAAAGAACAATTTAAATTCAATTCTAGGAATTAGCGTTCAAAAAAATTAAAATTTTCAAATGTATTTGCTTGACGTGAAGAGTTTTAAAATCATCAGAAAAATAGCTAGATGCTAACCTTTCGATAAAAAGATGATGGAGTACTAAATCTGAAATAACATATTTACCCCTACTAACCAAAAAAAAAAAACAGAAAAAAAAATTCCATTATGCAGCATCAATAGAAGCTGATGCAAAAATGGAACAACTATCGGATACTATATACTTCTTACATGTGGATATTAAAAAACAAATTTAGGTTGAAACAAATTCTGAACTAATTGCTTGCTTGAGACCTTAACCAGCGAGTGAAATTCTTTAGATTCTTGCTAGAATTACCACTTTCTCCAACATTTTTCATGGTTATATCCTTCAGTTCCAAAGCTCTTATCTTCAACTTCTCATCACTGAATACTTGCTCCACCCTCAACTTAATTTCTTCTCGAGTAATAATTCCATTTTCATCTCGATTGAACTTCAACCCCACCTTCCAAACGTCACAAATATAGCTCTCATTAAGGAATTGATACGCAAAAAATGGCCAACACAGAAAAGGTCCACCATTACCTACACCTTTCATAGTGGAGTTCCAGCCACAATGACTCACGAAGCAGGCAATTGCAGGGTGACTCAGAATCTTCTGCTGATGTGCCCATTGAACCATCCGCCCACTCGCCCCAATTCTTTCATGAAATCCTTCAGGAAAGACATTAGTTTCGTTTGTAATATCAGGCGTCACAACCCACAAGTATAGCTTAGATGATAATTCAAGTCCGAGTGCTAATTCTTTAAATTGGTTTTTGTCAAAACAGCCAAGCTACCAAATGCAACATAAAGCACTGACTTAGTAAATTGTGGGTCTAACCATTGTAAACAAGATGAATCTCCAGACGAGTTTCCCGGTCTATTGCTTGCAAGAAGTGGCCCTATTGGTAGATTGTTTGGGCAGAAGTCGAATGCTCCAGGGTCAACATCATATGCTGAGTTACAAACCGTCCAATCGGCCATTTTTGCAGAATTTATGCTTTTGAAAAGAAAATCAAACATAATTTTTCTTGAAGTTGAGTCACCTGTATGCCAGGAGAATTTTGCATTGGTCATGTCATGCATTGATGGACTTGGAGCCAATTGGAGCATCTGATTCTTCAGAACATTTCCTTAAAAACAATGAAAATTATGTCAAAAATCCGATCAATTCTTTAATTTCTTTGTCTTCATCGATGAAAACATGTCAAGTTTTCAATATTAATACAATTAATCATCAGAGGAAATCTATAAAATATTATTCAGGTTTCACCATCATTGTCAATGACTCCATTATCAATTAACTTTTGAAAACTCTGAAGCACGTCTAGTATAGCCACTGATGCAGGCCAAAAAGCGGCTCGTTTAATTTTCTTCTTCTCTGCTATATCCAAAGTGAATCCAACACACATATCAGCAATGACACAAGTAATCTTTTCATCTTCTGATGCATTAGCATTGATCCTGTCAATGAGCTCCTCAAGCTTTCAAGGCATGACCCGGAAAATTGATTCTGTTAACTTCACAGTCTCTTTCCTATCTTCCCAGAGCTCCCATCCATCTGGGATCGAAACTAAGCTAATCCGATCATCATCAAGATAATCTTTCTCTGCCAATTTTGCAGTCATGACCCTCCTATGATTGTACTCAGTGTTAACAAACGTGATCTAGAATCCTAGTTTAGCTAAGCGCAGTGATAGTTCCATCAATGGAATCACATGACCTTGTGCTGGATAAGGTATGGCTAGAATATGTGGGTTGCTCATTTTTCTTCTTGATGCTTTTCAGTGTTTGCAGCCAATGTGTCATATGTCCTTGTACAGGATGAGGCACGGCTTACATATATGTGGCTTTTTTTTTTCGCTTTTTATCTTTTGTGCCTTCTTAGTTTTAATTGGAGTTTTGTTTTAATTTTAAGTTTGGACCAATTAATTTTATTGAGAAAACAAAAAGTAAACCAACCATTGCCTAGTCATTTTCTCAACAAAAAGTCGAACAGTTATATTAGATTAGTCAAATAATGCTTCAGGTGTCAAGATCATATGCTGAACTGAAATAGTCTGCATGTTCCTCATAATTGTTTGTTTTAAAGAACATCACACATGATTATGTGGGTAGACAGTTTTTTGGAGCAAACTAAATCGTGGGGGAAGTTATTGCTGGAGTCAGAGTGAATTCGATCTTCAGGTTCTTCAGAACATTTCCTGAAATGGATGAGAAATGGATGAACATTTTATTGAAGACAAGTTCTCTTATCTATACGAATCTGCAAAAGTTGTGCTATTTACCATTTTAGGGGAAAAAATAATTTTATTTTTTAAATTATGGTGGTTTTGAAACTTATTCCCATTTTATGGTATTTTTTTTTGAATTAAAAAACACAAAATGCTATATGAAGTAATGTTTTGCTATTGTTCATACACAAAATACTAATTTCTAGGCGAACAATAGCAAAACACTACTTGAAATAGCCTTTTACTACTATTCACCTAGAAAGTAGCATTTTGATATTGTTCACCTATGATTATAATTATTAAAAAAAATTATTCTTATTTATATTTTAATAAATTTTTTAAATAAATTAATTACTAATAACAAATTTTTTTATTTAATTATTTTCACAAATTAGCTACTCTTATTATTATTATTCATACAAATTTATAATAATGTTTATATAATTTTAGTATGTAAATCTATGTAATTATTATTATTATTATTATTATTATTATTATTATTTTAAATTATCTTAATGATACAAAACATTTCAATAAAATAACTACAATTATTGACTATTATTGCTGCTAATAAGATTTATTATTATTATTATTATTATTATTATTATTAACAATCATTACACAATTATTAGTCTCTAAATATTATTAAAATTAATATAATCATAACTTAATAATTAGGTACTATTTATAATATTTAAAAAGTTAACATTAAAAAAAATAAATATACAAAACGCTACTTGGAGTAGCGTTTTATACATTAAATATACAAAACCCTACTTTAAATAGTATTTTGTGTCCTCTTTCAATAATAAACAGCCAACTCAACCAAAATCAATAAAATAAGAAATATTTTCCTAATTCACTATACGAATGAGGATAAGTTTTAAAATTATCATAATTTGAGAAATAATTTTTTTTTTCTCCTAAAATGATAAATACCCAAAAAGTTTACCACGTTATTTACTTTAATGATGAGATTTAGCTAAAATATTTGGCCCATAATTTTGAATTGTTTTCTTTTTTTATTTTTTTTTTAAATAAAGAGATAAGAATCTATCAAACTCTTAAACTACTCAACTTTCAATTTTTGTTTTCTTTTACTTTTAGCGTAAGAAAAAAGACCAGTTTTTTTCACATTAGGTGCGATACAAATCTAATTATTATAAATTAAAATTTTATAAATAAAATGAAATTTAGTGATTATTTAAAGTTATTCAATAAAATTTACATTAACTCTGTAATGTATAGATAAAATTTTTAAATTTGATCTACTTTTTCAATTGTTGAAGTGAAAGTGAAGTGTCATTATGGTACTAGTAGGCCTCTCTCTATGTATATATAACTTTCACTTGTGCACATGAATGTCAGAAAGAAAAAAAAAAGGATCTAAAATAATTGATCATGAATACCACTTGAGAGAGTGAAAAACAAATGTGGAATTGCTGTTCAATTAATGGTTGTCTCTTTTGGAATCAACCATACAGTTGAGATTTTGACACGTCCATCACTAGGCCAACCAGCAGTTCATTGGATTATATAAATTATAATCAAATAGATTAATTAAAAATATAAATAATTAACTTCAATGGTGTAAAGTTTAACTAAATTTCTATGTAAAAATGTTGTATCTTCTGAGATTTTGGATTTAAGTTATCATCAAATTAAGTTCTTTTGAGCCAGTATATATTAGTCATGAAATTCAAGGAAGAGTTAGTTTCTTAGGTCAACTCTGGTATGTCATAAAGTATAAATAAAAATTCGTCATGTAACTAATATGTTGCAAGAATATATGATGATTGAAAAAAGAAATAGTATTTAAAAAATCGCAACTTTAAATATATAATTACGAAATTTTTTGAGTGACTTTACTTTTTAGCTATTTTTGTTTCACTTTATATTTATCATCATAAAATGAGAAGATATTTTATCATCTAATATTTTATTTTTATAATCTAACATGATTATTAACAAAGTGTATTTACTTTATAAAAAATAAAGTAAATGTATAATGTACCATTATTATCAATTTGTAAATATAATTATTCAAAATACTCAAAGTTGTAAACATTAAACATTTAAAATATGTCCAACCCATTTATAATTGATAATAAAACATTATATCATGAGTTCAAGACATTTGATAAAGAGACTGATTCAATCCCTCAACCTCTTACCTTAGCCATTAAATTACTGTTTAAAAAACATTTAAAATATATATTAGTTATTATACATTAAACACATCTAAAATAAGTAAGCCATTTTAATCCCATCTCATTTGTTCGGATTTAATCATAAAAAGGGAAGTCCAATGTGACACTAAAAACATCGGTCATGGCTCCAATATGAAATCAGTTAAAATATAGACCTGATAATGGCATTCGCATGCACATTATTATAAGATGGAAATTCCTGGTCCCATAAGGGAAGCAAATAACCAATCTGCTCCAGGTCTAGTGTCTGCATTTCCCTTTACACTGCTTCTTAAGCCCAACAAACACAGAAGTTCTTGCATAGAATCTTAGAGTTTTGCTTAAATATAGCATATAAACATTCTAGCATTCTAATCTCGACAAGTGAATAGCACGTGCACTTGCTTAAACAGCTTAGGGATGAAGGAAAACCATCAGTTGAACTTTGAACCTATTATCAATTGAATTCTACTTTGATAGTCATTCAATCTATTCCTTCAACTTTATGAATTGTGTCAATTATATATAATTTTATATGAAGGAATTAATTGTATTTTTTAAAAATTACTTTTAGGTTCCTATAAAAAAAATTTGATATTTATTAAATTTTTTATCCTCTTTTTTCTATAAAAATTAAAATATAAGAAAATGTTTTTAAATTCTAATTTTGTCACTCTTAACATAAATTTAAAAATTAATTTTTAAATATTTTCAATTTTTCACTAAATCCTTAAATTTTAACTATTTTAAAATTTAGTTCTCAATTTTCAACTACATTATTTAGAAAATTTTCTAATAAAGGTCAAACCAAAAAAGTATTAGATAAAAAAAGAGAGAATTTTGAGACACTAAAAATATTAGTCAATTGATTATATGTTAAGTGTAGTAGTTTTTTTAAGTTAATTTATGCATGTTTATGGTGTTTATAGTTATATTTTTATTAGAATTCTTATTTTATTTTATTTTTATTTTTATTTATTAATTTTTACTATCATTTATTTCTTTATGTAATTTGTTTGTATTATGCTTTAAAATTTTTAATAATTTTAATAAGTGTGTTTGAGGTTCAATAAGGAAATAATTAATTCAACTTTGTCTTTGCAAGACCAATAATTTGTACCAACAAAATGAGAAACCAAGTCAAAAAGGGGTTGCATACCTATAAAAGAAGAAGTTAGAACTGAATTTGGTGTTGACAAATTTCTAAAGATGGGTTGAAAAATAGTCATCGTTCATAACTATTTAAAAGCCATTTGCTTTGTCATTTTGAAGAAAACAAGCAACATACAAGTTTGAAAAAAAAAATTAAAGTAAAAAATGTGGTGCCTACTATTGAAATGCTTGACATTTGATTTTGGTTTTGTTGAAAAGTCATGCATTCAGTGTCTACATAAAGCCATGCATTTGGTTTAGTTTAAAAGATTGACATTTGGTTTTATTGTTTTATTTTTTTTAGCATAAGAAATGGCTATAAAGCAATGCACTAAAATACACTAAAATACACTCACACTTTATATATATATATATAAAGTGTGAGTGTATTTTAGTGTTGTGTTTACATTTTAGCTAAAGAAAAGAGTTAGTGGTATGTGTATTTTACACATGCAACATGAGAAAAGTGAGTGATGAATAGATAAAGAAAATAAATAAAGAATGAAAAGAGGTAGAGAAGAAAAAAGGAAGCATACGAGAGAGAACTATAAATTAAAAGTTTTTTTCTTCTTTCTCTCTTCTTTACTTTTATAAATTTTTTTTTTGTATTTTATTTTTGAATTTGAGAACATAATTAATATTATGTTTAGTTAAATTTATTTATGTTAGGAATTGTTGAACTTATTTTAATTTAAGTTGATTAAGCTATTTGTCTTTCTTTTAATTTGCATTAAGTATTCATTAATCTTAATTGTTTATGATATGGCCATTCATAATTAATTTTTAATGAAGGTTAATTATTGAGAAATATTAATCTTAAAAGGAATATGAATACTTGATTAATTGATTTAAATATAGAGATAGCTTAAATTATTTTAATTTCAATTAAATGTGCTTCATGATTTATTTACTAAATTTGATTATATTTTAATTTAATGAAAATTAGTTAAAGTCTTTTCAATTGATAGAAATAAATTAAGTATTTTTTACTTGAGAAAGATTAATTGCTATTATTGAAATTCCAAAATTGCAATAGAAAGAAAGACTAATTTCTTGTGATTGGTTTAATTAAAATATAGCGATACAATCCCTAACATCATTTTCATCATTGCTTGTTAAAATTTAAATTAATTGATTTTATTTTATTTAAGTTTCATTTTGGCTATTAAAATTTAGCAATTATAATTCACTTAATATTTGATTCTTAGACAAGTTAAAAAATAGAATTAATTGTTGGATAAACATTCAATTCTCGTGGGATCAACTTTTACTTCTTCTATATTACTTGACAAACTTATATGCTTGCCAGAACCAATCAAGTTTTTGGCGCTGTTGCTAGGGATTGATGTCATGACCCAAACTAGGAGTCATGACCGGCACTAGGGAACTAAAATTTTTTTAAATCCGAAACCTGTAGCAAGCCTTAGAAAATAAAAGTATGCAATAAATAAATAAAAATGCACTAAAATTAAAATCTTATATCGATATAAAAAATAAACATTTAATGTCATATTATAAAATAAAAATATTTCATACAATATTCAGAAAAGGTCTTTGATATTAAAACCACAATCTATATATACAAACACTAATACTATTGCAGTTTTATAGAATATAATAAAAGGTTAGATAAATAATTTACATAAACTAGCCAGGGCTGAAGAAGTTCGGCATATAGGTCTACTACTGAGGTCTGAAGACGAAGAATTTTCTGAAAAAAAATACAACTGAGGGGAGTCAGACCTCACTGAGTGAATTATGATATTATATATACATGCACCTCCTAATGTCATATGCAATCAAGCATCAGTATATATATAAATATATACATGCAATTCACACAGATGATGAAATCACTTTTGTATATAATAAATGCTGAAAAATGTTTATTTGAATGAAGGATCAAATAAAACCCTAATAATTCGCAACCTCAACCAAAAATATCTCTTTAGCCATACAGGCTTACTTAATTCCAAATAAATTATCTTATTCCATTTTAGACAGTAGACTGGCCACGAGACACTAAGTCAACCAAGCTCCAGCAGTCTCACTGTCAGTATGACTGGCCCCGAGACACTAGGTCAACTGAGTTCCTGCAATCACACTATTCAATCACATCAATCTCAGAATAATCAATCAAATAAAAGTCACCTCAAGTGATTTATAACTCAACCATAAAATCTATTGCACCGGTACGTACATAGTCCTAGTGCAACCCACTAGGTAGCACATTCTATTAATATCCTTCAAATAAACTTAATAATTATTAAAATAATAAAAATGGATAATTTAAAATGTAATAGCATCAATTCATAACAAAATATACCAATTGTATACTTGAGATAGACTAAAAATATTCCAAATATATAAGTCACATATATACCAAAATAAACACAAATATACTAGAAATATATCGATTGCATATTAGGAATATATCAAATATATACATTCCATGTATGTTAAAATATACCAAAAATATACTAAAAGTAAACTAAAAATATATCTTACATTTAAAGAAGTATTCATATTCAATTTCATTATAAAATTCATGGATGCTAATTTTTATGCATTCTACATGTAATACATATATAAGATAATAACTCATAAGTTTATGCTCTTTGAGACTGGCTCGACGGGCCCGGTCTGATAGACTTCGGTCTCGGTGCAACTAGAAAATAAATAATAATAAATCAGAATAATTTCTAACTTATACTTTTAAAAGAGACTTGATCTAGGAATATGAAACCCATATAAACACAGAAATTCAAAATAGACCCAACTTCATGTTTTACGAGAATTCTACCAAAAATTCGGTAAAACCTCTTTTGTAAAACAGACATCTCTCTACTAAAAAGTAGAGTCAATCCTGTAAGAAAAATACACTTCTAATACCACAAACTCAACACCTCGAGTTGGGACCCCTGTCATGACCCAAACTAACAGTCATGACTAGCATTAAGGAATAAGAATTCTTTCGAATCCGGAACCCGTAGCAAGCCTTAAAAAATAAAAGTATGCAATAATTAAAATAAAACATGCACCATAATTAAAATCTTAACCAATATAATAAAAATAAACTTTCTGTCATATCATAAAATAAAATATATTAATACAATATTCAAAGAAAGACCTCTAAATTCATAACCAACATACATATACAAAGTACAACCTAATACTGCAGTTATCTAAAGTATAAATAAAATCAAGTAAATAATTTACACAGGCTAGCCAGGGTGAAAGAAGTCCAGCGGATAGGCCTACTACTGAGGTTTGAGAATGAAGATTCTCTTGAAAAAAATCAACTAAGGGGAGTCAGACCTCATTGAGTGAATTAATGATTATAGTATATATACATGCATCCTAATATCAAATGCAATCAGTCATCAGTATATAATATATGTATAAAGGATCAATAAAACCCTAATTAAATCGTAACCTCAATTAAAAATATATATATATAGCCATACAAGCTCACTTAATTCCAATTAAATCACTTATTCCATTTTGGATAGTAAACTGGCCCCGAGACACTAAGTCAGCCGAGTTCCAACAGTTTGATTGTCAGCGTGATTGGCCCCAAAACACTAAGTCAACCGAGCTCTTGCAATCATACTCCTCAACCACATCAATTTCAATAAGTAATCAATCAAATGACACCTCAAATAAGTTAGTATATCAACCCTAAAATCTATTGCATTAGTACGTGCTCGTTCCTAGTGCTGCCCACTAGGTAGCACGTTCTATCGATATCCTTTAAATAAAAAAAAAACACGTATATTTATGAAAAATAATAAAATGCATAATTAAAATAAAGTGGCATACAATAAACAAGAATATACTAAAAATATACCAAATTTATATAACATGCATATACCAAAATAAACCATAAATATACAAAAAATATACTAAATTATTTGATGAATTAAATCATTTAAAACACATATTAAAATGTAAAACCCTAAAATCATGCGTTCTAATGCGAGGCATCTATATATATATATATATATATATAATATAATATAATATAATATAATAACTCACAATGACGTGCTCCTCGAGACTGGTTCGACTGAACCAATCCACTAGACCTCAGTTTTTGCGTAACTAGAAAATAAAATAACGATAACCAATCAAAATAAATCTAATTTACACTTTTAAAGAGGCTCAATCTAGGAATACATAACACAAATAGACACAGAATTTCAAGATTGACCTGATGTCACGTTTTACGAAAATTCAGCAGAGCTTCCTCTGTAAAACGAACATCTCTCTACTAAAAAGTAGAGTTGGTCCTGTAAGAAAACACACTTCAAATCACGGAATATTCACACCTATGGTTGGGACCCCAAACTACATAATATTCCTAACCGAAGTCCACAATTCACCAAAAATCCAATAATATAGTAAATATATTAAAAATCAACAATTTCCACAAATAACCTCAAAATATTAAAATATATCATATTTAACATTAAAATACTAAATATAATTAATTTCACAATAATTACGTAAAAATTTCAAAATAATAATATAATATTATTAAAAATTAAATTTCTCAATAATTCAATATAAATTAATAAAAGTTCACTTTATATATTCAAATAACTAGAATAGCCTACATACATGTTAAAAATTATTTAAAACCCACTTAATTAACAATTTAGTAAATAATATATTATTTGAAAACAATTTTTGAAAATTAGTATTAATTAGTTAAAAATAGTAAATAATTTATAAAAATCATTTTAATACCTTAAATAATTATAAAACCAACTAAAACATAATATTTAACCATAGTTATCACAAAATTACACCATTAACCAAATAATTCAAAATCTACTCATTTCAATTTATTCATTTAACTTTATAAATTATGTCAATTATATCTAATTTTATATGAAGAAATTAATTATATTTTTTAAAAATTACTTTTAGGTTCCTGTAAAATAAATTTGATAGTAAATAAATTTTTTATTCTCTTTTTTCTATAAAAATTAAAATATAAGAAGATTTTCAAAATTCTAATTTTGTCACTTTTTACATAAATTTAAAAATTAATTTTTAAATATTTTCATAAATTTTCAATTTTTCACTAAATCCTTAAATTTTAACTATTTTAAAATTTACTTTTCAATTTTCAACTACATTATTTAGAAATTTTCCTAATAGAGGTCAAACAAAAAAAGTTTTAGATAAAAAAAGAAAGAATTTTGAGACACTGAAAATATTAGTAATATAAAAATATTTTTTTCTGAAAAATTTGAAAAAAATTAAAAATTAAAAATTATTTATAGCGATAGTTAAAAGTATTTACTTTAGTACATTTATTTTTTTTAATATTAGTCTATATAATACATTTATTCACTAGTTATCACTTATTATTTTAATTGATTTAATTTAATAGTTATTTTTAAATTTATTTCAAAAAATGTTAAAATTAAATCTTAAAAATAGTTTTCAAATATTATTTTTTTAAACAAGATAAAAAAAATTGAATAAATATCAAATTTTTTTACATGAATCTAAAAGTAATTTTCAAAATTATAATTAGATTCTTTAAATAAAATTGAATAGAATTGAAATAGTTTATAACGTTAAAAGCGCAAATTGAAATGACTTTTTGACGTAGCGGAAGCCTAGGATAAAAGATATAATGCTGCAAGCTATTGAACTATGCACGATTGGCCATGTAGCAACCTTTTACGACCTATTGATTTGTTCACAAATACCAAGAAATAGGCATCCAAAAATTCATTGATTCACAAAGAATATCGAATTTTGGGAAAAAAATAATAATTTCAATTAATCAATTCCACAAAACTATCTGAAAACATCTCTAAGAGACAAATAAATAATATTTAGGAAAAAACCCTAACTGAAACAATGCGAAAAAAAGACAAAAAAAAACATAAAAGTTCAAACTAAAATATAAAGCACTAAACGATGGAATTTGGGACTTATGTTGGGATATTATAGGCATGGCATGTACATTTGTTATAGCATTATGAACCAGCTTCGTTTGATATATTATGGGCCTCACAGTTTTTTCAAACCCAGAAGTTAGAGCCATTAGAAACTCAGGTGCGCACTCTCCTTTTGTCTAGCCCATCCATGAATTCTAATGCAATATGGTCCACATCACTTTCAAAGTAGCAGTTAATTGATAATTGGCCTAAAGTTGAGGATATAACATACCATTTTCCCTAAAAACATCGGTCATGGCTTAAATATGAAATCATTTAAAATATAACCCTATAATGACATTTGCATGCATGTTATAATAAGATTGAAATTTCTGGTCCCATAAGGGAAGCAATCATCCAATTAGCTCCAAGTCTAGTGGCTGCAATTTTCTTTACGCTACTACTTAAGTTGAACAAGCACACAAGTTCTTGCATAGAATCTTAGATTTTTGCTTAAATGTAGCATATAAGCATGCTAGCCCTGTAATCTCCACAAGAGAATAGCACACAAAAAAGCTACAAAATAGTGACAAAAATTTTCGTCACTAAATTATAATGTCTTAGTGATGGAAATGATAATTAGCAACAAATTTTAGTGACAGAAATCAATTTTGTCACTAAAATAAAACATATGAAATTGGAAGAAAAATGACAAATTTAGTGACGGTTTTGTTATGGTTTTGTGACAAATTTAGTGATGGATAAATAATCCACCATTATTTTGTCACTAAATAGTGACAGATTGTAAAATATGTTACTATTTAGGGACGGATTCTCCATCTATCACAAAATTTTTTGAGCTTAAAATTTAATTTACCAATATTATTTAGTGATGGACAAAATCCATCACTAAATACTGATAGATTGTAAAATTCATCACTATTTAGTGACAGATTCTATTGTTTGTCACAAAATTTTCTAGGTTAAATTTAATTTACCAATAATATTATTTTTGTGATGGACAAAATCTGTCACTAAATGGTGATGGATTCTAAATAGTGATGGATTTTGTCCATCACAAAAATAATATTGGTAAATTTGAATTTTAAAATCAAACATATAATAATAATAATAATAATAATAATAATAATAATAATAATAATTTATTTAGATTTTTATAAGTTAAAAATTAGTAGTATTAAACTTTGCAGTTTTTAGTTGGTTTAAGGTTTGTGTGTGTATCTAAATGTCATTTGTGTACAAAATATATGATGAAAAAATAATTTAGTTATTTAATTTTCCTAGTTGTAATTGATTTTTTTATAACTTAAAAATTAAGTCTTAAGCTATGTAGTCACTACAAAACAAATATTTTTTTTTTTGAAAATTTACATTTTCCGTCACAAGTCCATTACTATTCTGGAATCCGTTATTATTCCGTGTTTCGTCACAAGTCCATCACTATTTTGTAATCTGTCATTATTCCGTTACTAAGGAGTGATGGATTTTAGATCCGTCACTATGTAGTGACGGATTTTGTCCGTCACAAAAATAATATTTGTAAATTTGAATTTTAAAATAAAACATTTTGCATATAATAATAATAATAATAATAATAATAATAATAATAATAATAATAATAATAATAAATTTATAGTTTTTTTATACGTTAAAAATTAGCAATATTAAACTTTATAGTTTTTGGTTGGTTGATGGTTTGTGTGTGTATGTAAATGTCATTTGTACGTAAATAATATGATGAAAAAATAATTTAATTATTTAATTTTTCTAGTTGTAATTGATTTTTTTAGAACTTCAAAGTTAAGTCTTAAGCTACGTAATCACTGCTAAAAAATAAAATTTTTTAAAAATTTACTTATTATAATCCGTCAGTAAATAGTGACGGATTCATTCTCCCATCCGGCACAAAATTTTTTGAGTTTAAATTTAATTTACCAATATTATTTTTGTGATGAACAATATAGGTCCCTAAATAGGGACCTATATTGTTCATCACAAAAATAATATTGGTAAATTGGAATTTTAAAATCAAACATTTTGCATATATAATAATAATAATAATAATAATAATAATAATAATAATAATAATAATAATAATAATAAAATCATTTAGTTTTTTCTTTACAAGTTAAAAATTAGTAGCATTAAACTTTATAGCTTTTGGTTGGTTTAAGGTTTGCGTGTATATATAAATGTCATTTGTATATAAAATATATGGTGAAAAATAATTTAATTATTTAGTTTTTCTAGTTGTAACTGATTTTTTTAGAACTTCAAAATTAAGTCTTAAAATATGTAGTCATTATATAAAAAAAAATTGGTGAAAATTTACGTATTCTGACATGGATTCCAGAATCTATCACTATTTAGGGACAGATTTGTGATGGAGTATATAAATTTTTATAAAAATCTTATTTTATATTTTTAATATTATTATTGTATATAAAAAATAGCTATTTTTTTCATTTGCCTTTCTATCTATTTAAATTTTTTCCATCCTTTTTTTTCTCTCATTTTTCATCTTTCCCTCTCCTTTTTTCCCTCTTTTTTTTTCATTTCACTTTCAATTTCCCTCCATCCCCTCTCCCACCAATTTTTTTTCTACAATCTTTTACCTTTTTTTGTTTTTTTGTCATTTTTCTTTCTTTTTTTTTAATCTTTTTTATCATATTTTTCTTCTTCTCTTCTTCTTGTACTTTTCCTTTTCTCTATTCCTTCCCATCTTTTCTTCTCACCATCACCTCACCCTAGTCAATCATCACTGGCTGCCACCATCTTCCATCTCCACCAGTCGCCATCACTTGTAGATCTTGTCTTCATTGTTTTTTTTTTATTTTATTTTCTTGTATTTTGTTTACGATTTTAAATCTTCTTATTTTCTTTTGTATTTTAATAGTTTGTATTTTTTTTCTTATCTCTTTAGACTTATTATTTTTAATTTTATTAGTTGATTTAAATGGTTTAATTAATTATTTAGTCAAATTTTAATTTGTGTTGTTTTTTTTATGATGTTTCAATATTTATTATGATATGTGATCTTAATATATATTATGTTGCTCAAATATTTATAAATTTTTAGGAATAAATTTGCTTGGTGTATTTTTGCTATTTATTAATTTTTAAATAGCAACACAAAATGTATATGGTTTGGTAATTAGTTTATTTTTGGTCAATTGATTAGTTAGTTATTTTCAACAAATACTTAATAAAATTTGTTAGAGAAAAAATTTGCTTGATATGTTGTTATTATATTCTTTATGTTTTAAACAACTATATATAATGTATATGGTTTAGATAATTATTTAGATTGTGGTAAATTAATTAGTTAGTTATTTTATTTGGTTAATTGATTTTCTTAGTAATTATAAATTATAATTAGAGTAAATTAGTTAATCTTTAAGAAAAATTAAGCTAAATTAAATTAAATTGCTTTGTAATATGTAATTACATAGATTGATAATATTTTAAGAAATTAATTGGTAATTTAGGTTTATTTTATTTATTTGCATTTTGTTTGTAATATAAAATTTTATACTCTCAATAGTTAGAGTATTAAATACTTTTATGCATAAATAAATATGAAAACACATGTTCGTATACTATTCTTAATATTTTTTTTGTATTATTGAAGTGTATTTGTATGTGAAAATATTACAGTTGTTGTTGGGTATAAAAATGACATATTAAAAGTATTTTGATTTGAACCATTTTAAATTTTTTAATTTGAATTTAAAAAAAAAAAATTTGTAGATTATTTGGTGGAGCACAATCAAGCATCAAATGAAGTTAAAGATCATTCGTGAAGTACTCAAGAGCAGAAATTGTATAAATTTACTAGTATTGAATTTTGTAATATACATTTTGTTGTATTGAATATATAGACTTTATATATATATAGACTTTATATATATTTGTTGTCTCAATTTTTAGTCACTAGTCTGTCGATAAAATTAGTAATAGATTGA
The DNA here is from genome assembly GCA_947683625.1 of Mallotus nudiflorus. Classification (NCBI taxonomy): domain Eukaryota; kingdom Viridiplantae; phylum Streptophyta; class Magnoliopsida; order Malpighiales; family Euphorbiaceae; genus Mallotus; species Mallotus nudiflorus. The sequence goes on along the minus strand of CANTUR010000472.1, from coordinate 647,262 downwards.
AAAATGCATCATTAAACTTAACTTCAATCAAAATATTGACGACAAAAAATCCATTAGTAATTTTTCACTAAGCCATTTAGTGATGGATTTTTTGTCACTAAATAGTAAATTTTTTGTAGTTAAAGCTCATGAAAACAACATAGGCAATAAAGATAATAAAGGCAAGCAAAGACTTATATCGGATGGGATTTATATGTGTTGTAATGTTTCGTATTTTTCAATTTTTTCATTAACTTGTAGAAGATGTTTGCTCAAATTTGTGACTGTAAGGGGTTGTTTGTGATTGTAATGAGATATTGAAGATGGATGGATCCTTACTTTCACATGTAGGACTACACTTTAGGTTAAAGTATGTTTGTTCTTTAAAGTAATGGTGGAATGGGAGAAGAAAGGTTGAAAGTGATGTTTATTAGTACTTTGAACCAGTGCAAAATGTGATTTTGTAAAAAAATTAGGTTTGCCCAATTTTAACCCAAAGTGACACCATTTTAAAAAAGCAAAGTGACACCATTTTAAAAAAGCAAAGTGACACCATTTTGACAGTGTAAAATGGTGAGATTTAAGTTTTTATTTTGCCATATTAGATGCTCTTATGCCATGTAAGATGGTGATGTCAAATTTGACACATGCTTATTGTTGTTTGGATAAATTTGGCACAACATGAAAGTTGGAGTAAATTGAAATGACTTTAAAATTAAGATTAGCTTGATAATTGTTCTATAGTTGAGGATATAATTGATTAGGTAATATTTAAGTTTTTAATTTTTTTACCATATTAGATGCTCTTATGCCACGTAAGATGGCCACATAAGATTTGGCATAACATGAAAATTTGGAGGAATAAATTAAAATGACTTTGAAATTAGGATTAGCTTGATAATTATAGTTAAGGATAGAATTGATAATTCCCCATATATATATATATATATATATATATATATATATATATATATATATATATATATATATATATATATATATGATACCCCACATACATATATTCCTATTTAATTAAAGATCTTTGTTTCCTATACAAGTTACTTGAAAAGGGAAGTTATCCAAATCCATTTAGGAAAAGGTTCCTGCCTCAAGAAGACTCCTAAATGAAGAAGAACTACTCTCTTAATTGGCTTAGGACTCATATCCAAAGAGGAATCCTACTCATTTCAGGTTTAAGTATCACTACTACTATAAATAGGACCCTATATCCCTCATTCTTATTCATTATATTCTTTCATATTCTTTTGCTCTCCTTTTCTCTGAATTCCCTCTATACACTCTGACTTGGGCATCGAAAGGTTTGTGGGAATCTTCCTTACCTCTCACCTTTCCCTTTATTGATCACTTGCAGGATTCCAAGCTCAAGAGTTCCGAAAATAAGTTATCAAGTGGCATTGTCTGTGGGAACTCTTAGGAAAAGCCATTCATGCATTTGTCAAAGTTAAGACATCGATGCTATGACTTCTAGCCCGTTGCCAATCTCAACTTTTGACACTCACATCAACCTCTCGGCACCCATTCCTCCAATCAATCTGTCTACACCTCTTCCAACAGTAGTACCTATAGTACCTTTCTAGTATACGGGATCTTCATCTGGAGATACACACTTTCCTCTTGGAAATACCCATGGGTGGCCGACTCTGGGCACTGAATTTCCATATTATGCCCCATTACAACACCATTGCCGACTAATACCTTCAATGCTTTTTCCAAGCCTAAAAAGTACACCGGTTGTAACTACATTTAACTTAAACACTATAACCCAAACACTCAACCTCACCCCAACAAATAAGGAAACAATGATACAAAACATCCAAGCTCAAATAGCCCTGATGCAACAATAATTGAACACCTTAGTTCAAAGTAACAACCCTGGGATGGCTCATATAGACAACAACACAATATCTCTAGAGATACCTAAGGTGAATAAAGACAAAAGGTAGAGTAAAGTTCTAAAAGGGGAATCTAGTTCAATAATTTTGGCTTTAGATGACTCAAAGCTAACCCAGAGGGTTAAAGAAGTTATTCACAAAGCTTGCATGAGACTAAGGAATGAAGATGAATGTATTATGAAAGGCAAAATGCCATTCATTAAAAAAAATCCAAACAAATATCTCAACCAAGTTCAGAGTCCCACAACTAGATCAATATGATGGAATCGGAGATCCCGTCAACCACATATCCTTATTTAGAATAAGAATGTTGCTCTGGAATGTTAATTATAGAATCAAATGCAGGGTCTTCCCAAGCACACTTACAAAGAATGCCCAAAAATGGTTTCATTAACTCTTAGAGAACTCCGTCACTTCTTTTGAGGACCTAGCAGAGAAGTTTTATACTAGGTTCATCACTAAAATTCCCCCTACCAAAAACATTAAGGATCTCTAGATGTGCCTAGAAGAGGTTGATGAGTCCCTATGAAGCTACCTCAATCGATTTAATAAGGTAGCCATGCAAATAAAAAACCTTGTAGATAAAGTTACTATTGACGCCCTGAAAAATGATAATAGACTTGGAAAGCTCAAAGATAAGATAATGACAAAGGAACTTGACACTTTGCAGAAGTAATGGCTATAGTTGTTAAAATGATAAAGATGGATGAAGATAGAAGGATGTGAAAGGAAGAAGAAAAACCACTAACTAAAAAGGAAAGATCAAGATCCAGATGAGCAAGCTTCCTACGAATAAATTTCAGAAACCCAGTAGAAAGATTTGAAAAGGAAGCAAACATATACACACCTCTAAATACTTGTAGATCTAGAATCCTCATATGGGTTATACAGAATGGCATAGGAATTACCCCAGCTAGAAGAATAAGCCCAAGCTGGAGAGCCATGCAAGATAGGGGACACTATTGCTAATATCACCGAGAATACGAGCACAACACCGAGGCCTGTAGAGAACTAAAGAATTCCATAGAAAGACTAGTGCAGAATGGTAAAATCAATAATTTCATTGAAGCAACCAGAGGAACCAGGAATCCAGATGCCCAAGGGCGAGACAAGCCATAACCAAAGAGGGCTCAAAATGAGCCAATCGGTGTCATTAACATGATTATCGGAGGAGTAAACACTGAGAAGAAACCTAAAAGGATTCATGTAGAAGGACTAGCCTTTAAGAAAAGAGAATTGTATTTGATTTAGAAGACAGGGTTCATGTTTGCCACCCTTACTGTGACACCCTGATGGTAAGTGCATACATTAACAATTATCTGGTGAAGTGGTTATTGGTTGATAACAAAAGCGCCATCAATGCACTATCTTGGAATGCTTACAAAGTAATAGGAGGTTCTATTACAAACCTAAAAGCCATCCAGAATCCCATTACAAGCTTCTGTGTAGGAATAATACAATCGATGGGAATTATAGAGTTAAATTTGGAATTTAGGAATTTGGATGATGAAGAAACAAAAGTTGTTAAAACTCTATTCAATGTGGTGGATCTCCCATTGGCATATAACAACATCATAAGATGACCAACACTTTACAAAATAGATAGAGTCATAAGCATCAGACACCTAACAATGAAGATTTTAATCAAGGACGAAACTCTCATGGTCTGTGGAGATCAGTATATGGCCAGACAGTGCTACCAAATAGCAATGAAGCCTCAAACATAAACCTTCCCCCTAGAAACTTGGGAAATAGAGAAGCAATACACCATACCTCAACCAGTTGATGACATTAAAACATTACAAATTACTAATGGGAAAATAGTAAAGATTGATAATGAGCTCAACTATGACACCAAGCAAGGAATAAGTGAAGTCCTCACTAGGCACTTAGAGGATTTTGCCTCTCGGGCATCTAAAATAACTAGGGTAGATCCCTAAATTGCCTTGCATAGCTTGAACATTAGACTAGGGGCAAAGCCAATGATCTAGAAGCAAAGAACCTTTGCATACGAGAGGCAGAAGATAATCATTGAGGAAACAAAGAAGTTGTTAGAAGCTGGATTTATTAAAGAAGTTACCCACCTAGAATGGGTAGCCAACATGGTACTAGTTAAGAAATCAAACGGTAAGTATAGGATGTGTGTAGACTATACTGAACTTAACCGAGCATGCCCCAAGGACAACTACCCACTACTAACAATTGACTAATTGGTAGACTCCAATGCTGGCCATGGTTTATATAGTTTTGTTAATGCAATGCAAGGATATCACCAGATACCAATGAAAAAAATAGATTAAGAGAAGACATCCTTCATCACCCATGAAGGTCTTTACTACTATAAGGTAATGCCCTTCAAACTAAAGAATGCTAGAGTAATGTATCAGAGGATGATGAACCATGTAGTTTAAGACTAGATTGGGAAAAATATGGAAGTATACATGGACGACATTATTATCAAGAGCAAGTATGCAGAGCAATACCCGAAAAATTTGGATCCAGTCCTCTGATTACTAAGAGAGTCCAGGGTTAATCTGAATCTGGAAAAATGCATATTCAGAGTCACAACAGGAAAATTCTTAGGATTCATGATATCCCATAGAGGTATTGTGGCCAACCTGGAAAAGATAGAGGTCATTCTCAACATGAAAACTTCAAAGACTATCCACGAGTTATAAAAGCTAAATGGCAGAATCATGGGTTTGGGACGTTTCATCACTTGCTCAGCCAAATGGTGCCTACCATTATTCTGAGCTTTAAAAAATTCTAAGAAATTTGTTTGAAGACTGCTAGGCAACTTTTGAAGATGTTAAAAAATTCCTATCCTCACCACCTCTACTCAGTAGGCCAATCCTTAAAGAAACGTTGTACTTATACCTCTTGATGGGTCCATAATGCATAGCTTCTGTACTAGTAAGGAAAAAAGAAAGCCAGCAAAGCCTGGTATACTACGTCAGTAAAATACTATGCGAGTCTGAGATTTGGTACCCAACATTGGATAAGCTAGCCATGGTTGTTGTCCATGCATCACGGAAGCTCAGAGACTTCTTCCAAGCTCATCCCGTTATTGTAAGAACCAGCTTCCTTTTGTGAAAATTTTTACAAAGGCTTGAGACTTCGAGCAGATTGGTCCAATGGTTGATATTACTTGGAGAATTTGACATCAATTGTGAGCCCCGGTAGTAGGTGAAAGCTCAAACATTAGCAGATTTCTTTCAAGAAATGATGCCGAAAGATCTTACCATCACCAAAGCACCATAATGGAAGGTTTACATCGACGAAGCATCCTTCACTCAAGGATCCAACACCGGAGTTATCCTTAAAGGATTGCATAAAATTCACATCTGATATGCAGTTTGAATAGAGTACAATGCAACCAATAATGTCATAAAATATAAGGCACTCATTATAGGATTGAAGTTGGCTGCCAAAGTTAAGGTCGAGCACCTCACAATACACTCAGACTCTCAACTAATAGTAAACTAGGTCAACAAGACATTCCAGATTAAGGATCTGAGCATTGCTAGATAAGCAGGAAAAGTCATGTAACTCTTAAAGAAGATCAAATAAGATGGTAGACAGTGGGAGATAATCCAGATACCCTGACACGAAAATTATGAGCTTGACCACTTAATGAAATAAGTAGCTAAAGACATTTAGGCATTTAAAGGAATGGAGTTCACCGAAGCACTAAAAAGACCTAGCACTGAGGACCTATATATCATGGAGGTACGGGAAGTCTCGGAATTCTAATACCTAGAAAATGGAACACTTCTAGAAGACAAACTAAAAGCTTGGAAACTAAAGATGAAGGCAGCCCACTACTCTATCCATCCTGGGGAGCTCTATAAGAAATCCATCTCACACCCATAGTCCAAATGCGTATCCCTAAAGGAAGGGAAAAACATACTCAGGGAAATCCATGAAGGAATTTATAGAGCACATGAATCCCATTACACACTAATCAGGAAAGCACTATGTAAGGATACTACTAGCCCACCATGTCCAATGATGCCTAGAAGTTAACTCAAGAATGTCATAAGTGCTAATAGTTCGCTCATCTTAATCATAAACCTTCTAACCACTTACATTCGATTGACAGCCCTTGGCTCTTCGCCATGTGGGGAATGGACATCCTGGGTCCCTTCCTGACCTCCATTTCATAGAGAAAGTTCTTAATTGTGGCTATATATCATTTCACTAAGTGGGTAGAAGTGGAAGTAGTGTCAACCATCATAGAAGCTCAGATTTAACACTTCTTCTAGAGAGAAATCATCCATAGATTTGGAATACCGCACACCCTAATCATAGACACCGACAAGTAGTTTGATAATAAAAAGTTTAGAAGGTTTTGCTCCAACCTCAAAATAAAGTTTTTTTCACCTCGGTAGCCCACCCAAAGAAAAACGGAAAAATGGAAGTCACCAACAGGATTATCATGCAAGGATTGGAGAAGAGACTTGACAAAAAAGGTCGAAGAGCTCAACAATGTTATCTAGGCTTATAGGACCATCCCTAAATCATCCATACAGGAAATGCCATTCAGAGTAACCTATGGTATGGATATAGTGATACCACTAGAAATATGATCCCCAAGTTACAGGGTCAGTAGAGAATTAGACCATGACATCAACAACATTGATACCTAAATATGCCTGGATTTGCTAGAAGAGAGAAGGAAGCGGGCATCCACTGTTGCTGAAGAACATAGGCGGAAGGTGGCATAATATCACTTTTAATGTATCCACCCACAACAGTATAAGGTTAGAGACTGGGTACTCAGAAGGGCGGACATTGGCAAAGGCAATTATGGCATCAAAAAACTTAGACCCAACTAGGAAGGCCCCTATCAAGTTACAAAGCAAACATCTAAAGGGGTATACAAAATAAAAGATGGGCAAGGCAAGGAACTATAATGATATTGGAACTCAGACTACCTTTGAAATATTACTAATAAATGTACTTGGGATGCTATTGAATAAATTATTTTTCATTCATTAAAGCAAAATCATATTACAAAAGTCAATTATAAAAAAAAAAAACCTCTAGTTTACTAAATGTACATTCGATAGTTTAGACTTAAAGATGGGAGGGGGAACAACATTGATAGCACTAACAACCATTGAAGGCTTAGAAGAGGACCCTTCAATTGATTTATAAGTATTTCTAGCATGAAGGGTAGAGGCCTTGTGCCTGGCATCCTATTTGGCGACAATCCTAGACAAGTCAGCTGGCGTTATTCGAACCAGATCAACCAAGTCCAGCTTTAGATTTTGAGCAAGCAGGACCCTCATACATTCAGACCTATAGGCCTTAATAAATCATCCCACCATGCTTTAGTAGGATCTCTTGTCATTCTCCTGGGATTTCTCGACTTCAGCTAGCTTTTTCTTTAGATTTGTGATCTGGGAGTCCTACTCTTCGATCTTTTTGGTCAATTGAGCTTGATTGTGCTCTAACTTGGCCACCTTTTTCTGGCTTACCTTCACTTTAGATTTAGCCTTTGCATATTTGGTCTGATAAAGCTCTAGCACTACCTTTGCACTATCCAATTTCTTCTTAAAGTCAATTGCAATAGTCCCAACCTCCATCTCTTTTAAGTTATAGTAGCTCTTAAGGTAGAAATACTAGTCCTTCGCCAGCAGCAAAGCTTGGGTCATCTGCAAAAGGAGAAACTCGTGTCATTACCTTAATTCTTAAAACATAAAAGATTAGATAAAAAGTGTTCAACACTTATTTCCAATGAATGCCCGATCATGGAATTGAACAACTCCTCCTGACCTTCCTCAATCTAACGCTGCATATCTATCAACAACCTTAGTGACTTAGGATATTAATTTTGGACCTAGGAGTTTGAGACACTCAGAGGTTTCACTTTGTTCATGATCCATGCCCTCATATTCGGACACTTAGAGATCCTTGGACACTGGATGTATATCTCCTCATCTAGCTCCTTAACAACCGAATCTCAGTTTATCAATCGCCTCTTTTGCCACTATTCCCTCTCAGACCGTGAAGACCTAGCCATAGCTTTTCCTTTTGGATTACTCATCACTTCCTTTGGGACCATAGGCACTTTAGGCTCGGGAGAGGGGAAGGTGATATGCACTTCTTTTGGCCTTACTGGCTCGTCAACTACAAGCTGAATTCCATTTGTAAAGGCAAAATAGTTAGCCATCTACAATTGGAAAGATAAAAATAGAAGTCAGAAAGATATCTTTTGATAATCAAAATGTACCAATAGATTAAATATAATTCGAGCAGACTCTCCATAAGTATCTTCTTAATACGTGTTCAGTTGACTGAGCATCGGCCAAGCCATCAAGATAAAGTCTTAAGACCATCTCCATATCGTGGTCGGTTAACTTCGAAGGCCATTTCACCCTGTGGCACTTGTTTGACCATATTCGCCAAACATCTAAGAAGTTTGAATGGTGCTCAATGATACAAAACTTGTGCCTTTACTTCTTGTGAAGATCCGAGAGCTTCATAAACAAGCTGTTGTTGGGGACAGCTGATAAGGAGAACATCAGCTCCCCCTTCTTCCTAGTCAGGTTATATAAATATTGTAGGACATCTAAGTCTAGCTCCCTACCCTCCTTATGCATTAACTAAATAAACCTAGTTAGAATTCGATAACTATTAAGGTGCAGCTAACCGAGAGCTATGTCATACCTATTTAGAAATGTTTTTACAAAAGGATCCAACGAGAACGTCAGACCCCCTTCCACTTGGTTAAAATACATTACTAACCTACTGAGGTCTAGCATGAGGGTATGGCCTCTAAGCTTCCTATCTACGGTGTGTAAGGTGTAATCGACAGGAATGCTAAACCGCCTCTGATACCACCCTAACAACTCATCATCTACTCTAGAAGCAAACAAATTAGAACTAGCTATCTCAGTGCCATGAATTTATCTAACAAAACCACAAAAAAGCTAAAATACAAGAAGAAATGTATGGAGGAAAGAAGAAATCACCTGGTGACAATATACAGGGGTTATTGCAAAAAAAATAGAAAAACTTGATAACGGTAGCAAGACGAAGTATAAAAAATCGAAAGCCAATAAATAGCAAGAAGAATAAATGCTAGACACCAGAGGAACAAAGATACTAATAAAGACAACAAAAGGCTCTAGAAATGACCTTTAACTACCCTTATAATTATTTCGGATCTCCCTACATCATTAAGGGTAGTTTGGGAAATAGAAAAATCCATTAATCGAGTAGTCATCATTACGGTACTAAAAATGGCTCTTCTTCTGACACACGAATAAACGTGATGGTTACACAGTTCAAATTTTAAAAATCGAGGTGTCGAGGCAACATAAAAGTTACCCATCCCGAGCGCACCACTACTAGCTGCTCTTCCACACTCAGCATTATAAGATCCAATGTCAAAGTCCAGTAACTGAAGCTGGCTCCCTTAGGTCGCTTATATAGTACTGAAGGTTGGCATTCAATCCATACTTCTAAGACACTTAGACTATACGACACTTGGGCCACATTTTTAATGCACCAAGATTAAGCCCAGTGACTGAAGCTGGCACCCTCAGGTTACTTATATAATATTGAGGTTTCGAGCATGTAAGCTTTGCGTCCTTGCACCAAGCATCTAAGCCTCACACATTAATTCCAATGACTAAAGCTGACACCCTCAAGTCGCTTCTATAGTATTGAGTATCGACACTCAAGCCACGCTTTTAATGCACCGAGCATCAAAACTTCAGTGACAACTAGTTCCATCATGTTGTCTTCACATAGATGGGTTAATCCTATACATATCCTTTCTTATTATAGATTTTGTGCACTCAAGCCAAGCTAGCACTCTAACAACATTCATATTCGATGATCTCAAGACTTGGTACCGAACATTACCTTTTCTTGTGACTGAGGCTGGCCACCTTAGCTTACCCCTCCATGACACATGTCATTACTCAGGTGGTCCCTCCCTTGATGGGAAGTCACTGTCCTCCTCGTCTCATAAAAACCTAGATATCTCAGACATAAATATTTGAATAGACTCGAGGGGGGGACTCTTGATACCCCACATACATATATTCCTGTTTAATTAAAGATCTTTGTTTCTTATACAGGTTACTTGGAAAGGGAAGGCAGCTAAATCCATTTAGGAAAAGGTTCTTGCCTCAAGAAGACTCCCAAACGAAGAATGAATACTCTCCTAATTGGCCTAGGACTCCTATCCAAAGAGGAATCCTATCCCTTTCAGGTTTAAGTATCACTACTACTACAAATAGGACCCTGTATCCCTAATTCTCATTCATTCTATTATTTCATATTTTGTTGCTCTCCTTTTCTCTAAATTCCCTCTATATACTTTGATTTAGGCATTAGAGGGTTTGTGGGGATTTTCCTCACCTCTCACCTTACCCTTTGTTGATCACCTATAGGATTCCAAAGTCAAAAGTTCTAGAAACAAGTTATCAAAGTGATATGATATAAAAAAAATAAATTGAAATAATGTGTTAATAATCACAGGATAAGTGGTAAATAAATACATTATAAGGAAGGGTGTGGCAAAATTAATAATGAAGATGACATGGTATAAAATTAATACATGTGGTAGTTTTTGTGATGACATATCGTTGTAGTAGTTAATGGGGCACAAGTGAGATAACATGTCACAACAATATCCAGGTGGCATAATGCAAGTAATACATAACTGTGTTGAAAGATGGAGCCAAGTAGCTAAATGAGATAGCATGACACAAAAGTGATCTAGTTGGTCATTTACTCTATTTAAGCCAAATTCTTGCAAAATGTAGTATCTTGGTTTTTACTCTACTTAATGTACCATATGCAACCCAGCATTGCATGAGTGTGCATAATCTCCTCAATTGCATTGCACATGGAAAATGTTATGTGATATGAGATATCATCACTTTGGAAAGTTTTGGCAATGGAATAATAGTAATATTCTACTTTCTCTTTAGTGGTGGTGCTTCATCTTCCTTAGGTTCAGCATTGTCCTCTTCATCATCCTGAGGCTTAGCAATGTTCCCTTCTTGTTCCACAGGTTCAACAATTCCCTTTGCATGTTCCTCAGGTTTAGTAATGCCCTCTTCATGTCCCTCAGCCTGCTAAACAATCTTCATGTCCTTTAGCCTGCCAAACAATGTCGTTGTCATTGAGTTCATATTTAGAAATTAGCTGGTTCTTGTTAATAACTTTGTCATCAAACTCTACCCAAAAATCAGTTGCAACTGATGCATACATCAGAGAGCAACACCACTTGTAATGCAGCTGCTCTATATAGCAATTGAGTCTACAACAGATCTCTTGCATAGTACCATAGCCAGCTCACAAAATGTCAACATTAGTTAGAATATTCTCAACATCCCTTGTCATTTCTTTTGTATAGCTAATTAATAGGAATAGGTCATGTTGTACATTAATCACTTTAGGAGTTAGTTTTTTACTATCTTTTTGCCTAAGCTCTGTATATATGTATACACATGTTATATTGTAAAATATACCAGAGAATAGAAAATATTGAAAGTTTTATTTGCTCTTTATACACACACCGTACCTCACATGTGATTACTTGTCCTTTTTGGCAAATATAATAAATGTGCAGGAACCAAGATCTTACAATGAAGCTACTATAAAGGCTAAATGGGTTTAGGCAATGAATAAAGAACTAGAAGCATTGGAATCAAATGATACTTGGGAATTAGTGTTACATCCTGCAGGAAAGAAGCCAGTAGGTTCGAAATGGGTGTATAAAATGAAATTGAAACCAGATGGATCAATTAACAGATTCTTTGCAAAGGGATACAATCAAATTGAGGGAGTGGACTACTTAGGGAGCTTTTCTTCAGTAGCAAAGCTGATCACAATAAGAATATATTTGGTCATTGCAATGGCTCTTTCATGGCCCATTCATCATATAGAGATTAAAAACACTTTTCTACATGGATTCATCACTGAGGAAGTTTATACGAGGCGACCAGAGTGTAATAAAAAGGCAAGAGAGGTAGAAGTCTGCAAATTGCGTAAATCAATATATGGACTGAAGCAAGCGTCCTGAGAATGGAATGCAGAATTCTATAGGAAGCTAATTACAACATGATCATTGTCTCTTCACATTGCAACTCAAGGAAAATTTCTGGCTCTTTTGGTCTATGTGGACGATGTCCTAATTATAGGAAATTGTGAAAAGAAAATTGCAGACGTTAGGAAGTTTCCAGATACAGAATTCACAATTAAAGATTTAGGACTCACTAAATACTTGGAATTGAGATAGCCAGAGACACTAATGGAACCTACATCAATCAAAGGAAATATGCTCTAGACATTGTCTCGAATGCTGGATTAATTGGTTCCAAGCCAACTACAACACCATTGCCAAAGAATTACAGACTTAACTCTCAGGCTAAAGAGAGTTTACAAAACACTGATAGGTATAGAAGACTAGTTGCAAGGCTATTATACCTGAATCTTACAAGGCCAGATTTGACCTATGCGGTCCAACAATTGAGTCAATTCATAAATGTTCATTGCAAGGACCATTGGTAAGTAGAAATGCATGTTGTCAAATATTTAAAGGGGACATTACACAACAGACTCTTCTTCCAACAGTAAATACCTTCAGTTTGCAAGCATATTGTGATGCAGACTGGGCTTCATGCACAGATACTCGAAGATCATTGACGGGGTACTGCATCTATTTAGGTGGATCACTCATTTCATGGAAAACAAAGAAAACAACTATCTCTAGTTCATCGACTAAAGCGAAATATAGAAGCATGGCCTCTACGCTTGCAAGTTGCAATGGGTAACATATATACTGAGAGATATGGGGATTGAAATTCAAACACCAATTTCACTTTTGTGTGACAATCAGGCAGCACTTCACATTATAGCCAACCCAGTCTTCCATGAAAGAAAAAAGCATTTGGAAATACATTGCCATCTGGTGCACAATCAATTTAAACGAAGGTTTATTCTGCCGCAACATATTCCCAGCAAGCAACAAATTGCATATATCTTCACTAAAGCAATGGGACATCCTCAATTTCACACATTGTTGTCCAAGTTGGGTATGATGGATGTGCATCATATTCATCATATTCCAACTGGAGGAGAGGATGATCAAACTCTACCATAAAATTAGCTGCAACTGATGCATACATCAGGGCGCAACACCACATGTAATGCAGCTGCTCCACATAGTAATTAAGTCTGCAACAGCTCTCTTGTATAGGACCATAGCCAACTCACAAAAGGTCAAAATTAGTTAGAATATTCTTAATATTCCTTGTCATTTCTTTTGTATAACTAATTAATAGGAATAGGTCATGTTGTACAACAATCACTTTAGGAGTTGGTTTTTTACTTTGTCTTCTTGCCTTAAGCTCTGTATATATGTACACACATGCTATAAGGTAAAATATACCAGAGAATAGAAAATATTGAAAGTTTTATTTGCTATGTTCATTTTGCAGACAACAAGATTATAAACCTGAATAAATTAAGGGAAAACTAAGATATTAATTGTAAAGCCTAAAGTTCGTACATATAAAACTTGAATAAATTGCCTGTAATAAAAGTCAATTAAATTAGAAGTTCACCTTCCATATGGTAGCATAATCATCTTGTTTAACTTGAACAAAACTAGGATTGATTCTAAACTCTTTTATGCTCCATTCAGATTTTGTTTGAATAGTACTATGAGGATTTCCATGGTAAAAATCCAGTGTTCGTATAAAGCCAACAAGTTGATTATTTGATTTATCATAGACTAAGTCATGTTTAGAGGGTTTATAATAACCTGCATCTGCATCTATCAATTTTAAACTCTTCTATACTCCAGACAGAGATGTTTCCATTACCAGTAAAAATCTAGGATCTGTGCAAAACCAACAAGTTGATGTGTTCTCCGTCCGTCAGAATAATCTGTATGATAGATAACCTTATGACCAACGAGATCATAACTTCCTGCATTACCTCGTAATAAGATTTTGCCCTTTTTTCCATTAGTAAAGAAGCACTGTTCATTTTGCAGTCCATCCTTGCATAGCTCTGCATGCATGCAACAATGTAAAAATTGGTTTTTTTTTTTTTTGCTCTCACAGGATTTGTATCGAACAGGTGAAAAAGTAGTACTGTTATAAGCTCTATAACATCAAACAGTGCTATAATATATAATTACTGAAAAGAAAATATATTATATGAATGATGAGGATGAAGTTATGATATAGCGGAAGCTTAATAAAAATAAAATAAAATAACAAATGAGATAAATATTGTAGTACGTTGTTTTGTGCACAAATATCAAAAACCAACAAAAGATAAATATTGAAATCTGTTGATTCGTGCGTGAATGCTAGAAATCAATCTTCTACAACATGTTGATTTGTGCACAAATATTAAGATATAAGCATCAATATTCGTTGATTCATACAAAGGAATACCGAAAATTGAGAAAATAGAAATCTGATTATCAATGTAATAAAAACTGTCTTACATTGCTCTAAGGTTTACATATTTATAGGGTGTCACAAATTTACCAATCTTAATTTTTATTTAGAAAATAAAAATAAAGACAATTCTTCTAGCTAAGGTTGGAAATCAAATCCCTAACAATATAGGAAAATCAATTTCTAATAAATTCTAAATTAAAATAAAAATCATAACAACAACAACAACAACAACAACAACAATAGCAACAACAACAATAATAATAATAATAATAATAAAAATAAAAATTATATCTGCTATCCATTGTTCTACAAAATCATTTCAAGGCTTGTTGCTTTGCATCATTCCCTCTAAAGTAGAGAAAATTCGCCCTCAAATTTTTCCCAAATATTTAGAAACAAATTTACTATACAACATCATAAATGCGTCTTCAACTTGTAATTCGTTCAAAATAAAAATTAAAGGAATATAAGAATAAAAAAAATTTATCAATGCCAATGAAATCAATATGTTCAACATCTTCCTCATCCTCTTCATCAAATATTGACTTATCTCCAATAAATGCATCCTCATCCTCACCGTCATCAGTATCATAGAATAAACTTTCTTCATAATACTCTATCGACTTAATTAATGAGGATCAGCTCGACTCTGATACCAACTAATGTAGAGGAAGCTTAATAAAAATAAAATAAAATAAAAGAACAAATGGGATAAATATTATAGTTTGTTGATTTGTGCACAAATACTAAAAAACAACAAAGGATAAATATTGAAGTCTATTGATTTGCGCACAAATGCTAGAAATCAATATTCTACAACCTATTGATTTATATACAAATACCAGGATATAGGCATCAATATTCATTGATTCACATAAAGGAATACCAAAAATTGGAAAAATAGAAATCTGATTATCAATTCAATAAAAACTGTCTTACATAGCTCTAAGGCTTACATATTTATAGAGTGTTACAAATCTACCAACCCTAATTTTTATTTAGGAAATAAAAATAAAGACAATTCTAGATAAGGTAGGAAATCAAATCCCTAACAATAGAGGAAAATCAATTTCTAATCAATACTAAATTAAAATAAAAAATCTAATAATAATAATAATAATAATAATAATAATAATAATAATAATAATAATAATAATAATAATAATAATAATAATAATAATAATAATAATAATAATAATAATAATAATAATAATAATAATAATAATAATAATAATAATAATAATAACAACAACAACAACAACAACAACAACAACAATAATAATAATAAATTATATATGCTATCAATTGTTCTGCAAACTCATTTCAAGACTTGTTGCTTTGCATCAAGTCACTGAAAGGAAGGTCTTGTGGTCTGCAATTGAAAACATCAATGGTGGGGATTAGGTCATTGGAAGGCAATTCTAGACCCGGTATCTTCCTTTTCAAATAAAAATTCACAATCATATCATAAGGAGGAGGGAACTGCTGCAGTATTTCGCCTTCTCTAACATCTCCATGTACTACTTCTTAATCTTCCTCCATTAGTTCTTATAGTTTCTACTTTAATTCAATTCTATGATAATTTGCCATGGATATTAGTATATATGTAGCACATTGCTCGATGGTCCTGAAATGAACCTAGTATATGATGAAAGTAAAAACAATGAAATTATGTGTTTTTTTACTGTTGAGAAGAGTTTAATGTTTAATATAGCATGTCATTTTTTAGTGTTTTACCATTTACTGTACAAAACGATAGTTGTTTAAAGGGGATCTGGATAACTTTGCCTTCAGAATTTTCTTTCTGAATAGAAATTTTCTTCTGATCATGGTAGAGATTAATGACATGGCATAGATCAAATAACATTGCATAGAAGCAATTGAGGTGGAAAAATTTGGAATATACACTTATGTTGCTTGTACTTGTTGGAGATTGAGATTGTAATTGGACAAATCAATTTTTTTTTTTGCATAAATTTAGAATTTGGAGGTAACAAGTTTCTATGAAAAGTTTTGAATGCAATTTAAGCATATGAATTGAGTTCAATTTTATATGAATTTTATAAGTTTATGTTGAGTTAATTCAAAGAATTATTAGTTACAAAGATATAATTTTAGTTTTATGATTTTAGATTGAATTTCAGCAATTTTGGTTTTATTTTTAGTTAATTTGAGTTTTTATGCTAATCTTCAATATTTCACTTTTGTATAGGTGATTCCTCCTTAATTTAAGTTCTAAGATCAAGCATGGCCATGACATGGGCATGCTAACGCCCGTACTTCTCACTTGGCTTTAGAGAAATAGATGCACGACCATACTTCTAATCATGTGCATCACTATGAAAATAAAAAAGTAGCAGCATGGGTATGCCTCAGGCTATGTCACACTCTGGATAAAAAGACAAATTTTAAGCATGGGTGCATTTAGGGTGTGCTGCATAGGTCAAAATTTAGCACGAGCAGAGACACAACCGTGTCGATTGGAAAAATTATCCTTTTTGGTTTTAGAAATTTGTGCAAGAAAAGGACTATTTCTAGAATGCCAATATAAGGAGAAGTTACTGAGTTTTTTGGGGGTTGTTGAACACTGCCGCAAGAAGAAAAAAAAGTAAAAAAAATGAAGTATTCATAAGAATGGAAGATTGAAGACATAATTAATAATGAGTTTTTCTAATTTTCTTTTTCTTTTCTATTCTATTGAATTATGATTTGAGTCTTTCGAATATTTAAACAATTAATCATGTGTGACATAGTGGAAGCTTATAAAATTAAGGATAAATGTTGTAGTCCATTGATTTGCACATAAATATTAGAAAAAATCTTCTGTAACCTGTTGATTCGCAAAGAATGTCAAGAAATAGGTATCAAAAATTCGTTGATTCAAAAAATACTAAAAATTTGGAAAATAACAAGAGAATTATATGTTAAAATTGTCAAAATTTGTCTCCAAAACAAAATATTACAAACAAACAATGCTCATAAAAAAAACCCTAAAAGAAAAGGATAAAAAGGCCAAATAAAAATTACAAAAAATTTCAAAATGGAGCATAAAACTGTAAAGTCCCCCAAAAGAGCCTTAAATAGTCAAATTTGGGTCCAAAAATGGGCTATGAGTAAAACCCATCATGCACATAGATATTTGAATAAACTTCGATTTGATATATTATGATCCACATAACTCATTAGAAGTCAAAAGTTGTGACCTTTGAAGCACTGTTACACACTTTAAGCCTTTTACCACCATCCAATCACTCCATGAGCTGTAGAGCTATCTAATCAACACTAATGTGTAACTAAACTATAATATTTTGAATTTTTATTATTAATTAAATTAAATTATTTTGATTAATTATGATTATTTTATTATTAGTATTGTATTATTTTTTTTACTTTAAATATTATTATTTTTAGGAGAGGAAATATAATTGGAGTGTGTTGATATATATATATAAACCCACTTTTTCTTTTCTCATTCTTTCTTCTTCTTCTTCTTCTTCCCGTTGCTATCCAGTCTGCTGCCGACACTACCAGTCCACTCCAGCACCAATGTCGACCACTAACAGCAGCTCCAGCTCGTCGGAAACAGCTCATCCCTCCTCCGGCAGTAGCCCCACCTCCTCTTCCTTCTCATTTCTCTTGTTTTGGCTAGTTTTTGGTTGGCTCCCAGTGATGATTCCAACATCAGATGGTCGTGATTTCGGTGTCAATAGAATCCTCATCTTCCAAGCTTCCATCATCTACCTTTGGTTTCTTCGATCTCCTCTCGGATCGTCCTAAATCGAGGTAAATTCATTTGTTAATTTTTGTTAGTTTTTGGTTAATTAAGTGAGAATTAGGCTTGATGTTGTTTAGAAAAGTTGATGTAGAGATTGAATGCTATGTTATGATAATTTTTGTATTTTTTTTGAATTTATTTTTAATTTTTTGGAATTTTTGGTTCGGGTTACTATTTCGAGCCTGAAAATTTGGAAAATTTTAATAAATACTATATATTATTTGAAGTAATGTTTGTAAAGAAAATTTTGTAAAATTAGTTGTAGATAATTTATTATAATTTTTGAAAGTTAAATGTGAAAAATATGAATTTTAGAGAAAATTATATAATTTGATATTTTATTTAATTTTTGGTAAATTTATAGTTAATTAACATGTATAATGATAATTTTAATCATTAGAAAGTATAAATTATTTTTATTAGCTAAATTAGTATTTTTGTATATTTTGTTGATTTTGGATTAATTTCTAGAAATAATATAAATGTATATCAATATCATAGTATTTAATTATTTGATTAATTTAATTATATTTAGTGTTAAAATATATTTTTTATGAAGTATTAGAAATTTTATAATTAATAATTTCTAAGTATATATTTATTATGTTAAATGAGTTTTGTATATACTTCAACAATAATTTAATTTCTTGGAACTCTAAGAAATAACACATAGTTGCGAGGTCCTCCACTGAGTTAGAATTTCATGCTATAGTTGATATCAGTGTTGAATTAAAATGGTTAAAACATTTACTTTCTAAGTTCATAATTCAATTATCTTCACTGCCACATGTATACTGTGTCAATCTTGGTGCTATTTTCCTCTCATCCAATCCTATTTTCCATGGGCGTACTCAACATGCTGAGATACACTTCCACTTTATTAGACAATAGGTTGCACATCATGAGCTTATAGTTTTTGCCATTTCTTTTGTTGACCAATTGGCTAACTTAATGACCAAGCCCTTATCCAATCTATTGTTCACTCATTTTCACACTAAGGTTCGGCTACTCTGCTCTCCACCTTCAGCTTAAGAGGGCATGCTCATAATTTGTATTATCTTTAGATAGTTATCTTATTACTTATACAACATGTATCTCTTTATCATGTACTCATATATATATATATACTAATGTACATCCTTATAGTTAATTTAATACAAATATTCTCTTCCAAAACACATTGTTAACTAAGTGTTGGTGTGTAATAGTGTGGGCATGAGCAAGGCAATGAGCAGTGTTACAGGGTTTACCCGTGACGACCTAAGTTTAGGACCCAAAAGTCAAATCTTTAAGGTTTCAAAATTGGCTTTAAAGTCCTTATGTTTATTATTTTTTGGTGTTTTGGCCTTTTGGGCTTTTCTTTTTAGGGTTTTATTTTGAATATTATTTATTTGTCTTTTGGATGTTTTGGAGATAGTTTTGATGAATTTTAAAAGAAGTTTCTATTTCTCTCAAAATAGTTACTTGCTTGAGACCTTAACTAATCAGTGAAATTTTTTAGATGCTTGCTAGAATTACCACTTTCTCTAACATTTTTCATGGCTATTTCCTTCAGTTCCAAAGCTCTTATCTCTAACTTTTCATCACTAAGAACTTGCTCCACCTTGTTCTTAATTTCTTCTCTAGTAATAATTCCAATTTCATTTCAATTAAACTTCAATCCCACCTTTCAAATATCACAAGCATAGCTCTCATTAAGGAACTGATCAGTAAAACCATGGCCAACATAAGAAAGGTGCACTATTACTTACACCTTCCATAGTGGAGTTCCAGTCGCAATGACTTGAGAAGCATGATACTGAAAGGTAACTTAGAACCTTCTGCTGAGGTGCCTATTAAACCATCCACCCTCTTCCTACCATTCTTTCTTGAAATCTTTCAAGAAAGACATTAGTTTCATTTGTAATATTAGGTCTCACAACCCATAAAAATGGCTTACATGATAATTCAAGTTCGATTGCTAATTCTTTAAATTGGTTTTTGTCAAAAATAATCGAGCTACCAAATGCAACATAAAGGACTAAATTTGGCAATTATTTATTAAGTCATTGTAAATAAGATGAATCTTTTGGACAAAAATGTCCTACTAAGTGTCTGAGTGCATTACTTGCCAGAAGTGGCCATATTGGTGGATTGTTTAGGTAGAAGTCAAATGCTTTAAGCTTGAAATCATGTGCCGAATTACAAATAATCCAATCCACCATTTTTGTAGAATCTATGCTTTTAAATAAATCACAAAATAGAAGTTTGGTTGAGGTTGAGTCACCTGTGCACCATTAGAATTTTCAGTGTTCATGGTAGGCATTATTGGACTTGGTGCTAATTGGATCATTTGCTTCTTTCGAACATTTCCTTGAAAACAATGAAATTAAATAAAATGTATTATTAGATTAGTATTTATTTGTTTGTCTTAAAAAAATGAAAACATGCAAAGTTCTCAATATTAATAAAATTTAGTATTAGAGGAAATCTTTAAAAATGGAGAATCTCACCATCATTGTCAATGATTCCATCATCAATTAACTTCTGGAAACTTAGAGTCAAGTCTAGTGTAGCCACTAATGTAGTCCAAAAAGTAGCTCGTAAATTTTCATCTTCTCTACTACATTAAAATCGAATCCAATGCATGCATCAACAATCACAAAAGTAATTTTTTCATCTTCTGATGCATTAGAATTGATCCTGTAAATGAGCTTCTCAAGCTTTCCAAGCATGACCTGAAAAATTAATTATATTAACTTCCTAAAGTCTTTCCTATCTTCTTAAAGTTCCAATCTATCTAGGATCAATGCTATACTAATTTAATCACCATCAATATAATCTTTCTTTGCTAGTGTTGCATTCAGGACCCTCATATGATTACACTCAATGTTAATAAATGTGATCTTAAATCCTTATTTGGCTAAGCACTGAGAGAATTCCATCAATGGAATCCTATGGCCTAGTGTTGGATAAGGTATGGCTAGAATATATGGGTTGCCCATTTTTTTCTTTTTGTTTCTTGCTCTTCTTCAATAGTTGCAGCTAATCTATTGCAAGTCCCTCTACAGGATGAGGCATGGTTTATATATATAGAGAGCAAATGCCCCAATATCGCATTTTTTCTTTAATTCATTTCAAACCTTCTATTAAATATTTGACATAATCGGTAGTATATTATTATTATTATTATTATTATTATTATTATTATTATTATTTGATTGAGTTTGATTAGCATCTTGAATATATATATATATATATATATACACACACACACACACACACACACATTAGACAAATGTTAATGCACTCCATAGATAAATTTATTTGTTTAAATGAATTTTTTTTACAATATCCATAACATATTTGATGTTTATTAAAAATTATATCATATTGTGCAGAATGTGTCATACCTCAAATTTAACTATCCACAAAAAGGTCCAATGATGAAACGAATCACTAAGATACTAGAGTCTAGTGATTCGTAACACCTCTGAAGTGTGTAACCTTAAAACCTAACCAACCCCACCAATGTGAAAAATCGATCACGGAGCCATTCTCAGCTCGTTGGGCCAGTGCATATTTCGTTAGACCAGGACCCTACTTTGTGAAAAGTGAAAATCAATTTTGACAAAAAAAACTTCCAAAACACATCTGGAGGGCTCCAAAACCTCCAAAAGTGGTCCCAGAATGGTCCAATACAACCTGGGTATCATCACGTATCGCTCAGAAGTGCACGTAAACACCCTTATGTGTCATGTGCTAAAATAGAAATCGAATTTGGCATAATGGTCTTTGAAAATGCATCCAGAAGGCCTAAAAGCCCTAAGAACAACCTTGAAACAATGCACGTAGAACTCGGGAAGAGTGCGTAGAGTGTCAAAGTGCGTGTGAAAACATGCACACCCTGCGTAGTCACCCGCACTTAGCATGGCCATGAGCAAAAATACACTAACACGCGTGTTACCATGCCTACACCACCCCATTCTACACTTTTTTCCTATAAACCCCATTTGGGGGGGGGGGGGGGGAACAAGTTAAGACACACACACACACTCAATAGTTAGTTTGATCGAAGACATAACAAACCCTTTCCCATACAATTTTTGCTCTCCTATAGCCTTTCCTTTAGGTTCTTAAATCCCTTTTTTCCACCAAACCTAGCCTTATCTTTGTCAAAGCATGCTTCAAAGGTATACCGTCTAGCATCATTTTGAACCTTTCGATGAGGAAAGATTGATAATCTCTCAACGCTAGAGTTTCAAAGTTCACACAAGTTGAGTCGAGTCTAAGGACCACACAATAATTTTAGCATGTTTACTTTACTGCACTACATTTTATTTTACTGTTGCCAGCATTTAGGAATACTATTGTGCTTATGTGATGAGACTGAAATCTTGCATGCTATATGAATAATATATGCATTGTTATGATCATTTTAGATCATCACTCTACATCCTCTATTTCCAAAATCATGAAATCACATCGAAAATATCAATAATGTGAAAAGTTCATGCCCTAAAATAGAGTCATCATGCTCTCAGTCCAGTGATGACCTCATGCATCCTTTATATTATCATCATTCATCATCATAGTATAAATAATCAGTACAAGCATGATCATCGTATCATTCATTAAATAAGTTATGTAAACGATATTGTTATCCTTGCAGATCAATCATATTAGATTTACTTTTTTGTATTCTTTTTTTTTTCATTTTATTTTATCAGGAAAGTGATGTAATAAAATTCCCAGCTTTATTAACTTATATTTTTTTATGTACTATGTGAATGCTATATAAATTGACATCATCAAAATTAAGGTGTTTTAATAGCTATACATCGAATATTGTATAATGAGAAATAGTAAAAAAGTAGATGCAATCTCCCAAACTCAAAGATCTCTGCTAGGGATAATAATCACTAAGTGACCCAATGTTGTCCCTTTCTTTTCTTGATTTTCTAAAAATTGGATGGTGACTTCACAAAATCAAAAGCGTCTCGTCCCCCCAAGACCTATCATTTGTCCCTATTATGTAAAGTTGCCAGGTCCCTTAGAAATGAAAAGATCAACACCAATAAAAAGATAAAAAAAAAAGGAAGGTCGCTCACTGTGGCAATTCCATTGGAGACTTCTAACTAAGAAGGATCAACTTGAAAATGACTATTTCTCATAATGCAATACTCGATCATATAGAGCCCCTCACCACTGCATTTGCACTAGAGATCACACGTGCACTATTTGTCCCTAAAAGCCTTGATAATACTAAATGACATCGTCACCATGGTTTCACTCGAGTCATGAGGAGACGAAGATATGATATTATCAACTTTGGTCTTTACTCGTGCATTTGCCAAACCCATCTAACCAGAGTCTGTAACCCAAGTCCTTAAGGGGGGCGACCAAGTTATCAAAAAAATGCTAGACTCACTAATTGAAGTCCATAACCCTAGTCATATAGGGACATTCTCACTAAAGGAACCCCTAGCCTTTCACCCAGACTCAACTCATTTAGATAAACCAGTAGCAACATCCACTAGGATTTCTCCAAGCTATGCATGCTATCCTTGTCCTAATGTCTTCGTTTGACTTGATACTCATAAATGACATGACCCTCTTAGTGTCTATCATTAAATGATGTCATAATGTCAGTTTTTAAATAAATTCATGCTCAAGACCACATGATTCTCATCTACTTTGTGTAAGCTTGAAGTATAAGGAATGATGAGAATCATGTACCTCAGCTTGAATAGTCTATGAAAATTAACAAATAATGACATCCCTCGATGACAGAACCAATGAGATGTCATCCATTTATCCTTATTAGATCAAATGAATGGGTTAGGAACCCAATTAGATTATGGACCTTTATGTTGGCAAATTCGAACTGTAAAATATAAAATGATACTTTCATGACTCATTACAAGCATATCGAATATCAATGTCGGGGTAAGAACTTGAACTCCTTTTGGTTGACCTTGGTTTGATGCATACAAGTGCATACGGGCTTTTGGAAATCATTTGAAGCTCGACAATTGAGCATGGTTCTTTGACATTATGTGATTACCTCAAGCACATTTGAGTATCGTTCCTCAATTTACCCTTTGGTTCTGACCAACATAAATCGAAATAGCCTAGTTCTAAGAGCGGAACCATAGTCCCTTTATGACTATATATTTAAAACCCACCTAAGAAAGAGGCTGAATGACCTCATGGAGAAATAAGGTTGGAAGCAAGAGCTTGCTTATGATTGGTTTATTCATTGTGTAGGAAAACTAACCAACTTTAATCATGCATACATCACATACATATAGATAGCATACACTAACAACTGTTTCTTACATAAATAATCATCATTTTTCTACTATAGGATTTCTTGCATCCACTCTATGCATACATGCTCACCCTTTTCTTTTATAGGCACATGTCATGCATCATTCATTTAGCTAACCTTAATAAATGCACAAGAATACTACATTCAAGCATGAGTGACTAACAAGATACCTAATGTCAGCAATTAGAAGACAAGCTAAAAGAGGGGATCCAAAAGTTGCTCACTGATGTCACCATAGCTGAAATCCTCCAAGCCCTAATTAAAGCCAAAAGTGCCTGAGATAGGAATAACACACCATTGAATGAAGCATGTCCATTTGATCACTTGATTATAGATAAGGCAAAGGGAATTCAATGCACTCTAATTCAAGCTAATGATGACAATGACTACTATCGAGATCTCAGGAATGCACAAAAAGCTATAAATATTACTGACATAATCAAACCTAAATTGATAAGGGAGGTCAAACTATTAGCCAACATGATGGCTCAATTGGAATTTGCCTTCAAAGACAAAGGAACTCATGGGTCCAAAAGCATTACTAACATGGCACTATTCAATGATAGGCTGCTTCTAGATGATTTTAAGCTACTGAACTTTGCTAATGTTGATAAAATAGGAGATTCAAGGGTCCATTTAAGGCAATATGCTACCTTTATGGCTGCCACAATGCTTATAAAATCACAGATTGTTTGATTCTTCTTCACATTACTAAAGGAAGGATAGAGGGCATGGTTCTTTGACCTAGCATATGAAATAAAAAATGATTGGCTACTACTAACTTAAAATTTTATTTAGCAGTATGAATACAACACTTAGTTAGACATCACTCAAAGGGACCTTGAGACCACAAGGCAAAAAACCTAATGAAGCCTTCTCTAGTTATGTCACCAAATGGCGAGGAAAGGCAGTCAAGATGAGAAATTGCCCTTTTGAGGATGAATAAATAGAACTAATAATCAAAGGGCCACTACCACACTTCAAAAAACATATGATCTTTGCTCATTATCCTGACTTCAGAGCTCTCCATCAAACTAGGATCAGAATTGAGGATAAGGAACCTCAGTAAGCCAAAAACACTTTTCACTGCAATACCCAACTAAACACCCAAAACACATTCACTTGAACTACGAAAATAAACATGATCCAACCCAACATCCACAACTCACCATCTATCAACACCATCAAACCACTAAGAAAATTCTTAAACTTGAACCTCCCACTATCCAAAGTATTCTAAAGGCTTCAACAAAAGAACTTTCTACAACCGCAAGAGCCTAGGCCTTTTCACCTCAAATTAATCAAAACTTGTTCAACCACTTTAACTAGATGCCTGGCCACACCACTGATACATACAAAACCCTCAAAAATGTAATCCAAGACCTCATTAACTTTAGAAAAAATGATGAAATGACCCAGTGTCAAGACCAATCCTCCCCCAAACTACAAAACATGCCTCCACCAACCATCAGTATGATCTCCTCCAACCTACCAGAAGACCTTATTGAAAAATCAATCCAAGCCATACAAGAAACCCAAGATAAGGCCCTAGAAGACAAACCCTTAAAACCCATTCTTGAGCCTCATTATTCTAGTGAAGATGAGCAATGCCCTTCTACCTTTAAATATATTCCAATACCTCAAAAGTTCCTTGCCCACTTGATGATTCAAAAAAGAGCCAAGGATATATCTCTCCCCATGAACAGTGAAATGATTAATTGCCCTTACCTACAAGAAGCAGACGCATACAAAAATTTCAGTAATAACCATGAAGTATGGGATCTATTAGGCCACCATCTGGGAAGTTTGACTACAAAGTCATGTACATGGCACCGCTTGCTACTCACATACTCTTAGAAGACATAACACCCTTAAGATGGGGAGAAGAATTTGACAATGAAGATGGGATGGACAATACTATCAAGCATCAAAACCTACAAGTCATAGGGATAGACATGTGGTATGACTCTAACAATCCTAAAAAGAATACTAGGGCTAAGAAGTCAACCTCTTTTGTGGTTGAAAGCTCAACCCAAGTATATCAAGGATAAGATGAGGAATAGGTGAGCAACAAAATCGAGAAATAGGTGTTCGAGGTCTTTAATGACACCCTTAAAGTGAAGCACTTAGCAGACATGATCACCGAGACTGACATCTATAAGCTGATGAAAAACCTAGAGATAGAATCTAAAAGTGAAGCTATCAATCATGCCCAAGCTGCTGCTATCCTCGAATCAAGCATTGATGACATCCTATTTAAAGACATTATTGATGATAATCTCTGTACTTTTTCTTTGTTTCAAAGTGATAATGTAATGAACTCTAAAGTTAATGCAATGAAATCAGATTTTGCTTACTTATTTGATGTCTTTCTTGATGGTAGTGTGCGTTGCATTGATAAAAACATTAACATATTTGACATTCATTCCATATGCACTAAATCATTTAACATTGGCACGAAATCTGAACCACACATTCTACATATTTTGAAAGATGTTACCCCTAAGGAGAGGATATAAATTAATAAAATATTTAAAAGTATTTGCCTAGATGTACGATGATATGCCTAGTATTGACAAAGATATTGCTCAACACTTCATTTCTACCAAAGAAGGGTGCAAACCGGTAAAGTAGAAGTTGAGAAGACTCATACCAGAATGGGTCTAACTAGTGAAAGAGGACATTGAGAAACCGATCAAAGTAAAATTCTTAGAGGTAGTAGACTATCTAGAATGGTTAGAAAATGTGGTGCCATTATTGAAGAAAGATGGAAGGGTTAGAATCTATGTCGACTATAGAGATCTTAACAAGGCCTACCAGCAGGATGATTTCCCACTACCTCAAATAGACATACTGGTTGACAGTGTCACCATATGTGCAATGTACTCCTTCATGGATGGATTCTCTAGGTACAATCATATCCTAATGGCCTTTATCAACAAAGCAAAGACAACTTTCATAACATAATGGGATACTTACTACTACATGGTAATGCTTTTTAGACTAAATAATTCAAAGACAACCTACTAGAGAATGGTGAATGTAGTGTTCCATGACATGATACACAAAGAAGTGGAGGTATACGTCGATGCCATTATGTCAAATAAAGAACCAAAGAAGAACACCCCTTTGATCTTGAAAAGTTCCTCAAAAGGGTTAAAAAGTATAGTCTCAGGCTAAATCTAAACAAATGGATATTTGGGGTTACTTCAGGAAAGATGCTGGGGCATGTTGTCAGTCAGAATATGATTGAAATAGATCCAAATAAAGTAAAAGCCATAAGAGAGATGCTAGTGTCAAAAATAGAGAAAAAAATTAGAGGATTTCTAAGGAAACTATAGTTCATCAACAGATTCATTGTTAAGTTGACAGCAGTGTGTGAACCAATCTTCAAGCTACTCAGAAAAGATCAATCGGTTGAATGGAATGAACAGTGTCAGCTAGCATTTGACAATATTAGAATCTACCTAGCCAACCCATTAGTTCTAAGACCACCTAAACCAGGGATGCCTCTAACCCTGTGTTTGGCCATCAAAGGGATTGTAATTGGTGCAGTGTTAGCCCAAGAGGGAGAAATGAAAGTAGAACACGTAGTCTACTACTTGAGCAAGAAGATTCTACCACTTGAGCAAGAAGATTCTACCATATGAGGAGAAGAACAGCCCAGTCAAACAAATATGTCTGATAACGGTATAGGCAATGAAGAAACTTACACACTACTTTCAATCTTATAGAATAAAGGCCGTGTCTAAAATGGACCCAATGAAGTACCTCTATGAAGCTCCCTCTCTAGTGTGAAAACTTACCAAGTGGCTCGTACTACTAATAGAATTTGACGTGTAATATCTGACTAAGAAGGCAAGAAAAGGGAGAGCAGTGGCTAAATTTCTAGCTCTCAACCCCATTCCAGACTTAGAAGAAATCCAATTGGACTTCCTAGCATATGTACTTTGACAGAGCAGTCAATTATTTTGGCATAAGAATTGGTGTCATATTGTAATCTCCAGAAGGTGAAGTAGTACCAATTGCTAAAAAGCTCATGTTTAGAGTCGCAAAAAATAAAGCAAAATATGAGGCATGCATACCTGGAATAGAAACATTGATAACCCTCTTTAGAGATTCCATGCTAGTAATCAATCATGCCATGGAAGAGTGGGAACTGAAAGAGCAGCTCTTAAAGCCTTATCTGTACCATTTAAGGCTACTTACCATATCCTTCTGAAAATGCAAATTCATTAATCTCCCCAGGAACCATAATTAAATGGTAGATGCACTTGCTTCCCTAGCGTCAGTATGGAAAGGACCATCCAAAATGCCCATGAAGTCCCTCATTCTACTCATATTAGGACAACCTTGTCATAAAGACTATAGAATAGCGAAGATAAAAGCAATTGAAAAGCCCTGGTTCTATGACGTCTATAGATATATGAAAGAATGAGCCTATCCTAATCAACCAGATGAAAGAGACAAAGTAGTCATTCGATGACTAGCATTAAAATTCATATCGCATCAAGGTGTATTATACAGAAGAACCTCAAATGGTTTATAACTTTGATGTCTATATGAAATTAAAGCTATAAGAGTAGTAGAAGAAGTACACGAGGGTGTTTGTGGTTCACACATAAATGGAGCAATCCTGGCCAAGAAGCTAATTAGACAAGGGTTCTTCTGGATGATGATGATGATGGAAGACTACATCAAATTTATAAGAAAATGCCATAAGTGTTAGATCAGTGGGAATGTCAGTCACCTTCCCCTAACAAAACTACACTACATCTCCTCTCCATAGCCTTTATCAGTATGGGGACTAGACAAAATTAGGGAAATCCAACTGATAGCCTCAAATGGGCTCAAATTCATCCTAGTGGTAGTGGACTACATTATAAAATAGGTCAAAGCAGAATCATTCCTAAGAATAGGAGCCAAGCAAATGGCTAAGTTCATCAAAAGAAACTTGTTATTTCAATATGGGATCCCCCATCACATAATCTCTAGCAACGGTGTCCAATTCCAAGGGGAGCTATTGAGGAGTTATAAGGTGGAACATCACAAATCTTCTCCTTACCAACCACAAGCAAAGCTGCAAACAAGAACATAAAAAAGATCTTATTAAAGATGACTCAGACTTATCAAGACTAGGCATATAGATTGCCATATACCTTATAGGGGTACCAAACGATAGTCAAAGCTTCAATAGGAGCAACTCCTTTCTCATTAGTGTATGGATCAAAAGCAGTTCTTCCAATCAAAATAGAGATAATGTCTCTTTGGGTAGCAATCAAATCTAAATTATTAAAAGTACAATGGGCTCAACAGAGGCATAACAATCTCACTCTCTTAGAGATCCAAAGGCTCAAGGCTCTATATCACACACAGTTGTATCAGGCTCGACTAGCCAAGTCCTTCAATAGAAGAGTAAAACATAAGAGTATGAAAGTAGGAGACTAGGTGCTAAAGCAAACAAGATGGAATGTTTCGAACCCTAGAGGGAAATTCATATCAAACTAGGAAGGCCCATACCTGGTCAAACATGTCCTATAAAAAAGAGTAATCAAGCTGATGGACTTTAAAGGCAATGAATTCTCTAAACCTATAAACACAGATTGCCTGAAGAAGTATTACATCTAAGGCACATAAAAAATATCATCCTATTGAGTTAAAAACCTAAAAATGGTAGCTCAAGAAAAATGTAGGGACTTCCCGCTAAGTTGAAAACCTAAAAAATGGTAGCTCAGGCAAAAAATTATGGAAAGAGAGAAAATACATAACTAGAAAACCTGAGAAGGCTAGTTAAGGACAAGGGTAACCTCAAGTTTGAAATTTGTACAAATGCACCTGTGCTTTTCTTAAATGATTATAATGAAATGAGAATAATTTCTCATTTATGCAAAATGTCTTTGAAAAGTGCAACACATTTTATCATCATGAATTACATCAAGCATGCTTTACATTTTCTTTCATTATATGACCATGGTTCTTACCATCCTCTCTAAAGCTCACTATTTGAGATTAGCCACTATCATATAGTAGAAAAAAAACCTAGCTAGGTGTGAAAAGCTCCAAAAGGAGACACCATAGGCAAAAAAAAGGAATAAAAAGAAAACCTAACTAAATGTGAAAAGCTCCAAAAGGAGATGCCTTAGGTAAAAAAGGGAAAAAAGGTAGATAGTAGTAATGGTAAAAATCATCATCAATGATACATAGTAGGAAGCATATATAGTCATCATCATACAACATGCAGGACAAATGCCTAGATACAACACCTAGAGTCCATAACCTTGGGAAAATGATACAATAGACCAAACCATAGACCAAAAGTCCTACACCTAGCTCCTAAAACAACTACATCAGTCATGGCTGCCATCAAAAGCAAGCAATGATCTTGCTTAAGCATCCCCTTCATTTGATCTTGACTCATTGTCGTTCCTCATAAGGGATGATAGTCGTGACTTTAGCTCACTAATGTGATCACAATAAGCTGCATGCTCCCACTCCCATTCATGAATAGCAAGATGGTGCTTAACCTGCATTACACATTACATATCATACACTTATACATAAAACATGTTCATAAAATAAATAGGTACAATAAAAAAAGGCATAACCTCTGAGTGGTAGCAAACTCTAAAAAGCATTGTTGTGCACTCCTTACAACAACATACCAGTACTTATGAGAGTAGACAGGAATCTGTAAAAGCAATCAAATAAGTTAACCACCACTTACTAGATAAACAAAACAAAGGTAGGAATGAGAAAAGAACATGAACATGGGTAGCATCAGTAGGAGCAACACCCGACTGAGGAAAGCTAGGTTTAGGCAAATCAAAGCTCATTGCTCTACCTAAGATATCCATCCCAAGCAAAGATAAAGATGATTGAACCATCAAATCCCTAAGGATAGTGCTGCTAGAAGCCATACCACTAGCATGAGCAGTCACCTCAATGCAAAGCGTGCCCTCATTATCTTCAAAGTGGGATCCAGATCTCCTCCGACATCGATGTAGATAAGATCTCACAACCCATGTCAATTATAATTTATTACTAATAAATTTTGCTATATGCTTACACTAAAACATGAATAAAAGCTTATCGAATTAGAAGAAGCAACTCTCGATGACCCACATGATGGCTTAGCCCTAGAACTAAAAGGATGAGATGCATCTGCCTAGAAAGGTGGAGGAGAAGGAAAGGCCCCAATAGCTACAACATTAATCAGTTGAGGGATCAATATATCAGCATAAGGCAAACCCTCATTCTCCAAAAGGCCCTCAAAGGGGAATCCCATTGTAACAGTAGTAAGATCATCGTCGTAGAGCTCATGACCCTAAAACATGTCCCTAGGGAGAGGAACGGGAACTCTCCTTATGTATGAGCCATCCCACCAATGATGGACTCACTTGCCCAAATACCACACCCTGTCGATGAGGCTAGAAAGCAACACACATATCTCTGTCAGCTGCCATACAGCCACCATCTCTGTCATCCAATGAGATCTTGCCACCCACCAACAAATAAAGATATGCTCAAAGGGCAATGATAAACAAACAATCACAAAGAAAGGAAAAACCAGCACAATAGGAATCACACATACTTTATCAGGGGACAACCTCCTCATATAGTCTTGGGCTACCGTGCAATCCTTGATCAAATATGTAGTCTTCATGATCTAACAAGAATAACGATGGAAGCCATCCTCCTAGAAATGCTCAATGGATCGATAAGGAAGAGACCTAAACTCATATGCCCATATCTGTTAAAATCATAGGGTTATAAATATCAAACCAAGAGCAAGACAACAGATAATATAACTCCTACTCATGTCCAGCATGAATAAGTGTCTACAGATCCTTGAGCTACCTCGGTATGTTGTGTCAAGCCCCAAGTAAAAATGGCCAAAGGTAGCAATGGGCCAACTATTCAGTTGAGACAAGACCATCATCATACAAAGCCCATACAGAAAAAATAAAATTTTTGTATCGAGCAAAATACAGGCAACCAGACTTCATAGGGGTGACTACCCCGAGAAAATCCCTTATGAAATGCCTCCTCACCACAACAGTGTAACACTCTTTATCACTAAAATGAATAGGCTCTCTAGATAAGCTCAAGCTCATGATAGTAGAAAAGTCTAATAAGCTAATAGTCATCTCCTTGATAAGTAGATGGAAAGTATGTGTCGTGTCCATCCATCGCTCTATCAATGCATACATAGCAATCTGACTTGACGAGTACGAGTTATAAGATAATGCAGTAATCACCCCATCAAAGCCCTTCCCAACAACCATCTACTTCACACATATTAGGAGATCCTGATAGTATATACTAACCCTATTGAAACTACCAGGCAGCACAGTAACATACCTACAAGGCTATAAATAATAGGTACACTATCAAACATTTGCACAACTACCAAATACTAACACACCTCTCTCTCTATCACTTAACAAGATTAAAAAAGTAACAAAGGTTGAAAAGAAAAGCATCACAGCAAGTAGACAGTCATCAAAAGAAACTAAAGCAAGAGCCATAAGCCATTAGCATCTACAATAAAGCTAGACAAATAGTTACAACAAGAACTACAAATCTATAGCTATAACAACTTCATACAGCAAAATAGTCGGTGAACAAGCTTTAGAAAATAAAGGCAAAGACAGTCCTACGTCGCGTCGATGTTGCACCCAAGTATGAGTCTCCAAGCTATGAATAATAGGGATCGGATCTCCTAAAGAAAGCCTACAAGGCTAAGAACTCTGAGCACCATATGTGCTAGTCCCAGCTATGAACGTCTTAGCTCCAGTAGCCTCCATAAATTCTCCCTCAAGATCAACATCAATATTAAAAAAAATGTCCTCTAGACCCTTAGAAATGTATGAAAACTCCATTTTACGCAAAATAAAATGGAAATGCATAAGCAAAAATAGAGCAAAAAGCACTCAAAACATGAAAAAGGTTAAGAAAAGTTACAAAACACTCAAAGAAGTCTAGACAAAGCCTCCCAAGACCTCCAAAATAGCCACTTAAATAAGCATGAAGAGGGGGAAGTGTGTAACCACACACCAGGTGCATGATCATGCGCTCCTCATACGCAGTCACACGCACTTCCTCCTTCCACGTGCTCTTCTATGGTTTTACATGCACTTTGAGACTTTGCACACTCACTTCTATAGTCCTAAAATTCCATTTGAGCATAAGATATGCACCAAACTCACACAAAAGTACACTGGTAAGGACTTTATCTATCTAAAGACACTGCACATGCACTACTTTCTTCAGAAAACTCAACATCTTACAAAAGAAGAGGAGTAAGGAAAATTCATTATAAGAATATCTTACTCCAAATCATCAAAATGATATCCTCAACATGACAAATCACCACATCATCACTGCATCATTATTGCATCATCACTGCATCACTATTGCATCACTGCTACATCATCACCACTATCTCATTCATTACTTAAAAGCATTCACATTACTTAAAAACACCCTCATATTGCTTAAAAGCACTCTCTCATCACTTGGAAACACTCACACTCATTACTTAGGAGCATTCACATAACTTAGGAACACTTTCACTTCTTAGAAGCATCTTCTCATTACTTAAAAGCACTTTCATTACTTAGGAGCATTCTCATTTTCTTAATAGCATGTTCAATTGCATGACACTTAAGAAGGTTATTATTCCATGTTCATTCATATGACACCTAAGAAGGTTATAATCGGATGTTCATTTGTGTGAAACCTAAGAAGGTTATAGTGGTATGTTCATTTTGCATGACACCTAAGAAGGTTATAGTTGCATTTTCATTTTGCATGACACCTAAGAAGGTTATAGTCACATGTTTATTTCACATGACACCTAAGAAGGTTATAGTTGCATATTCATTTGCGTGACACCTAAGAAGGTTATAGTCGCATGTTCATTTGCGTGACACCTAAAAAGGTTATAGTCGCATGTTCATTCGTGTGACACTTAAGAAGGTTATAGCCACATGTTCATTTTATGTGACACCTAAAAAGGTTATAATCGCATGTTCATTTTGCGTGATACTTAAGAAGGTTATAGTCGCATGTTCATTTGTGTGACACCTAAGAAGGTTATAGTCACATGTTCATTTCCAAGAAACTTAAGAAGGTCATAGTCGCATCCACATTTTGCTTAGTAGCATGCTTATTTGCATGACACCTTAGAAGGTTATAGTCGCACCCGCATTTTTCTTGGTAGCATCCTCATTTTTTTAACACCTAAGAAGGTTATAGTCATATGTTCATTTTTATGACACCTAAGAAGGTTATAGTCACATCTACATTTTGCTTATTAGCATCCTCATTTGCATGACTCTTAAAAAGATTATAGTTGCATCTGCATTCTACACTTTGCATCAATTACAATCTTGCATATATCCCAAAATAGCACCCTGCGTAACAACCAAGTCTTAAAATAATAATAATAAACAAAACACAACAACAATAGTCAATTTTTAACAAGACATCTAGAGACAACTCACAAGTAAGCACCTCTCTCCCTATCAAAACATTTTTATATCTTTGCATTTGCTTTATGTGTATTGACACTAGTGCTAGGTGGCTATGCAACACATGTGAAGCAGGGGGCAACTGTCATACCTCAAATTTGATTGTCCCTAAAAAGGTCTAATGATGAAATGAATCCCTGAGATGACTAGAGTCTGCTCGTTCGTAACACCTCTAAAGTGTGCAACCTTAAAACCTAACCGAGTCCACTAGTATTTAAAATCAATCATTAAGCCATTAAGTTTTGCTTTGACATTAAGAAATATGAATTTTCATAATAATGAGAGGTTTTATTTTAAGAAAACTCCAGTCAGAATACTCAACTCGTTTGGCCAATACGTATTTCGTCAGACCGGGACCCAGCTTTATGAAAAAATTAAAATTGATTTTGATAAAACAGACTTTAAAAACAAGTATGAAGGGCTCTAAAACCTCTAATAGTGGTCCTAGAATGGTCCAACATAACCCATATATGAGCGCGTATCGCTCAGAAGTGCACACCCTTAGGTGTCATGTGCTAAAATTGAAGCTGAATTTGGCAAAATGGACTTAAGAAATGTATCCAGAAGCCCTAAAAACCCTATGAACCAACCCAAGAATAGTGCACATAGAACCTAGGAAGAGCGCATAGAGCATCGAAGTGCACATGAAAATGTGCATAGGAGCTCATGGCCACACGCCAAGCGCGTGACCGCGCGAACACTATATGTGGTTATGGGCACTTAGCATGGCCACATGTAAAAATACACTCACATGTGTGTGACCATGCCTACACCACCCCATTCTACACTTTTTTCCTATAAATAGACCCCTCGACACCTCATTTTAGGGGAGCAAGTGAAGACACACACACTTTAGAGTCAGTCTATTCGAAGGCATGAGAAACCCTTTCCTATACAATTTTTACTTTCCCATAACCTTTCCTTTAGGTTGTTAAATCCCTTTTTCCACCAAACACAGCCTCATCTTTATCAAAGCATGCTTCAAAGGTATACAGTCTAGCATCATTCTACCATCAATTTGATCCTCTCGATGAAGAAAGCTTGATAATCTCTAGAAGCTAGAGCTTCAAAGTTCACACAAGTTGAGTCAAGTTTGAGGACCACACAATCACTTTAGCACATTTACTTTAATGTACTATATTTTATTTTACTATTGCCAGCATTTGGGAATACTGTTATGCTTTTGTGGTGAGACTAGTAATCTTGCATGTTATGTGAAAAATATGTGTTATTATGCTCATTTTACATCATGAATCTGCATCCTCTATTTTTAAAATAATTAAATTATATCGTAAATATCAATAATGTGAAAAGTTCATGCCTCGGAATAGAGTCATCATGCTCTTGGTCCGGTGATGACCTCATGCTTCCTTTATATTATCATCATTCATCATCATAGCATAAATAATCACTATAAGCATGATCATCATATCATTCATCAAATAAGTTGTGTAAATGATCTTGTTGTCCTTGGATATCAATCATATTAGATTTACTTTTCTGCATTCTTTTTCTTTTCATATGTATTTTATTAGGAAAGTGATGTAATAAAATTCTCAACTTTGTTATCCTATATTTTCTTATGCATTGTGTGAATACTATATAAATTGTCATCACCAAAACTAGGGTGTTGTAGTAGCTATACATTAAATATCGTATAATAAGAAATAGTCAAAAAGTATATTCGATCTCCCGAACTTGAAAATCTCTACTAGGGACAATACTCATTGAGTGACCCGATATTGTTCCTCTCTTTTCCCAATTTTCTAAAAATCAGGTGGCAACTCCACAAAATCAAAAGTGTCTCATCCCCCCGAGACCAATCATTTGTCCCTATTTGGTAAAGTTTCCATGTCCCTTAAAAACGAAAAGACCAACACCAACACCAACAAAAAAAGGAAGGTCGCTCATATAATGTTTATTAAAAAAATTTAAAATTTAATTCTTTATATATTTTTATATAAAAATTTAAATTATTTTTTAATAAATAGAAATAATAAAGTTTATATAAAGTGTCTATGTATATTTAAAAATTGTATAATGAAGAATTTCTACTCAAAATTTGAGAAATGTAGTATATTTTTATACAAAAATAAATTTATTTATTATTATAAATTTTTAAGTCAAATTTACTATATTTAAAAATAACTATACAATTTTTCAAAAAATTTAAAAGGTTTGATTTTTATTCTTACTTTATTAATGAATTTCTCCTTTTTCTTGGTAACAAATATTGAATAAATATTGAAATTTAATTTTTTTTTAGCATTCACTACAAGAAAATAAGTTTTTAATGACAAAAAATTAATGAGGGAATAAAAAATCCCTCACTAAAAGTATAGTTTTAATAGTTTTAATGAGTATAAAAAATGCCTAGTTAAAGGGTTAACTAGTCATAAGGAAATTTTATGTTTATAGTTATTGACCTCTTCTCTTCCCTCTACCCTCTTGGTTTCTCTCGATGTCGACAACCTTGGAAGCATGTCGGTGACATTTTTGGTGACATCTGGGGTCAAGGTTGGTCTTGATCGAAAGCTTGTTCCTTGGGCTTCATTTCCCTTAAGGTAATTTATCTAATTAATCTTGAATTCAACTTCAACTTTGAATAATTCAATCTAGGGTTCTTAGCTTCAATTGTTGATTCTTCAATTGTTGATTTTATGTTCAATTGGTTTGATTCATGTTAAATTGACTTTAGATTAGTTAAATTGAAGTAGTAAGCTTTCCAAACATGTATTTAAATTCAATTTTGGAGATAGTTGAATTTTAAGCACTATTATGAGCTCTGTTACTGTTCATGAGGATTATCAGAGGAGACTTTATCGATGCTTTAGTAGAATTCTCATAAAATGCAACATTAGGTCGGTCCTAAGTTTTGAATTTTTATCGAGTCATGTCCTAGATTGAGTCATTCTTTAGAATGTCTAAAAGTATAAAATTAAAATTTTGATTCTAATGTATTATTATTTTTATTATTTTCTTTAGTTGCTCCGCGTGTTAGGCCTATCGAATTGGGCCAACTAAGCCAGGGTAAAGGAGCACGATATAATAATGAGTTATTATCATATGTATACATTGCATATACATTAATATTGTGAGCATCCATATATTTTTAATAAAATGAATTTCATTATGCTCATTTTTTTAAATCATATTTATTATTATTATTATTTGTATATATGTTTCCATATATATAATTAATAATATTTTTTTGAATTATATTTATACTATCATATTTTATTATGAATTTTCAATAGTTTTATTATGAAACATTATTTTTGGAGGATAGTTGTAGAACATGCCACCTAGCGAGTCACGCTAAAACTGTTGGGCAACATTACGTTAGAATTAGGTTTTGAACATTGATATGGAAATTATGATTTTTGGTGAATTATGGATGATAAGGGGTGTGACTGCAGATCCCTAGTTAAACTCTAAGGTACTATGGGCCAGTTAGCACTAGTAGTGTAACTGTGGATCCTCAGTTGACCCTTTGTGTACTTGGGGCTAGTTCACTGCCAAAAGTTGGATAAATAATATTTTAGAGTTATGGAAAGCCTGTTGGCTAAGGATATACAGTGATTGAGGTTGCAAAAATTTAGGAATTCTACTCCGATCCTCCATCGAAAATTCTTCTACATTTATTATTATAATAAAATTTAATTTTTAGCATCTATATGAAATGCATGTGTGTGTGTGTGTGTATACATATATAGATATATACTCTAATGCTTGAGTATCTATATATTTAGCTTGCATGTATATATATTATAATAATTCACTCCATAAGGTCGAATCCCCCCCCCTCCATATTTTTTTTCAAGATCTTCTACTTCAGACCTCCCTATTAAACTTGTTCGCTGAAATCTTTCCTCCCCAACCGACTTATGTAAATATTGAATCATCTCTTTCTTGTATTTTAGTAAACATTACAGTAGTAGTACTTCTTGTTGTAGTACCTGTTATTATATTAGACAGTGATTCTGTATTTGAATAATTGTATGAATATATTTTATTAAGTTATGATATGGATTTATTTTATATTAATTAAAGTTTTAATAAATGAGGAATTTTTGTGTTATGTTTGCATATGTTTTTATTTTTTTAAGGCTTACT
Source organism: Mallotus nudiflorus (assembly GCA_947683625.1). Taxonomy (NCBI): domain Eukaryota; kingdom Viridiplantae; phylum Streptophyta; class Magnoliopsida; order Malpighiales; family Euphorbiaceae; genus Mallotus; species Mallotus nudiflorus. The sequence continues at coordinate 608,185 of CANTUR010000472.1, read as the reverse complement.
ACGGGTTCTGGATTTATGAGAATTCTTGTTCCTTAACACCAATCATGACTCCCTAATTTGGGTCATGACAAAGTTGGTATCAGAGCCTAGGTTTTTAGTGTTATGGACCTAAGTTAGTAGAGTTATGTTTTCTTTAAAACTACTGTAGTGAATTAGGTTTGACTATGTCTTTAATAAGTTTTCCTTATTGTAGTTTTCTATGTAATCATTAAGATGTCTATTTTTCATCTATTTGTTGTTTGTTTTTTCTGAATTTTGATGGTTTTTGTCTTTTCAAAATGAGGAGGCGAGCGCATGTCGCTCCACTAGTAATTAAGGCTGAGGATAATGAGTCCTTTTAAGATGATGTTTTACCTCATGAGCCACTAGTTAGGCGCATAGGTAGAGGTAGAAGTAGACATTGAGGAGTGTCAGGTCATCGTAGGCAGAGAGAGCAATAGAATGAGGAACCTATAGAGCAGGAGTATGAGGAAGCTGTTATACCTCCAACCATACTGTAGATGCAGCCTGTGTATTAGTAGGGCATGTTTGACCTAGAGGCAGCCTTGTTTTATGCCAGAGTTGGCTAGATATCATTCGACAGGACTTCTAATCCTATAGATTTTTTGCATGCTATAGAGATAAGGACTCAGATTGCTCATAACAAGTACTAGAAGATTATGATCGTCGAGTTATCTGTTGTTGAGGAGCTAGCCCTGGATTGGTTTGTACAGGTCATCCAGCCGCACATAATGACCTTCACTTGGGCTAAATTTTAAGAGAGATTCATGCGGCATTTCTGCCTAGAGCCTATATGGATGAGCTTTAGACTTCGACTGACCAACATTAGTAGAGGTGACAGGTTAGTGGAGGACTACACTAGAGAATTCCTTAGATTGGGCTGATAAGCAGAGGATTTTTTGAGAGACTAGTATTTTATGATCACTACTTATGTCATTGGATTGGGATCCTATGACATAACTCCTTTGACTTGCTTTAGATGTGGACAAACATGGAACTTTTCCAAAGTGTGTCCCTATTCTAGCTATCAGCAACAATTTCCATAATAGTGGATTGTCAGTGCGGCTCCAACTCCTTATCAGTTACCTCCAGCTTAGTATCTGAGTACGTTGTAGTTTGTAGCCTAATAGGGGCATGGTAGAGGTGGCAGAGGTAGTGCTAGAGGCTTTGGTTAGGTTTCCACTAGCCAGCATGGAGGCCAAGGTCAAGCAAGAGTTTTCACCCTCACGTTGTAAGATGCTTAGGCATCCAATGATGTTATTGCAGGAATACTTCTAGTTTGTTAATTGGATGCTAAAGTCTTGACTGATTTGGGTGCCAAATATTCTTTCGTGTCCCTTATTTTTTCTTCAAAGTTATGTTAGCAAGCTTCAAGGATGACATTTCCTTTATCTATTGCCACTCCTCTAAGTGATTCATTAGACATTAACATTGTTCTTTTTATATGTCTGGTGTTAGTGGAAGGGATAGAATTATCAGTGGAATTAGTGTTATTGGATGTGATAAAGTTTGATGTCATCTTGGTATGGATTGGTTATCTTAGCATTATGCCATTGTTAATTTTTGGAAGAAAGAGGTGATTTTCAGATTTTTGAATAATGAAGAGTTTAAGTTTATGGGTGATAAGAGTTATGCACCTTAGAATCTTATGTCCACTATCACGACTAAGAAGATGCTGAGGAAAGGTTGTCAGGGATACTTGGCACTAGTCAAGGATACTTCAGTGGATAAGACATCTATCTCATATGTTCTAGTAGCTTGTGAATTTCCTAATGTCTTTCCTGATGAGTTACTAGGTTTACCACTTCATAGAGAGATCGACTTATGTATAGATGTGGTTCAAGGCATAACTCCTATTTCAATGTCGCCTTATAGAATGGCTCATGCAGAGTTGAAGGAATTAAAGGAGCAATTGTAAGATTTACTGGAAAAGGGTTTCATTAAACCTAGTGTTTCTCCTTGGGGTACACCAGTCCTATTTATAAAGAAAAAGGATGGTACACTAAGATTATGCATTGATTACAAAGAGCTTAATAAGGTGATAGTGAAGAACAAGTATCCTCTTCCTAGGATAAATGATTTGTTTGATCAACTTCGGGGTGCACAAATTTTTTCTAAGGTTGATTTGAGGTCGGGCTATTATCAATTATGGATCAACAAAACCGATATTCCTAAAACGACATTTTGCACTAGATATGGTCACTATGAGTTTTTGGTGATGTCCTTTAGGTTAACTAATGCACCAACTACTTTTATGGATCTAATGAATTGGGTGTTCAAACCATTTTTGGATTAGTTTATAGTGGTCTTTATTGATGATATACTAGTGTATTCGATGAATATAGAGGAGCACATATATCACTTTAGGACAGTGCTGCAGACATTGAGAGAACATCAACTTTATGCTAAATTCTCGAAGTGTGATTTTTGGATGGAGAGTGTTGCATTCCTTAGACATATGGCATCTAAAGATGGTATTCAAGTTGATCCATATAAGATTTAAGCAGTATATGAATGGCTCATACCAACATCAATCACTAAGATTCAAAGTTTTCTTAGTTTGGCTGGGTACTATAAGAGATTTGTGTAGGATTTCTCGAGAATTGCAACACCTATGACTTGCCTAACTTATAAGAATATGAAGTTTGTGTGGTCAGATGCTTGTGAGAATAGTTTTTAGTTACTAAAGGAGAAGTTGACCACAGCTCTAGTTTTGACTTTACCAAATGGAGAAGACAAGTTCACTGTATATTGTGATGCTTCTAGAGTTGGCCTAGGTTGTGTGTTGATGTAGAATGGTAGGGTGATAGCTTATGCTTCAAGGCAGTTGAAGAAGTATGAACAAAATTATCCTACTCAAGACCTAAATATGGCAACAGTGATATTTGCACTTAAGATTTGGAGACATTATTTGTACATAGTGACTTATGAGATTTTCATAAATCATAAGAGCTTAAAGTACATTTTCCAGCAGAGAGATCTAAACTTGAGGCAAAAAAGATGGTTGGAATTACTGAAGGATTATGGTTGTGATATCTTATACCATCCAGGCAAGGCTAATGTGGTAGCAAATAGTTTGAGTAGAAATTCCTCAAGTAGTCTTGCTCACATTAGTGTGGAGGAGACCTCTGATCCAAGAGTTGCACGAGTTAGTGGATCAAGGTTTGATGATGAGCATTAGTAAATCAAGAGGACTACTAGCTCAGTTCAGAATCAAATCAGTGTTGAGGGATAGGATTAAGGCAGCTCAAAGTCGTGATCCTATTTTGGTAGAGCTTAAAGAGAAAGTTTATAAAGGAAAGTTCATTGATTTTACACTTGATGATGAAGGTATTTTATGGATCAATGGTAGATTGTGCATTCCTAATGTGGATAATTTGAGAGAAGAGATCCTAGAAGAAGTGCATTCTATAGCTTATAGTGTACATCCAGGTGTTACTAAGATGTACCACAACATTAAGGATTTTTACTAGTGGGATGGATTAAAGAAGGATGTAACTGATTATGTCTCTAAGTGCTTAACTTGTCAGTAAGTGAAAGCTGAGCATTAGAAGCCTTCTTGGAAGCTCCATCATCTTCTAATTCCTAACTGGAAATAGGAGAGAATTGCTATGGCTTTTGTGACAGGGTTACCTCATTCAAAGGATGGATATGATTCCATATGGATGATTATAGACAGGTTAACTAATTAGCTCACTTCTTACCAGTCAAAGCTACTTATTCTATAACTAAGTTGGCTAAGTTATATGTTAAGCATATTATGTGCCTTCATGGAGTGCATGTTTCCATTATATCTAACAAAGGCTCAATGTTTACCTCTCAATTTTGGCAAAAGTTACAAAAAGCAATGGGCACAAGGCTTGATTTTAGTACTACTTTTCACCCTTAGACAGATGGTCAATATGAGAGGATGATCCAGACACTTGAGGATACGTTGAAAATGTGTGTAATGGATCTTAAAGGTAGTTGAGATGATCATCTACCACAAGTAAAGTTTGCTTACAATAACAGTTAGCACAGTAGTATTGAAATGGCATCGTGTAAGCACCTAATTTCGAGATAATAAAGTTTGGATGCAATAAAGAACTCCAATAATGAAAATGTTATAAATAGGTCTTCAACACTTGATGTTTGAAACCTCAAAAGTCTGAATGTATTTTCAAGAAGAGTTTAATTGGTTTTTAAGGACTTAATTTTAATGTTTGCTTTAGGACCTAATTGAAAAAATTAAATTCTTTAAAGGGTCTTTTTGTAATTAAAAGTAAAAAAATATATTGAAATTTTATAATTTTGATTGGAATTACATAATTCTGGTCGGAATTAAACTTATTCCGTCCATTTTTTAATTTCATTTTTATTTTTTTTACAATAAATACAATTTAGTTTCTTGAATTTTGATTAGTCAAATAATATTTATCTGAATTTTTAGGAAATTAAAGTCCTTTTAAAGTCAAAACTCTGAGAAAGTCAAGTCACACTAGGATAAGTTTTTAGCTAGGGTTTTTTTTCCGATAAAAGCACAACTAAAGCTCTTTTTGGGGGGATCTCACTTTTGGAGCTCACTTTTGAGACCTTTTTTGGGACTCCTCTAAGAATTTTCTTTTTGTCATTAGGCAGTACACAAAAAAATATATTCTTTGAGATTTATTTATTTTGAAGTAAGGAGCAATAGAATTTTGAGAAGAATAACAAGTTTTTGGGCTTGTTTGTTTTATTTTTATGTGTTTTGGACCCTAAGCTCATGTTAGGCCATTTAAATAAATTTAGGTCTAGATTTTAATTAATAAAAATGCATTTTAAGCTAATAATAAATTAGACTTAAGGTAGAGATAACTTAAGCCCATTGAGTTAATTTAGACATAGACTCACTTAATAATTAATTTAGACTTAGTCCATTTAATTTAAGCCTTTTCCATAATTTGTAGACTTAAGATCACTTTAGAATTAAAACATGTAGAATTAGGCGCACTAATTTAAATACTTCATAATTTGTAGATTTAGGCTCATTTTAAGAATTAAAATAAATAGACTCATGTTCATTTAATTAAAATTGAATAGGATTTAGGCCAATTAATCTTTAGGCTCACTTATAAATTAAAACATATAGATTTAGCCCATTTAATTAAAATTAATGTAGAACTTAGAGATTGTGAATTTAAATAAATGCATTATTTACTTGTATTTTCATGACTAGTTTGCTTGGAGTTGATTGTTTTAATAAGGGTTTATATGAAATTGCATGTAAATAGAGGGTAAGATAGTAATTCGTAAAATAATACTAAATGAACACAAAACTGAAAGAAGTTGGTATTCCATATCTAAAATCTCCTGGTTATGGTGTTGGCTTTCTTTTAGAGAATCGAGTACCACCATTTTTCTATTTATCCCAGTTATTACCCTGGGTGGCAACTCCTCATCTCCACGCCATGTATTGATGATAATGGTTAGTGTGTTCTCTAAAGCCCTGAGCTTAAACCATGTCGCGATTGCTAAGATCTTGGGCGCACACTAAACCTCACCATCTACACACCATATGAAGCTCTATACGGAAGGAAGTGTATATCTACTTTGTGTTGGGATGAGATTGGAAACAGAAAGTTAACTGGACCTGAGATTATATAGGATGCAACTAAGAAGGTTGCTTTGATTAGAAGAAGATTAGAAATCGTAGCTAGCAGACAGAGGAGTTAAGCGAATATGAAGCGTAAGGATGTGGAGTTTCATATTGGGGACTATGTATTCCTAAAGTTGTCTCCGATGAAGTGTTTGATGAGATTTGTAAGAAGGAAAAGTTAGCACCGAGATACATTTGACCTTTCAAGATTTTAAAGAGAGTGGGCATGGTTGCATATCGGTTGGCTTTACCTCTAAATTTGTCTCAAGTGCATCCAGTGTTCCATATCTCAATGCTAACGAAGTACATTTTAGACCCTTCGCACGTGTTGTAGCCCCAAAGTGTGAAAGTGAATGAAGATCTGACGTACGAGGAGGAACCAATCGCATTTGTTGATTATCAAGTTTGTCAGTTGTGTTCGAAGTAGATTTCGATGGTTAAGGTGTTATGGAGGAGTAACAATATGGAGGAACACACATGGGAGACTGAAGCTAAGATGCAGATAACTTACCCTTACTTTTTTCCTCGATGAATTCTTGTATTCTATTCTTTTATTTCAAATTCGATGATGAATTTTTGTAAAGGGGAAAGATTTTCACAACCTGATATTTTATAAATTATTAAATTATTTTCTAGGATTTGCAATATTAATAAATATTTTATTAATTTTCTATATTATAGTTATTTTGTGAAATTTAATTAAAGTCAAGTGTTATTATTTATTTTATTATATTAAGTTATTAATATTAAATTCAAATTTTGAAACTTAAATTTATTGTTATATATTGTTTAATATTATTATTATTTGCGAATTATGCTAGTGTAGTGTATTTTAATATATTTTAATATTATGGTGAGAAATTTTTATACAATTGTTTTAATAAAATAAATAAATAAAATAAAATTATTTTTATATAAAAATATTTTTTTCTTTTCTTTTTCTTTCCTCTCTTCCCTCTCTTTCCTTTCCTTCCTCTCTCACTTTCCTTCCTCTCTCCCTTTCCTTCTTCTTCTTCCCACTGTTGTTACAACGTGCACCACCAACACGCCACCAGCGCTGCTGCCTCTCCTCTGCTCGTCACTGACACCTATCCTTCCCTTCCTCTTCCTCCCGCTAATGTTGACCTCTTCTCTTCCCTCTCCCCTCTTGGTTTCTCTCTGTGCCGACAACCTTGGAAGCACGTCAGTGATGTTTTCAATGACGTATGGGTCGAGGTTGGTGTTGATCAAAAGCTTGTTCCTTGGGCTTCATTTCCCCAAGGTAATTTGTCTAATTAACATTGAATTCAGCTTTAATTTTGAATAATTCGATCTAAGGTTCTTAGCTTCAATATATGTTCAATTCGTTTGATACATATTAAATTGACTTTAGATTAGTTAAATTGAAGTTGTAAGCTTTCCAAAAATGTATTTATATTCAATTTTGGAGATAGTTGAATTTTCAGTACTATTTTGAGCTAGATTATTATTTATGGAGACTGCCTCGGCTTAGAAATGTATTTTATTTTAAATAAATTCTACTAGTGATTTTAAGCATCTTTCATTAAGGAAGTTTATTGAAATTATGTTCCAATATTTATTATAAATTTTTGAATGTTTATGTAAAAATTGGCTTTTTGCAAAAATTAGTATAAATTATTATATTTTATATTTTAATTGAAATTATTGTTAATTATTTTGTTTTGAAAAATATTTAAGTAATAAATAGTATTAAAATAATTTTTATGAATTATTTACTATTTTTAGCTAATTAATAATAATTTCCGGAAATGTATTCAAATAATAATTTTATCAATGATTTTTATGATTAAATGAATTTTTATCTATTTTTATTATATACTAGGGCAATTTAAATAATTATTTGTAAATTATGCTATTTGATTTCAAATATTTGAAAATTGGATTTTTATTAATATTATTTAATTATATTTAAGATTTTATTAATTATTTTGAAAATAAATATCTTTGATGCTTTTATTATTTAAATAAATTGAATTGTGGTATTTTATGATTTCATGAGTTTTGGTGAATTATTAATATTTATTATTATATCTTTGATTTTTTGTATATTGGTTCTCAATTGGGCAATTCATGTAGCTCTTGGGCCTAACCTAAAAATTTGAAAATTTTGTGTATTTGAAGTGTGTTTGCTTGCAGGATCGGCTTTATTTTTAGTAGAGAGTCGTCTATTTTATAGATGAGATTTTGTCGAATTTTTGGTAGAATTTTCGTAAAACGTGACATTGGGTTGGTCCTGAGTTTTGAATTTTTGTCAAGTCATGCCCTAAATTGAGTCATTTTTTAGAATTTCTAGAAGTATAAAATTAGGATTTTGATTCTAATATATTATTAGTATTATTATTTTCTTTAATTGCTCCACGTGCTAGGCCTATCGAACCGAGCCAACCAAGTCAGGTTAGAGGAGCACGATAGAACAGTGAGTTATTATCATATGTATACATTACATATACATTAATACTGTGAGCATCCATATGTTTTTAATAAATATAAATTTAATTATGTTCATTTTATTAAATCATATTTATTGTTGTTAATAATTGTATATATGTATCCATTTATATAATTAATAATATTTATTTTGAATTATATTTATGTTGTTATATTTTATTATGAATTTTCACTAGTTTTATTATGAAACAATATAATTGGAGGATAGTTGTAGAACGTGCCACCAAACGAGTCACGCTAGGGCTGTTGCACAACAATACGTTAGAATTAGTATGTATATATATATATATATACACACACACACACACACTGATGCTTGAGTATTTATATATTTAGGTTGTATGTATATATATTATAATAATTCACTCAGTGAGGTCTGACCCCCCCCCCCCCCTTCAACATTTTTTTTAAGAATCTTCTACTTCAGATCTCCTTATTAAACCTATTCATTGGACTCTTTCCTCCCCAGCGGGCTTATGTAAATATTGAACCGTCTCTTTTCTTGTATTTTAGTAAATGTTGATGTAGTAGTACTTCTTGTTGTAATACCTATTATTATATTAGACAGTGATTCTCTATTTGAATAATTGTATCAATATATTTTATTATGTTATAATATTAATTTCTTTTATATTAATTAAAGTTTTAATAGATGAGGTATTTTTGTGTTATGTTTGCATATGTTTTTATTTTTTTAAGGCTTATCACGGATTCTGAATTAGTGAGAATTTCTGTTTTCTAGCACCGATCATGACTTTCCAATTTAGGTTGTGACACCTATTTTTACAATTTGATTGATCATAAAAAAAAGATAAAGAATGTTTCAATGTATATATATATATATATATATATATATATATATATATATATATATATATATATATATATATATATATATATATATATATACATCACACACATTTGAATAATGTAATAATCTGGATTCTTATAAATTAAATTATGAGATTTGCAATGTTACTAATTATTTTATTAAATTGTGATATTTAATTATTTGTGAAAATTAAAAAAAACTCCAATGTTATTTTTTATTTCATTAAATATGGCATCGTTATTATTATTATTATTATTATTTACTAAATGAAATTATGGATTTTAATAAGTAAATTTAAGTTATAGTTATTGAAATATTAATAAAATAAATAAATAAATAAATTTTTATTTTTATTTTATTATTTTTCCCCACTTTTTCTTTCCCTCCCCTCCTTTTTCTTTCCTTTATTTTCTTTTCTTTTTTTTTCTTCCTTCTTTTCTTTTTCCCTTCCTTTCCTATTTTCTTCTTCCTCCTCTTCAATTATGTTAGTCACCACCGCGTGCCCCACACCACCATAAGGACACTGGACTGCCTTCTTCACGTCGTCATCCCACCGTCCACTACCCCAGTTGTAGAAGTTGCCTTCTGGTCGTCTTCCTCGCGTGCAATCATTCAGTGGCTGGAAAGAGGGAGGAAGGCTGGTGCAATTCCAGCCAAGCTTAGTCTCAAATTGAAGTGCTCAACTTAGGCTTCAATAATTCTCTTTTGATTTCAAGAAATTCAATTGGTAATAACTCCAATTTCTCAAAATATAATTTTGGGTAGTTTTGTTTAATTGTAAAATTGATTGTCAATTTGATTTTATTTGATATTGATTCTTTAGAACATATTAATGTGGTTGTTTTAAGGTCTCTAAAAATAATTATTTTGAATTTTTGGGGTCTCGGGTTATTGTTCACGATACTGTTCCCAAGCCCAGAGAATTTTTATATTTTTAATAAATTCTATTAATTATTTTAAGCAAGTTTTGTTAAACAAGTTTATTAAAACTATGTACTGAATGTTTATTATAAATTTCCAAATGTTTATGTTGAAAATGAATTTTTGGAAAATTAATATAAATTAGTAAATTTTATATTTTAATTGAAATTATTGTGAATTATTATGTTTTGGATAATTTTTTAATAATAATTAATATTAAAATAATTTTTATGAATTAATTCTTATTTTTAGCTAGTTATTAGTAATTATCGGAATAATATCCGAATAAAAATTGTATTTATGATTTTTAAGATTTAAATGAGTTTTCAATTGCTTAATTATATAATTGAATAATTTAAATGATTATCAGTAATTAAATGCTATTTAATTTCAAAAATAAGAATAATGGCTTTTATAATATAATTTGACTATTAATGCGAATTTAATTATTTATTTTGTAAAAAAATATCTTTTATGCTTTTATAGTGTAAATAAATTAATTTTGATATTTAAATGGAATTTTATTGTTTATAAATTGTGATTTGTGAAATTGATTCTCAATTGGGCATACAGTGCAGTTTAGGGGCTTAACCCAAGATTTAGAGTTGTTGCTGGTATTTGAAGTGTCTTTTTATGCAAGATTGACTCTACTTTTGTAGAGAGATGTTTGTTTTACATAGGAGACTGCCAAATTTTTTATAGATTTCTTGTAAAACATGACATTGGGTCGAGTTTAGTCAAGTCATATTCTTAATCGAGTCTTTCTTTAGAAATCTAGAATTTATAGGATTTCCATTTTTAATTCATTTTTCTCTTTTTTTAGTTGCGCCTCCAGTCTAGTCGACAGGTCGGGGTCTTAGAGGAGCATGTTCAACCTGTAAGTTAATAACTGAATTGTGCGTAGGATATTTTATATTAAAATATAAATTCATTGATTATGAAAAAAATGGGAGAATTTAATAAAAGAATTATATTATTATATTGAAAAATGCTTGGATTAAATTCTCCTATTATTTGCTATAAGTATATATGCATGTTTACATTAAATTTTCATATGATTAGTTAATTGTTATTTTATTGTAATCTTTCTTATTTTATTAACTTTTATTTATTTTAAAATGAACTATGGTAGAATGGGCTACTTGATGAGTTTCATTAGGACCATGTGTGCACTAGTAGGATTGAGAGTGAGTGTTGGTGGTTATAAGGCTCGACGATACTTTGCTTTCAGGCATGATTTTATCAAATTATGTATAAGGCTCGGTAATGCTTTGCTCTTGGGTGTGATTTATAATTTACTGGGGCTGGTAGCTCAATGATGCTTTGCTCTCAGGAATTGCCAATAAATATTGGTTTAAGTGATTTGACTGCAGTTGGTAGCTCAATGGATACTTTACTCTTGGGAACTAGTAGTCTTTGGATTTTAAGAGAGCCAAAAGGCTATTAGAATTATGGACTAAGGTTCTACCTAGTTTTTCTTATAAAAATGATATAAGAAAGTTTATTTTATTTATATAATATGTTAAGATTTCAAATATTTTATTTCGGTAAAAGAGGATTTCAATAAATCAAGTGTTTTATATTATAAATTTTATATTTTCATAAAAATATATTTTAAAGGAGATTTTCACACTACATACATTTCTTTTATTAACTTACTCAATGAGGTCTCACTTCCCCCAATTATTTTTTTTAGGATCTCGAGAGTCTTTAGTTAGTTTGCCAACTTTACATCGGGTTTCTTCTTCTTTAGCTATTCTATATAGGTCTATCTGATATGCATTATTATGCATTTAAAATCTAAAACATCGTAGCAGTAGTAGTTATATTTTATTAATTATTACGTGTATTAAAAATTTGTATTAATGTTGATTATTATGTTTCATCAAAGATTGTTTTGGATATTTTGCTATTTGTGTTATTTATTTTAATTAAACATTTCATTTAATTATTACCTATATTTTATTGTAAATTTTCTTTAAGGCATACTATGGGTTTCGGAAGCCTTATACTTTCCCATTTCCTAATGTTGGTCATGTGCCCTCAAATAATTCAAATTTGATTATGTTATATATATATATATATATATATATATATATATATATATATATATATATATATATATATATATATATATATATATATATATATATATATATTGTCACGACTCAAATTGGGGAGTCGTGACCGGCGATAGGAAACAGGAATTCTTTCGAATATGGAACCCGTAGTAAGCCTTAAAATAAAACACATGCAAATATAATATAAAAATACATCAGAAATAAAAATTTAAATAATATAAAAAAATATTTATATCATAACATTATAAAAATATCTTCATACAAAATTCGAATACAAGATCTCTAACTAGTACAACACAATACCACCACACTAACACTAATACTGCAGTGATTACTAAAATACGAGAAAAATGACAGTTTAGTATTTACATAGATCAGCCGGAGAGGGAAGAGTTCAATGAAGAGTACTATGGGGGAGGTTTGAAGTGGATCGACGATAGGGAATAGGAATTCTTTCGAATATGGAACCAATAGTAAGCCTTAAAATAAAAACACATGCAAATATAATATAAAAATACATCAAAAATAAAACTTTAAATAATATAAAAAATCTTTATATCACAACATTATGAAAATAACTTCATACGAAATTCAAATACAAGATCTCTAACTAGTACAACACAATACCACCACACTAACACTACTACTACAGTGATTACTAAAATACAAGAAAAATGACAGTTCAATATTTACATAGATCAGTTAGAGAGAGAAGAGTCCAGTGAAGAGTACTACAGGGGAGGTTTGAAGTGGAAAATCCTGATAAAATATTGAGGGGAGTTAGACCTCAATGAGTAAATTATTATAATATATATACATGCAACCTAAAGTTATATACAATCAAGCATCAATATATATATATATATATATAACCCGAAAATATTCTACAACCTCGATTACTAAAACTTACTAGCCAACACACTCACTTAATTCCAAAATATTTCTCTTTTTCATTTTCAAATAATAGACTGGCCCTGAGACACTAAGTTAACTGAGCTCCCGCAGTCTCACTATCGGCATGATTGGCCCCAAGACACTAGATCAATCAAGCTCCCGCAATCACACCACTCTGTCTCTGCAAATCTCAATAATTAATTTTTCAAGTCTTACATCAAATATTTCATAGCATCAACCATAATATCTAACGTACTGGCATGCACACAGTTATAGTATAGCCCACTAGGTAGTACGTTGTACTGCTATCCTTTAAAAATATTTCTTTTGAAATCAAATAATGAAAATTCAATAAAAAAAATAATAGCATATAATATCAAAAATAAATATACTCAATATTTCTATGGGAAATCATAAATATGAATACAACAATAAATATGATTTAATGAAATGAGCATAATTAAATGCATATTTATTAACACATATGAATGCTCATAATATTAATCTAAATGCAATGTACACATATGATAATAACTCATAGTTATGTGCTTCTCTAAAAGAATTGGACTGACATGGTCCTGTAGGCCTCGGTCTTTGTGCAACTATAGAAAAATATAAATAAATAATAATATTATTAGAATCGAAATCCTAATTTTATACTTTTAGAAATTCTAAAGAATGACTCAGTTTAGGACACAACTCAACCAAAAATTAAAAACTCATGATCGACCTGATATCACATTTTACTAGAATTCTATCAAAAATTCAGTAGAACCTCCTTTGTAAAACGGACGTCTCTCTACTAAAATTAGAGTTGATCTTGCACACAAACATACTTCAATATTCTAAAATGCTCAAATTCTCATGTTAGGCCCATAAACTACATAAATTGTCCAACCAAGATTCAATATACACAAAGATCAATAATTTAATAATAAATATCAAAAATCACTAAAATCCATAAAAATCAATAAAATAACAAAACTCAAAAATTTAAATTATAAAAACGTCAAAGACATTTATTTTCAAATTAATTAATAAAATCTCAAATATAATTAAATAATATTAATAAAAAATCATTTTTTAAATATTCAAAATTAAATAGCATAAATTACCAATAATTATTTAATTGCCCAAATATATAATAAAAATAGCTGAAAATCCATTTAATCATAAAAATAATAAATAAGCTATTATTTAAGTATATTTTTGGAAATTATTATTAATTAGCTAAAAATAGTAAATAATTCGTAAAAATTATCTTATTACTAGTTATTACTCAAAAATTATCCAAAACATAATAATTAATGATAATTTCAATCAAAATACAAAATTTACTAATTAATAGTAATTTTTCCAAAAAATCAAAATTTCACATAAACTTTCAAAAATGCATAATAAATAATCGGAACGCAATTTCAATAAACTTTCTCAACGAAACATGCTTAAAATAACTCGTAGAATTTATTAAAAATAAAAAGCATTTTTTGAGTCAGGACAGTCCCATGAACAGTACCTGAGCTGAAATAGTATTCAAAATTCTACTATCTCCAAAATCGACTTTAAGCACATTTTGGAAAACTTAAAACTTCAATTTAGCTCTTCTAAAGTCAATTTCACATAATTGAAACCAATTGAACACAAAATCAACAAATTAAATTATGAACCCTAAATACAATTCATCAAAATTGAAGCTCAAATCGAAGTTAATTAGGGGAATTACCGTAAGGGAAACAAAGCCCAAGGAATAAGCATTAAATCGACACCAACCACAATCATTGTTGTTTCCGGAATCGACGCTGGTGAGCTCTGGAAGGTGAGAGTGGCGAAGGAGAGGAAAGATGAATAGGGAGAATAGTGATGGGAGGAGGAAGGGCAGGTGGTGGTGCAAGTTAACGAGGAGAGCGATGGTGGAGCTGGTGACGTGAAGTGGTGGCACTGGTTATTCTACAAAATGCAGAAAGGAGAAGAAGAAGGGAAAGGGAGAAGGAAAGAAGAGGGGAAGGAAAGAGGAGGGAAAAGGGATTTTTTTTTCTTTTTATATGTTTTTTTAAATAAATATTTTTCTAATTAAATCTACCATAAAATATTTTAAATACACTAAATTAAAATATTCATAATTACTAACAATAATAATATTATTAAATAATATATACCAATAAATTAAAAAAATTTTAAAATCTCGATTAAATACTAATACCATAATATTATAAAATAAATACTAACACTTGAATATAGTTAAATTACACAAAATAATTATAGTATAAAAAATAAAATATTTATTAACATTGCATATCTTAAAAATTAATTTAATAATTTATAAAATATCAGGTTGTAACAATCTTCTCCCTTTACAAAAATTTGTACTTAAATTTCAAATAAAAACAATAGACAACAAAAAATTCATCGAGGAAAAAGGTAAGGGTAAGCCACCCACATCTCAGCCTCAATCTCCCACCTGTGTTCCTATATGTTATTATTCCTCCATAATACCTTGACCATCAGGATTTGCTTTGAATGCAAATGATGAACTTGATATTCCACAGTCACAACTGGCTCTTACTCATACTTCAGGTCTTCATTCACTTCCATACTCTCAGGCTGCAACACATGTGAAGGGTCTGAAATGTACTTCCTCAACATCAAGATATAGAACACTAGATGCACTTGAGACAAATTCAGAGGCAAAGCCAATCGATATGCAACCATGCCCACTCTTTCTAGAATCTTGAATGGTCCAATATATTTCAGTGCTAACTTCCCCTTCTTGCCAAATCTCATCACACCCTTCATCAGTAACACCTTTAAAAACACATAATCTCCAACCTAAAACTCCACATCCTTACGCTTCATATTTGCATAGCTCTTCTATCTGCTAGCTACAGTTTCTAATGTTCTTCTAATCAAAGTAACCTTCTCAGCTGCATCCTGAATAATCTCAGATATAGTCAACATTCTCTCTCCAATCTCAGCCCAACACAAAGGAGATCTACACTTCCTTCTAGATAAAGCTTCAAACAGTGCCATTTCAATACTACTATGGTAGTTGTTATTGTAAGCAAACTAAACTAGTGGCAAATGATCATCCTAACTACCTCTAAGATCCATTACACACATTCTCAACATATTAACCATCTATCTATGGGTGAAAACCAGTACTGAAATTAAGCTTGGTGCCCATTGCTTCCTACAACTTTTGCCAAAATTAAGAGGTAAACACTGAACCTCTATAAGGTACAATGGAAACAGGCACTCCATAAAGGCACACAATATGCTTAACATACAGCTTAGCCAACTTGGCTATAGAATAAGTAGCTTTAACTAGTAAGAAGTGAGCTAATTTGGTTAACCTGTCCATAATCACCCAAATTAAATCGTATCCATCCTTTGAACGAGGTAACCCAGTTACAAAATCCATAGTGATTCTCTCCTATTTCCACTCAGGAATAGGAAGAGGCTGAAGGTTCCTAGAAGGCTTCTGATGCTCAACTTTCACTCGCTGGTAAGTTAAGCACTTAGAAACATTACCAGCTACATCCTTCTTCAATCTATCCCACCAATACAAATCTTTAATACTATAGGACATCTAAGTAACACCTAGATGTACACTATAAGCTATAGAATGTGCTTCTTCTATTATTTCTTCTCTCAAATTATCCACATCAGGAACGCATAATCTACCACTAGTCCATAAAACACCTTCATCATCTAGTGTAAAATCAATGAACTTCTCTTCACAAACATTCTCCTCATGCTTTTCTAGAATAAGATCTCATCTTTGAGCTGCCTTAATCCTATCTCTCAAACCTAAAATGACTCTAAATTGAGCTAGCAGTCCTCCTAATATGCTTATCTTCATCATCAAACCTTGATCCACTAACTCATGCAACTCTTGGATAAAAGGTCTCCTCTCCACACTAATGTGAGCAAGACTACCTAAGGACTTCCTACTCAAAGCATCTGCTACCACATTAGCCTTGCCCTTCGACAATTTCAACCATCTCCTTTGTCTCAAGTTTAGATCTCTCTGTTAGAAAATGTACTTCAAACTCTTGTGATCTGTGAAAATTTCACAAGTCACTCCATAAAAATAATGTCTCCAAATATTGAGAGCAAAGATCACTGCAGTAATCTCTAGGTCATGAGTAAGATAATTATGTTCATGCTTCTTCAACCACCTCGAACCATAAATTATCACCCTACCATTCTACATCAACATATAACATAGGCTGACTTTGGAGGCATCACAATACACAATAAACTTGTCTTCTCCATCAGGTAAAGTTAGAACTCTAATTTAGGTGAGTCATAGGTGCTAAAATTCTTGAGAAATCCTGCATAAATCTCCTATAGTACTCAACCAAACCCAAGAAACTTTAAATCTCAATGATCGATATTGGTCTGGGCCATTCAAACACTACTTCAATCTTCTGTGAATCAACCTGAATACCATCTTTAGACACCATGTGTCCAAGGAATGCAACACTCTCCATCTAGAAATCACACTTTAAGAATTTAGTACAAAACTCATGTTCTCTCAATGTCTGCAGTACTGTCCTTAAGTGATATATGTGCTCCTCCATAATCTTCAATTACACTAGTATATCATTAATGAAGACTACTACAAATAGTCTGAATACACTATTCATTATATCCATGAAAGCAATTGGTGCATTAGTTAACCCTAAAGACATCACCAGAAACTCATAGTGGCCATATTGAGTGTGAAATGTCATTTTAGGAACATTGGTTTCACTAATCCACAACTAATGATAACATGACCTTAAGTCAACCTTGGAAAAGAACTATGCACCCTAAAGTTGATCAAACAAATTATCTATCCTCAGAAGAGGATACTTATTCTTCACTGTCATCTTATTCAGCTCTCTATAACCAATGCACAGTCTTAGTGCACCATCCTTCTTTTTCATAAACAGGACTGGTGCACTCCAAGGAGAAACACTAGGTCTAATGAAACCTTTGTCCAACAAATCTTGCAACTACTCCTCTAATTCTTTCAACTCTACAAAAGCCATTCTGTAGGGCGGCATTGAAATAAGAGCTACGCCTGGGACCACATCTATACATAATTTAATCTCTCTATGAGGTGGTAAACCTAAAACTCATCAAGAAAAAATCAGGAAACTAACAAGTTATTGGAACATCCATGAGAGACAGCTTCTCCACTGAAGTATCCATAAGTAGTGCCAAGTATCCCTGATAGCCTTTCCTCAACATCTTCCAAGCCATGATAATGGAAATAAGATTATGAGGTACATAACTCTTGTCACCCATAAAATTAGACTCTTCTTCATCTAGAATTTTAAAAATCACCTCTTTACTCCGACAATCAATAACTGTATAGTGCTAAAATAACCAATCCACCCCAAGGATCACATCCAACAATTCCAATTCCACTAACAACTCTCTACCTCCTATTAACACCAAACATCCAGAAAGAACAACATTGGTGTCTAATGAATCACTTAGAGGAGTGGTAAAAAATAAAAGAAATGTCATCCTCAAAGCTTTCTAACATGACTTCGAAGCAAAAATGGAAGACACAAAAAAATGTGTGGCACCTGGATCAATCAAAACTCTAGCATCCAAGTAGTAGAGTGGAACTATACCTGCAATAATGTCATTGGATGCCTGAACATCCTGATGAGTGAGGGTGAAAACTCTAGCATGACCTCAGCCTCCCTACTGGATGGTAGAAGCCTGACCAAAACCCCTAGCACTACCTCTGCCATACCCTTGCTAGGCTATAAATTGTGACGTACTTAGATACTAAGCTGGAGGCAACTGATAAGGAGCTGGAGCTAAACTAGCAATAGATTGTTGTAAAAACTATTGCTGATAGCCAGAATAAGGACACACTCTGGCAAAGTGCCCCATCTATTTTCATCTAAAACAAGCTCTAGGAGCTATATAGCACGGTCCTTGATGGACTCTCCCACACATTTGACAACCACTGGTTACTAATCTCGTGCTGCCATAACTAAAACTTTGGCCACTGCTGCTACTGGTAGCACCTAAACTGAATCTAATAGGTCTACGTGGTCCACCATGGCCATGTCTGTTACTTCTATGGACTCCTCTACTTAGGTTTTTGGCCCTACTAATAAGATCCTCTCTGTCGACTGCTAGAGCCAATCTAAAAGGTGGTGTACTGAGTGCTCTAAGATCCTCCTACCTAGATATCTCCTAACTAATAATAATAAGGCATAACTCCCTACTTGACCAATCTGAGCTTTATCTCCTTGGTTAACTTTATCACAAACTCAAGAGTCAGGCCTACAGTAGGCATCCTAATAAAAGCAGAACCCAATATGGTGATGTACGTAGTGACTGCGAAGTAGTGATCTCTCATCATATCCTCTACATACTGTCCTAATTTGAGGAATTTTTTGGTGTACTCCTCTATCGATCTGTCACCTCTGGTAATACCCATCAGACAGAGTCTATAGCTCATCTGCCTAGGCTCTAGGCAGAAACCCAGCTTGAATCTCTCTCAAAACTGAGCCCAAGTGAGTGTCATAATGTGCAATTGGATGACCTGAACAAACCAATCCAAGGCTGGCCCCTTTATAGATAGCTCAAGGATTATAATGCTTTAATACTTGGTGTGAGTAGTCTGAGTCCTCGTCTCAATGGCATGTAGAAAATCTAGAGGGTTTGTAGTCCCGTTGAATGATATCCTACCAACTCTGGAATAAAATAACATTGTGTTAGGGTCAGACATGTCCTGCTGATAAGCAGGCTGCATCTGTGGTACAACTAGAGGTATAGCAACTTCCTTATACTCCTACTCTATAGGTTCCTTGTCCTATAACTCTCTCTACCTATAATGACCTGCCGCTCCTTGAGGTCTACTTCTACCTCTGCCTCTGCGCCTAACTAGAAGCTCTAGGGGTAGAACCTTATCCTGGAAGGACTCATCATCTTTAGCCTCAACGACCGATGGAGCAACATGAGCTCATCTCCTCATTTTGAAAAGATAAAAACCAATGAAATTCAGACAAAACAGACAACAAAAAAATGACGAACAGACATCCTAATGATTATGCAAAAAACTAAATCAAGGAAAACTTATCAAAGACATAGTTGAACCTAATTTACAACAGTAGTTTCAAAGAAAACTCAACTCTACTAACCTAGGTCCATAATACTAAACTTAGGCTCTAATACCAACTTTGTCACAACCCAAATTGGGGAGTCGTGACTGGTGCTAGGGAATGGGAATTCTTTCAAATCTAAATCTCTTAGCAAGCCTTAAAATAAAAAAACACATGCAAATATAATAGAAAAGTACATCAGAAATAAAATTTTAATTGATATAAAAAAATCTTTATATCATAATATAATAAAAATATCTTCATATAAGATTTGAATACATGATCTCTAACTAGTACAACACAATACTACCACATTAACACTACTACTGTAGTGATTACTAAAATACAAGAAAAATGACAGTTCAACATTTACATAGATCAGCCAGAGAGAAAAGAGTCCAGCGAAGAGTACTACAGGGGAGGTTTGAAGTAAAAGATTCTGAAAAAATATTAAAGGGAGTCAGACCTCACTGAGTGAATTATTATAATATATATACATGCAACCTAAAGTCATATACAATCAAGAATTAGTGTATATATATATATATGCATTTCATACAGATGCTAAAATCCATTTTTTATATAATAATAGATGTAGAAAATTTTATTTTGGGTGAAGGATCGGAGCAGAACCCTAAAATATTCCACAACCTCAGTCATTAAACCTCATTAGCCAACATGCTTACTTAATTTTAAAATATTTCTCTTTTTCATTTTTCGACAATAGACTAGCCCCGAGACACTAAGTCAACTTAGCTCTTATAGTCTCACTGTCAGCGTGATTGGCCTCAAGACACTAGGTCAATTGAGCTCCTACAATCATACCACTCTCTTACTGCAAATCTCAATAATTAATTATTCAAATCTCACACATAAATATTCCATAGCATCAACCTTAATATCTAACGTACTGATACTTACACAGTCCTAGTGTAGCCTACTAGGTAACATGTTCTACTGCTATCTTTTAAAAATATTTCTTTCAAAATCAAATAATGAAAATTCAATATAAAAAAATAACAACACATAATATCAAAAATAAATATACTTAATATATCTATAGGAAATTATAAATATAAATATTAATAACAATAAATATGATTTTATGAAATGAGCATAATTAAATGCATATTTATTAACATATAAAATGCTCATAATATTAATCTACACGCAATGTATATATATGATAATAACTCACAATTGTGCACTCCTCTAAAAGAACCAGATTGGCCTAGTCCTATAGGCCTCAGTCTTGGCACAACTATAGAAAAATATAAATAAATAATAATAGTAGAATTGAAATCCTAATTTTATACTTCTAGAAATTCTAAAGAATGACTCAATCTAGGACATGACTCGACTAAAAATTAAAAACTCAGGATCAACCTGATGTCATCGTAAACACCCAATTTCAGGATAATAAAATATGGATGTGACAAAAGACTCCAATAATGAAAATGTTATAAGTAAGTCTTCAATACTTGAAGTTCGAAAGCTTAAAAGTTTGAATATATTTTCAAAAAAGAGTTAATTGGTCTTTTAAGGACTTAATTATAATACCTTTTAAGACCTAATTGAAAATTTTAATTTCTTTCAAGGGTCTTTTTATAATTAAAAGTTAAAAAAAATTGGAATTACGTAATTCTGATAGGAATTACAAAATTCTTGTTGGAATTATGAGTTTTCCTTCTATTTTTATGTTTTTTATAGAAAATAAAAATATTTTTCCTGAGTTTTGATTGGTTAAAATATCTCTCTTCAGGAAATATCTCTCTTGCAGGGTCGGCTCTACTCTTTTAAGTAGAGAGATGTCCGTTTTACAGGGGAGGTTCTGCCGGATTTTCGGTAGAATTCTCGTAAAACGTGATATCCAGTCGAACCCTAATTTTGTTTCCGTACTTAAATACTCTAGATTGAATTCTAGGATTTCTGTTAGGTTTATTCTAATGTCGGTTATTTATTGCTTGTTTAGTTGCGCCGAGACCGAGGGCTAGTGGACTAGGCTCGTCGGACCTATCTCGTGGAGCGCATTAGGTGAGTTACTATACTATATATATATGCTTAGGATGCATGATTTAGAAATGCATGTTTTATGTTGATTAAATATGCATAAATAATTTGATTATTTCTTAAGTTTACATTAAGTATATTTTTGGTTTAATTTTGGTATATAATAAATTATAGACATGTTTTATTAATAAAATATATTTAAAATGTTTTTAAATATATTTTTAGTTTAATTTATAATTTGATTGGACTTATTTGACGTATATATACTCGAAATATACCTGGTTTACTTTTGGTATATTTCTGGTATATATATGGATTATATTGTTATTTCATTTACATTCATGCATCATTTATTTTTGTGAATGAATGTTTTATATTATTTATTAATGAAGGATATCAATAGAACGTGCTACCTAGTGGGCAGCACTAGGACCGAGTACGTACCGGTACGCCTATAGTATTTAGGCTATAATACTAACTTATTTGTGGATATTGATTTGAATATGATTATTGATATGTGTGAGATGTGGTTTGGGTGTGATTGCTGGAGCTCGGTTGACCAAGTGTCTCGGGGCCAATCACACTGGCAGTCAGACTGCTGGAGCTCGGTTGACTTAGTGTCTCGGGGCCAGTCTACTGTCCAAATGGATTAAGTGGATATATTTGGAATAAGTGAGCCTGTATGGCTAGAGTGTTGTTTAACACTATTTTCTGAGGTTGCGATATTCTAGGGTTCTATGTGATCCTTCATAAACGATGATTTTCAATAAAATATATAAAAATGATTTTTCTGCATCTGTGTGAAATTGCCTGTATATATATATATATATATATATATATATATATATATATATATATATATATATATATATATACTGTTGATTGTATGCATTATCACTTAGTGTGTATGTATATATATTATAGTAATTCACTCAGTAAGGTCTGACTCCCCTCCGTTGACTATTTTTCAAGAGAGTCAACTTCTTCAGACCTCAGTAGCAGGTCGATACGCCGGATTTCTTCCGCCCCCGGCTTCTTTGTGTAAATTATATACTTGAGTCTTATTTATTTTATCTAGACACTACAGTAGTTGTGAATTAAAGTGTTGGATTTCATGTATTTTATTTTAAAGAGATGTATTATGTTGAAACTGGATTTGTATTAAAGGGATTTTATATATGTGATGAGAATTTGATTTAAATCCAGTTGATGTGGATAATATTATGATATTGTGATTTTTATTTTCTGCTGCATATTATATTGTTACTGTTATTATGCATGATTTATTTTATTTTTAGGCTTGCTACGGGTTTCAAATTCGAAAGAATTCCCGTTCCCTAGCGCCGGTCATGGCCCCTGTTTTGGGTCGTGACAAAGTTGGTATCAGAGCGGAGTTCTGTGTCAGGGCTTAGTTATGTAAGTTGTGGCCCTAGTTTTCAGAGTTGTGTTTTCTGTTGGACTACTGCAGTGTATTAGGTTCGAGTATGTCTTGATGAGTATTCCTTGCTGTAGTTTTCAGTGTTATTCCTCTATTGTCTATTTTGTCTGAATCTTTTCGTTTGTCTTTTCAGAATGAGGAGGCGAGCGCGTGTTGCTCCACCGGTCGTTGAGGCCGAGGATGATGAGTCTTTTCAGGATGAGGTTTTACCTCCTGAGCAGCCAGTGAGACGTAGAGGTCGTGGCAGAGGTAGACCTCGAGGAGCGACAGGTCGCCGTAGGCAAAGAGAGTTACAGGACGAGGAGCCTGTTGAGCCTGAGTTTGATGTTCCTGTTCCTCCAGTTGTTTAGCCTATTCAGCCTGCCTATCAGCAGGGTATGTCTGACCCTGAGGCAGCTTTGTTCTATGCCCGAGTTGGCAGGATTGCTTTTGATGGTACTTTTGATCCTTTAGATTTTCTACATGCGATTGAGACTAGGACTCGGACTGCTCATACCGATTACCAGCGGATCATGATTGTTGAGTTGTCTGTCGAGGGACCAGCCTTGGATTGGTTCATTCAGATGATCCAGCCCTATATGATGACGATGACATGGGCTCAGTTCCGAGAGCGGTTTATGAGGAGATTTTGTCCAGAGCCTCTTCGTTTGAGTTATCGTCTCCGTCTGACTAGTATTTCTCATGGAGATCGATCTGTAGAGGAGTATACTCGAGAGTTTCTTCAGTTGGGTAGATATGATGAGGATCTGATGCGAGATCAGTATTTCGCTGTTACTACATACGTTACTGGTTTGGGTTCAGCTTTCGCTGGTATGCCTACAGCAGGTCTTACTCTCGAGTCCGTGATTGAGCTAGCTAAGGAGATTGAGCTGAGATTAGTTAGGCAGGGAGCGATGCCTGATTATTACCAGTTGGGAGTTCAATCGAGTGGATTGCAGGCTACTCCATATTCGAGTTTTCATGTTGGATCGAGTAGTCAGCAGCGAGGTTCGACTCAGCAGAGTCAGAGACAGCAGCAGCGAGTGCATCGGAGCAGTAGACATGGCCGTGGAGGTCAGCGTAGATCATTCAGATTTGGGTCAGGTGCTTCGAGCAGCAGTAATGGTTGTAGTTCTGGATCAGCGGCCAGCGTTTGTCAGACTTGTGGTAGAGTCCATCAGGGACCGTGTTATCTGACACCGCTGACATGTTTCAGATGCGGGCAGACAGGACATTTTGCCAGATCATGTCCTTATTCCAGATATCAGCAGCAGCAGATTTCATGATTCCCATAGCAGTCGATTGCTAGTGCAGCACCCGTGCCATTTCAGTTACCACCAGCCCAGCATCAAAGTTCCACTCAGTTTGTTCCACAGCAGAGTCGTGGTAGAGGTACTAGAGGAGGTGCCAGAGGTGTTGGCCAGGCTTCTACCAGTCAGCAGGGAGGTCGAGGTCAGGCCAGAGTCTTCCATCTGACTCAGCAGGATGCTCAGGCATCTAATGCAGTCATGGCAGGTATTGTTTCTGTATATTACCTGGATGCTTGGGTTTTGTTTGATCCGAGTGCCATGCATTCGTTTGTTTCTCCTATTTTTGCTTCTAAATCCCATTGGCAAGCTTCGATGATGGCTTTTCCTTTGTCTGTTGCCACTCCTCTGAGCGATTCCTTGGACGCCGATATTGTTCTTTCTGGTTATCCAGTTCTTGTGGGAGATAGAGAATTACTCGCTGATTTGATATTGTTGGATGTGATGGAGTTTGATGTTATTTTGGGAATGGATTGGTTATCTCAGCACTTTGCCGTAGTAGATTGCAGGAATAAGGAGGTGACTTTCAGAATTCCTGATGAAGTAGAGTTTAAGTTTGTTGGTGATAGGAGTTCAGCACCTCATAATCTTATTTCTGCTATTACAGCTAGGAAGTTGTTGAGGAAAGGTTGTCAGGGGTTTTTGGCATTGGTTAGGGATACGTCAGTGGAGAAGTTATCACTCACAGATGTTCCTGTTGCTTGTGAGTTTTCTGATGTTTTTCCCGAGGAGTTGCCAGGTTTACCACCTCACAGAGAGATTGAGTTCTGTATAGATGTGGTTTCAGGTACTACTCCTATATCTATGCCACCCTATCGTATGGCTCCTGCAGAGTTGAGAGAGTTAAAGGAGCAGTTGCAAGAGTTGTTGGATAAAGGTTTTATCAGACCTAGTGTTTCTCCTTGGGGTGCACCAGTCCTGTTTGTGAAGAAGAAGGATGGTACCCTGAGACTGTGCATTGACTACAGAGAGTTGAATAAGGTGACGGTGAAGAACAAGTATCCTCTCCCGAGGATAGATGATTTATTTGATCAGCTACAGGGTACACAGTTCTTTTCTATGGTTGACTTGAGGTCGGGTTATCATCAGCTGCGTATTAGTGAATCTGATATTCCTAAGACAGCGTTCCGCACTAGATATGGTCATTATGAGTTTCTGGTGATGTCTTTTGGTTTGACTAATGCACCAGCAACTTTTATGGACCTGATGAATAGGGTATTCAGACCGTATGTGGATCAGTTTGTAGTAGTCTTCATTGATGATATACTAGTATATTCGAGGAGTATGGAAGAGCATGTATATCATTTGAGGATTGTACTACAGACACTGAGAGATCATCAGCTTTATGCTAAATTCTCGAAGTGTGATTTTTGGATGGAAAGTGTTTCTTTTCTTGGACACGTAGTGTCTAAAGAAGGTATTCAGGTTGATCCACAGAAGATTGAGGCAATATCTGAGTGGCCTAGACCTACTTCGGTTACGGAGATTCGGAGTTTTCTGGGTTTAGCCGGGTATTATAGGCGGTTTGTGCAGGATTTTTCTAGGATAGCAGCCCCTATGACTCGCTTAACTCAGAAGAATGTTAGATTTGAGTGGTCAGAAGCTTGTGAGAACAGTTTTCAGTTATTGAAGGAGAAATTGACCACAGCGCCAGTATTAGCTTTGCCTAATAGTGTGGATAAGTTCACAGTTTACTGTGATGCCTCTAGAATTGGTCTTGGTTGTGTGATGATGCAGAATGGAAGGGTGATAGCCTATGCTTCGAGGCAGTTGAAGAAGCATGAGCAGAACTATCCCACACATGATCTTGAGATGGCTGCAGTGATCTTTGCTTTGAAGATTTGGAGACATTATTTGTACGGGGTGACTTGTGAGATATTTACTGATCACAAGAGCCTTAAGTACATATTCCAGCAAAGAGATCTGAATTTGAGGCAGAGGAGATGGTTGGAATTGTTGAAGGACTATGATTGCGAGATTCTTTACCATCCGGGTAAAGCTAATGTGGTAGCAGATGCCTTGAGTAGGAAGTCCTCAGGTAGTCTTGCTCACATCGGTGTTGAGAGGAGACCATTGATCCAGGAGTTGCATCTGATGGTGGATCAAGGTTTGATGATGAAGATTAGTAGATCAGGTGGACTGTTAGCTCAGTTTAAAGTACGATATGTACTGAGGGATAGGATTAAAGCAGCTCAGAGCCGAGATCCTATTCTAGAAGAGCTTGCAGAGAATGTCAGAGCAGGAAAGTTCACTGATTTCACACTCGATGATGATGGTGTGTTGTGGATCAGTGGTAGATTGTGTGTTCCTGATGTGGATGACTTGAGAGAAGAGATTTTAGAAGAAGCACACTCTACAGCCTACAGCGTTCATCCAGGTGTTACTAAGATGTACCACAGTATCAGAGATCTATACTGGTGGGATGGATTGAAGAAGGATGTCGCTATTGCTAAGTGCTTGACGTGTCAGCAAGTGAAAGCTGAACATCAGAAGCCTTCTGGGAAGCTTCAGCCTCTTCCTATTCCCGAGTGGAAGTAGGAAAGGATAGCTATGGATTTTGTGGTCGGTTTACCTCGTTCGAAGGATGGATACGATTCCATCTGGGTGATTGTAGACAGATTGACGAAGTCTGCACATGTCTTGCCTGTGAAAGCCACATATTCAGTTGCTAGATTGGCGAAGTTGTATGTGAAGCATATTGTGTGCCTTCATGGAGTACCTGTGTCCATTGTGTCAGATAGAGGTTCGGTGTTTACTTCTCGTTTTTGGCAGAAGTTGCAAGAAGCGATGGGCACTAGGTTGGATTTCAGTACTGCTTTTCATCCTCAGACAGATGGTCAGTCTGAGAGGACGATCCAGACACCGGAAGATATGTTAAGGATCTCTGTCCTGGATTTGGGAGGTAGCTGGGATGATCATTTGTCACTCGTTGAGTTTGCATATAATAATAGCTACCATAGCAGTATTGGTATGGCACCGTATGAGGCGTTGTATGGAAGGAAGTGTAGATCCCCATTGTGTAGGGATGAGATTGGTGAGAGAGCTTTGACTGGACCAGAGATGGTTCAAGATGCTGCAGAGAAGGTCACCGTGATCAAGCGCAGATTAGAGACCGCAATTAGCAGACAGAAGAGTTATGCGGATCCTAGGCGCAGAGATGTGGAGTTTCAGGTTGGAGATTTCATTTTTCTGAAAGTATCTCCGATGAAGGGTGTGATGAGATTTGGCATGAAGGGTAAGTTAGCACCGAGATACATTGGACCGTTTGAGATTCTGGAGAGAGTTGGCACTGTTGCATATCGGTTGGATTTGCCTCCGAGTATGTCACAGGTGCATCCAGTATTTCATATCTCGATGTTGAGGAAGTATATCTCAGACCTTTCACACGTGTTGCAACCTGATAGTGTGGAAGTGAGTGAAGATTTGACGTTTGTGGAAGAACTTGTGGCGATCGTTGATTTTCAAGTTCGACAGTTGTGATCGAAGTAGATTCCGATGGTCAAGGTTCTATGGCATAGCGATAGAGTTGAAGAGCATAAGTGGGAGACTGAAGCTGAGATGCGAGCTTCTTACCCGTATCTCTTTCCTTCTTGATCTTATCTTTTGGAATTCGGGGACGAATTCCTGTAAAGGGGGAAGACTGTAATATCCCGTGTTTTTAAAATATTTTTACACTGTACCGGGATATGCAGTGTTAATAATTTCTATACATTATATGATATTTTTACGAGTTAATATGTATTTAAAACCTAATTTAATAATAAATATCAAAAATCACTAAAATCCATAAAAATCAATAAAATAACAAAACTCAAAAATTTAAATTATAAAAACGTCAAAGACATTTATTTTCAAATTAATTAATAAAATCTCAAATATAATTAAATAATATTAATAAAAAATCATTTTTTAAATATTCAAAATTAAATAGCATAAATTACCAATAATTATTTAATTGCCCAAATATATAATAAAAATAGCTGAAAATCCATTTAATCATAAAAATAATAAATAAGCTATTATTTAAGTATATTTTTGGAAATTATTATTAATTAGCTAAAAATAGTAAATAATTCGTAAAAATTATCTTATTACTAGTTATTACTCAAAAATTATCCAAAACATAATAATTAATGATAATTTCAATCAAAATACAAAATTTACTAATTAATAGTAATTTTTCCAAAAAATCAAAATTTCACATAAACTTTCAAAAATGCATAATAAATAATCGGAACGCAATTTCAATAAACTTTCTCAACGAAACATGCTTAAAATAACTCGTAGAATTTATTAAAAATAAAAAGCATTTTTTGAGTCAGGACAGTCCCATGAACAGTACCTGAGCTGAAATAGTATTCAAAATTCTACTATCTCCAAAATCGACTTTAAGCACATTTTGGAAAACTTAAAACTTCAATTTAGCTCTTCTAAAGTCAATTTCACATAATTGAAACCAATTGAACACAAAATCAACAAATTAAATTATGAACCCTAAATACAATTCATCAAAATTGAAGCTCAAATCGAAGTTAATTAGGGGAATTACCGTAAGGGAAACAAAGCCCAAGGAATAAGCATTAAATCGACACCAACCACAATCATTGTTGTTTCCGGAATCGACGCTGGTGAGCTCTGGAAGGTGAGAGTGGCGAAGGAGAGGAAAGATGAATAGGGAGAATAGTGATGGGAGGAGGAAGGGCAGGTGGTGGTGCAAGTTAACGAGGAGAGCGATGGTGGAGCTGGTGACGTGAAGTGGTGGCACTGGTTATTCTACAAAATGCAGAAAGGAGAAGAAGAAGGGAAAGGGAGAAGGAAAGAAGAGGGGAAGGAAAGAGGAGGGAAAAGGGATTTTTTTTTCTTTTTATATGTTTTTTTAAATAAATATTTTTCTAATTAAATCTACCATAAAATATTTTAAATACACTAAATTAAAATATTCATAATTACTAACAATAATAATATTATTAAATAATATATACCAATAAATTAAAAAAATTTTAAAATCTCGATTAAATACTAATACCATAATATTATAAAATAAATACTAACACTTGAATATAGTTAAATTACACAAAATAATTATAGTATAAAAAATAAAATATTTATTAACATTGCATATCTTAAAAATTAATTTAATAATTTATAAAATATCAGGTTGTAACAATCTTCTCCCTTTACAAAAATTTGTACTTAAATTTCAAATAAAAACAATAGACAACAAAAAATTCATCGAGGAAAAAGGTAAGGGTAAGCCACCCACATCTCAGCCTCAATCTCCCACCTGTGTTCCTATATGTTATTATTCCTCCATAATACCTTGACCATCAGGATTTGCTTTGAATGCAAATGATGAACTTGATATTCCACAGTCACAACTGGCTCTTACTCATACTTCAGGTCTTCATTCACTTCCATACTCTCAGGCTGCAACACATGTGAAGGGTCTGAAATGTACTTCCTCAACATCAAGATATAGAACACTAGATGCACTTGAGACAAATTCAGAGGCAAAGCCAATCGATATGCAACCATGCCCACTCTTTCTAGAATCTTGAATGGTCCAATATATTTCAGTGCTAACTTCCCCTTCTTGCCAAATCTCATCACACCCTTCATCAGTAACACCTTTAAAAACACATAATCTCCAACCTAAAACTCCACATCCTTACGCTTCATATTTGCATAGCTCTTCTATCTGCTAGCTACAGTTTCTAATGTTCTTCTAATCAAAGTAACCTTCTCAGCTGCATCCTGAATAATCTCAGATATAGTCAACATTCTCTCTCCAATCTCAGCCCAACACAAAGGAGATCTACACTTCCTTCTAGATAAAGCTTCAAACAGTGCCATTTCAATACTACTATGGTAGTTGTTATTGTAAGCAAACTAAACTAGTGGCAAATGATCATCCTAACTACCTCTAAGATCCATTACACACATTCTCAACATATTAACCATCTATCTATGGGTGAAAACCAGTACTGAAATTAAGCTTGGTGCCCATTGCTTCCTACAACTTTTGCCAAAATTAAGAGGTAAACACTGAACCTCTATAAGGTACAATGGAAACAGGCACTCCATAAAGGCACACAATATGCTTAACATACAGCTTAGCCAACTTGGCTATAGAATAAGTAGCTTTAACTAGTAAGAAGTGAGCTAATTTGGTTAACCTGTCCATAATCACCCAAATTAAATCGTATCCATCCTTTGAACGAGGTAACCCAGTTACAAAATCCATAGTGATTCTCTCCTATTTCCACTCAGGAATAGGAAGAGGCTGAAGGTTCCTAGAAGGCTTCTGATGCTCAACTTTCACTCGCTGGTAAGTTAAGCACTTAGAAACATTACCAGCTACATCCTTCTTCAATCTATCCCACCAATACAAATCTTTAATACTATAGGACATCTAAGTAACACCTAGATGTACACTATAAGCTATAGAATGTGCTTCTTCTATTATTTCTTCTCTCAAATTATCCACATCAGGAACGCATAATCTACCACTAGTCCATAAAACACCTTCATCATCTAGTGTAAAATCAATGAACTTCTCTTCACAAACATTCTCCTCATGCTTTTCTAGAATAAGATCTCATCTTTGAGCTGCCTTAATCCTATCTCTCAAACCTAAAATGACTCTAAATTGAGCTAGCAGTCCTCCTAATATGCTTATCTTCATCATCAAACCTTGATCCACTAACTCATGCAACTCTTGGATAAAAGGTCTCCTCTCCACACTAATGTGAGCAAGACTACCTAAGGACTTCCTACTCAAAGCATCTGCTACCACATTAGCCTTGCCCTTCGACAATTTCAACCATCTCCTTTGTCTCAAGTTTAGATCTCTCTGTTAGAAAATGTACTTCAAACTCTTGTGATCTGTGAAAATTTCACAAGTCACTCCATAAAAATAATGTCTCCAAATATTGAGAGCAAAGATCACTGCAGTAATCTCTAGGTCATGAGTAAGATAATTATGTTCATGCTTCTTCAACCACCTCGAACCATAAATTATCACCCTACCATTCTACATCAACATATAACATAGGCTGACTTTGGAGGCATCACAATACACAATAAACTTGTCTTCTCCATCAGGTAAAGTTAGAACTCTAATTTAGGTGAGTCATAGGTGCTAAAATTCTTGAGAAATCCTGCATAAATCTCCTATAGTACTCAACCAAACCCAAGAAACTTTAAATCTCAATGATCGATATTGGTCTGGGCCATTCAAACACTACTTCAATCTTCTGTGAATCAACCTGAATACCATCTTTAGACACCATGTGTCCAAGGAATGCAACACTCTCCATCTAGAAATCACACTTTAAGAATTTAGTACAAAACTCATGTTCTCTCAATGTCTGCAGTACTGTCCTTAAGTGATATATGTGCTCCTCCATAATCTTCAATTACACTAGTATATCATTAATGAAGACTACTACAAATAGTCTGAATACACTATTCATTATATCCATGAAAGCAATTGGTGCATTAGTTAACCCTAAAGACATCACCAGAAACTCATAGTGGCCATATTGAGTGTGAAATGTCATTTTAGGAACATTGGTTTCACTAATCCACAACTAATGATAACATGACCTTAAGTCAACCTTGGAAAAGAACTATGCACCCTAAAGTTGATCAAACAAATTATCTATCCTCAGAAGAGGATACTTATTCTTCACTGTCATCTTATTCAGCTCTCTATAACCAATGCACAGTCTTAGTGCACCATCCTTCTTTTTCATAAACAGGACTGGTGCACTCCAAGGAGAAACACTAGGTCTAATGAAACCTTTGTCCAACAAATCTTGCAACTACTCCTCTAATTCTTTCAACTCTACAAAAGCCATTCTGTAGGGCGGCATTGAAATAAGAGCTACGCCTGGGACCACATCTATACATAATTTAATCTCTCTATGAGGTGGTAAACCTAAAACTCATCAAGAAAAAATCAGGAAACTAACAAGTTATTGGAACATCCATGAGAGACAGCTTCTCCACTGAAGTATCCATAAGTAGTGCCAAGTATCCCTGATAGCCTTTCCTCAACATCTTCCAAGCCATGATAATGGAAATAAGATTATGAGGTACATAACTCTTGTCACCCATAAAATTAGACTCTTCTTCATCTAGAATTTTAAAAATCACCTCTTTACTCCGACAATCAATAACTGTATAGTGCTAAAATAACCAATCCACCCCAAGGATCACATCCAACAATTCCAATTCCACTAACAACTCTCTACCTCCTATTAACACCAAACATCCAGAAAGAACAACATTGGTGTCTAATGAATCACTTAGAGGAGTGGTAAAAAATAAAAGAAATGTCATCCTCAAAGCTTTCTAACATGACTTCAAAGCAAAAATGGAAGACACAAAAAAATGTGTGGCACCTGGATCAATCAAAACTCTAGCATCCAAGTAGTAGAGTGGAACTATACCTGCAATAATGTCATTGGATGCCTGAACATCCTGATGAGTGAGGGTGAAAACTCTAGCATGACCTCAGCCTCCCTACTGGATGGTAGAAGCCTGACCAAAACCCCTAGCACTACCTCTGCCATACCCTTGCTAGGCTATAAATTGTGACGTACTTAGATACTAAGCTGGAGGCAACTGATAAGGAGCTGGAGCTAAACTAGCAATAGATTGTTGTAAAAACTATTGCTGATAGCCAGAATAAGGACACACTCTGGCAAAGTGCCCCATCTATTTTCATCTAAAACAAGCTCTAGGAGCTATATAGCACGGTCCTTGATGGACTCTCCCACACATTTGACAACCACTGGTTACTAATCTCGTGCTGCCATAACTAAAACTTTGGCCACTGCTGCTACTGGTAGCACCTAAACTGAATCTAATAGGTCTACGTGGTCCACCATGGCCATGTCTGTTACTTCTATGGACTCCTCTACTTAGGTTTTTGGCCCTACTAATAAGATCCTCTCTGTCGACTGCTAGAGCCAATCTAAAAGGTGGTGTACTGAGTGCTCTAAGATCCTCCTACCTAGATATCTCCTAACTAATAATAATAAGGCATAACTCCCTACTTGACCAATCTGAGCTTTATCTCCTTGGCTAACTTTATCACAAACTCAAGAGTCAGGCCTACAGTAGGCATCCTAATAAAAGCAGAACCCAATATGGTGATGTACGTAGTGACTGCGAAGTAGTGATCTCTCATCATATCCTCTACATACTGTCCTAATTTGAGGAATTTTTTGGTGTACTCCTCTATCGATCTGTCACCTCTGGTAATACCCATCAGACAGAGTCTATAGCTCATCTGCCTAGGCTCTAGGCAGAAACCCAGCTTGAATCTCTCTCAAAACTGAGCCCAAGTGAGTGTCATAATGTGCAATTGGATGACCTGAACAAACCAATCCAAGGCTGGCCCCTTTATAGATAGCTCAAGGATTATAATGCTTTAATACTTGGTGTGAGTAGTCTGAGTCCTCGTCTCAATGGCATGTAGAAAATCTAGAGGGTTTGTAGTCCCGTTGAATGATATCCTACCAACTCTGGAATAAAATAACATTGTGTTAGGGTCAGACATGTCCTGCTGATAAGCAGGCTGCATCTGTGGTACAACTAGAGGTATAGCAACTTCCTTATACTCCTACTCTATAGGTTCCTTGTCCTATAACTCTCTCTACCTATAATGACCTGCCGCTCCTTGAGGTCTACTTCTACCTCTGCCTCTGCGCCTAACTAGAAGCTCTAGGGGTAGAACCTTATCCTGGAAGGACTCATCATCTTTAGCCTCAACGACCGATGGAGCAACATGAGCTCATCTCCTCATTTTGAAAAGATAAAAACCAATGAAATTCAGACAAAACAGACAACAAAAAAATGACGAACAGACATCCTAATGATTATGCAAAAAACTAAATCAAGGAAAACTTATCAAAGACATAGTTGAACCTAATTTACAACAGTAGTTTCAAAGAAAACTCAACTCTACTAACCTAGGTCCATAATACTAAACTTAGGCTCTAATACCAACTTTGTCACAACCCAAATTGGGGAGTCGTGACTGGTGCTAGGGAATGGGAATTCTTTCAAATCTAAATCTCTTAGCAAGCCTTAAAATAAAAAAACACATGCAAATATAATAGAAAAGTACATCAGAAATAAAATTTTAATTGATATAAAAAAATCTTTATATCATAATATAATAAAAATATCTTCATATAAGATTTGAATACATGATCTCTAACTAGTACAACACAATACTACCACATTAACACTACTACTGTAGTGATTACTAAAATACAAGAAAAATGACAGTTCAACATTTACATAGATCAGCCAGAGAGAAAAGAGTCCAGCGAAGAGTACTACAGGGGAGGTTTGAAGTAAAAGATTCTGAAAAAATATTAAAGGGAGTCAGACCTCACTGAGTGAATTATTATAATATATATACATGCAACCTAAAGTCATATACAATCAAGAATTAGTGTATATATATATATATGCATTTCATACAGATGCTAAAATCCATTTTTTATATAATAATAGATGTAGAAAATTTTATTTTGGGTGAAGGATCGGAGCAGAACCCTAAAATATTCCACAACCTCAGTCATTAAACCTCATTAGCCAACATGCTTACTTAATTTTAAAATATTTCTCTTTTTCATTTTTCGACAATAGACTAGCCCCGAGACACTAAGTCAACTTAGCTCTTATAGTCTCACTGTCAGCGTGATTGGCCTCAAGACACTAGGTCAATTGAGCTCCTACAATCATACCACTCTCTTACTGCAAATCTCAATAATTAATTATTCAAATCTCACACATAAATATTCCATAGCATCAACCTTAATATCTAACGTACTGATACTTACACAGTCCTAGTGTAGCCTACTAGGTAACATGTTCTACTGCTATCTTTTAAAAATATTTCTTTCAAAATCAAATAATGAAAATTCAATATAAAAAAATAACAACACATAATATCAAAAATAAATATACTTAATATATCTATAGGAAATTATAAATATAAATATTAATAACAATAAATATGATTTTATGAAATGAGCATAATTAAATGCATATTTATTAACATATAAAATGCTCATAATATTAATCTACACGCAATGTATATATATGATAATAACTCACAATTGTGCACTCCTCTAAAAGAACCAGATTGGCCTAGTCCTATAGGCCTCAGTCTTGGCACAACTATAGAAAAATATAAATAAATAATAATAGTAGAATTGAAATCCTAATTTTATACTTCTAGAAATTCTAAAGAATGACTCAATCTAGGACATGACTCGACTAAAAATTAAAAACTCAGGATCAACCTGATGTCATCGTAAACACCCAATTTCAGGATAATAAAATATGGATGTGACAAAAGACTCCAATGATGAAAATGTTATAAGTAAGTCTTCAATACTTGAAGTTCGAAAGCTTAAAAGTTTGAATATATTTTCAAAAAAGAGTTAATTGGTCTTTTAAGGACTTAATTATAATACCTTTTAAGACCTAATTGAAAATTTTAATTTCTTTCAAGGGTCTTTTTATAATTAAAAGTTAAAAAAAATTGGAATTACGTAATTCTGATAGGAATTACAAAATTCTTGTTGGAATTATGAGTTTTCCTTCTATTTTTATGTTTTTTATAGAAAATAAAAATATTTTTCCTGAGTTTTGATTGGTTAAAATATCTCTCTTCAGGAAATAAATTCTTTTTAAAATTGTAAATCTTTAGGAAATAAAGTCCTTTCAAAATTGGAACTCTTAGTACGTAGAACTTGGGGTTTTTATTTTTCTCCCTACAAAAGGAGGGCTTAGGCTCCTGGAAAGGGAACTCAATTCTCAGGACCTCTCTCTTTTCTATTTGTAACTCTTTTTTCTGTACGTACAAAAAATATTCTTTGTTATTTCATCTTGGAAGAAAGGAGCAAGAGGATTTTTTTTAGAAAAGAATAACAAGTTTTTGAAGATTTATTTAACAAATAAATGGTGATTTTGCTAGTTTGAGGAGCCAACTACAGTGCATCCATAATTATCTTTTCCTTCTTTACTTTCTATTATTTTTTTCTATTTTTGTTCCTATTGAATTATAGTTTTAATTGAATTTTTATTTTATTTTGTTTATTCATTAATCATTGTTTATTTTTGTGTTGGTGATTATTGAGGGGATCACTTAATGAGTTGCTCAAAGAATAAAATTCTTGAAGGTCCATGGAATGCCATGGATGGAACCGTGTAGCTAAACAATATTTCTAGGGTTTTTTTTATTTAGTTTGATTATCATTATTTTATTTTTATTTATTTTTGGGTTGTATTAATTTTTTATTATTTTTAATATTTCTTTGTAATAACCCCAATAGTGGGAATAATGAAATTTAGTGTGTGTGTGCTTGTATGTTTAATTTTAATTAATCGGTTAGTAAAATTAGGGTTTTAATTGGGTAATTAATTAAAATTAATGGTTATAGAAATCATTAGGTTGTTTAAATAAAATTAGATTAGATTTAAGTGGTTAGAATTAGGGTTTGTTAATTATTTATTTGTTTGTCTATGGTCACTTTAATTAAATTAGGGCTTTTAAAAGAAATAAAATCAATTAATTGTTTGATCTTTTACTTGATTTTTTTATGTTTTTTTATTATTTTTAGGTTTGTTTGCTTATGTTTATGTGTTTTGGGGCTTAGGCCCACCTTTGGCTTTAACCCATTAAAAAAATTTAGGTTTTTTAGGTTTAATTAATTAAAATGCATTTTAGACCTATAATTATTTAGATTTAAGGTTGAGATAGCTTAGGCCCACTTAGTTAATTTAGACATAGGCCCACCTAATTTAATTTAGTTAATTTAGACTTAGCCCATTTAATTTAAGTATTTTCATAATTTGTAGATTTAAGGTCATTCTAGAATTAAAACATGTAGAATTAGGCCCACTAAATTAAATACTTCATAATTTGTAGATTTAGGCCCATTTTTAGAATTAAAATAAATAGACTTAGGTTCATTTAATTACAATTGAATAAGAATTAAGCTCATTAGTCTTTAGGCTCACCTGTAAATTAAAATATGTAGATTTAGCTCATTTAATCAAAATCAATGTAGTTTAGACTAACCTAGTGATTATGATGAATGCATTGTTTACTTGTATATTTCATGACTAGTTTTCTTGGAGTTGATTGTTTTTTTAGGATTTATATGAAATTGCATGTAAATAGAGGATAAAATAGTAATTCATAAAGTAATTCTAAAAGAACACAAGACTGAAAGAAGTTAGTATTTTGTACTTAAAATCTCCTGGTTATGGTGCTGGCTTTTTCTTAGGGAATTAAGTGCCACCATTTTTTTAACTTATCCCAATTATTACCCTAGGTGGCAACTCCTTATCTCCATGCCATGTCTTTGTGATAGTGGTTACTGTGTTCTCTAAAGCCCTGAGCTCAAATAGTGTCACGATTGCTAAGATCTTAGCACGCTAAACCTCGCTGTCTATAGTGGCAACTCCATTGGGGATAAGAGATACTAATTCTACTTATGTTCTTTAGAATTATTTTATTAATTATTATTTTATCCTTGGATTCATTTTACATGTTCCTATTAACCAATAGCGTCGATTTATGGTTCCATCATTCCACTAGCTTCATAGGATTATAAATTAGCTAACCATCACTCTTAGCCTTAACTCAATTCAAAAGAGATTACCAGGCTCATTTGACCGAAGTCTGTAACCTAAGTCCTAAAGGGGGGTTAGTCTTTTCTCGAGTTTGTAAAGGATGTCGGGCCCCTCTGACCTTAGCCTATAACTCAAGTCTTAGAGGAGGGAATCTTGCTAAAGGAACCTTGACCTTTTTATCAGACTCAGCTCATGTAGTGGCTTAGTAACTTCCTTTAGGATTACCCAAATTACTTGTGAATGTTGCCATGAGGTATTTCTATCTATAAAGGCCCAAGTGCATACTTTAGAAGCCCATCAGGACTAATAAAGATTGGGCTATGCTTTTATACTTAAAAATATTATTTCTATGCTTTACTACATTGAGAGATATGATATGCACATTAGTTCTTAATATCCCCCATTGATATTAAGGCCAAGACCAAAAATCCTAAGAAAAGAGACTCGCCATTGAATATGTTTGTGGGAGTAATAAGGCTAGAAGGATGTATATACTTGACTCGATTGTTACTTATTACTTATTTCATAACACGTGCATCATGCATACATATATACATGCATCATACTAACCATTTTTCTTACAGCCATCATAGATTCATCTGAGTCTTCCTGTGTTTGGAGTAAAAAAGGTGGTAGACTAATGAGTACTGATTCGAGTCTATAATCAATTGCGAAAGAGATCCTTAGCAGACTTAAAAGGAGTCCCATCAATCCACTCTACTTAAAAGTTGCCTAGCCTAAACAAGTCAGAGAAATGGAACAATAAGAGGGAGGAAATTGGACCCTAGAGGATGTTAAAGGAGCATTGATGGATGACATGAGAGCAATGATGCAAGATGAGTTAAGTTAAGCCCTGGCTAGATTGATTCCATCACCTACTGCTACTATACCTCCCATTGCTGCTAATCCACCTATTATGGGTACACCACCCGCTAACAATAACAATTTTGCTAGGAACATACCTACTATGGAAATGAAGTTGGAGGATATTGAGAGCTATATGGTTGAAAAGGAAAAAATGGAATGACTTGAGCAAGTTTAAGAGTTGGAATCCAAGTAGATGAAAGCACTAACTCAAAAGATGTCTAAGATGGAGGAGTTGATGAGAGGACAGGGCATGGGATACTTATTTGACTTTGATGATGTGATGCATTTTAAGGAGGACAAGTTGCCTGATAAATTCAAGATGTTATAACTATAGAAGATTGACGGTATTGGAGACTTGAGGATCCACCTTAATTAATACACAACTACTATGAGCACTACTAAGGCTCCTCTGTCTATGGTTACCAAGTTGTTTATACTATCCTTTTAGGGTATGGCTATCAATTGGTACCATGGGTTGGAGAAGTCTATCCGAGGATATTAGAGGGAACTATGTACCGCCTTTCTGAAGTAATATGACTACAACACCAGGCTCAAAGTGTCCATCAAGAATCTAGAATTGACCAAATAGAAGCCTAATGAATCATTCTTACATTTTTTGACCAGGTTGACGAATAAGGCGAGAGTAATGAAGAATAAGTTGGCTGAAAAGGAACAGGTTAGGATGATAGTTCAAAATGTGTCACCCAATTTGGTTGAGAGGATGCAGATGATGAACCCCAAGACATTTATAGACCTTTATAATGATGGGTTGCAAGCTAAAGTGATAAAAAAATGAGAAGAAGAAGAGCACTAAAAGCACCAGAATGAGAAATTACCAAACTGGGGGTACACAATAACGAAATGCTAGTCAGGTTATAAGAGACCATGCTATTCAATAACCTAGGAAATTCTCAAATTTCAACCACCCATTATCTAAAGTCCTAGACCAATTGATACAAAAAGGCCTCCTTAAACCTTTAACCCCCTCTAGACCACCAAACCCAAATCTCCCTAGCTTTAACCCAAATAGTTACTGTAAATTTCATTAAGTTACTGGCCATTTCACTGACTCTTGCATGCACCTTAAACATGAAATTCAAAAGACTCTGGAAAAATCATGGACCTTAAGAAATCCAATCCAAACCTAAACACTAAAAAAAACCCTTTCCCGAATTATTGAAACATGCCACCCCTAACTACCATGATGATCAACTCAGGAGTTAGTGAGGAAGAAGTGCTTAACTTCTTTGAGGATCTAAACCTTAAAACCAATGAGAAACCCCCTAATGCCCCAAAAGATGAGGAGAGAATAGAAGACTTATTAGGACAGTCTTCATGCAAATTTGACTACGAGGTGTGTTATTCCAAACCACCTTCTTTCGATATACCCATTGAGTTTATCATGCCTACAGGATGGGGTAATGAATTTGAGGATAATAAAATGCTAGATAAGAGAGAGAAATACATGGTTGAGGTATGGAAAGATGAAAAGGAGTAGACCATTAGGGTTATAGACATTTGGTACAACTCTAATGAAGAAGGCACTGAAGGCTACAATGCATGGGTTGATAATCTAGAAGTCAGTCATGTCACTAAAAGTGGTAAAGGTTATAAACTAGCGAAGAAGACTACAGAGAGGGAAGAGGTTGCTGAAAGAGAAGACTCAGATGAACATGATAATGACTTGATCCTCTAATAGCTTAAAAAGGCAAAAGCCAATGTGAGCATTTAGGAGCTCTTGATGCACTCAAGTAGCCACAGGAAGGCTCTAGTTAAGGCTCTAACCAAGATGAACATTAATACCACTGCAACCCCTAAAGCAATGGTGGCTAAGGTTATTGAGAAAAAGCATGGGATTATCATCTTTTCGGATGAGGATTCACCTGTGCAAGTGAGGAATCATAATAAAGCTCTGTTCATCCTAGCTGACGTTAGAGGGAAGAAGACTAATTATGTGATAGTGGATGATAGGTCTGCAATTAACGTTTTCCCACTATAGATTTTGCCT
This sequence comes from Mallotus nudiflorus, assembly GCA_947683625.1. NCBI lineage: Eukaryota > Viridiplantae > Streptophyta > Magnoliopsida > Malpighiales > Euphorbiaceae > Mallotus > Mallotus nudiflorus. The sequence continues at coordinate 566,976 of CANTUR010000472.1, read as the reverse complement.
AATTTAGGGGTGAAAATGGAGGATTTAACAAAATCTGACCTTATAATTAGAGCTTACAATGACAATACAAGGAATGTAGAAGGAATGTTTATGGATCCTATAAAGACTGAACCTATAGAGGCAATGGTGCAGTTCACTGTGTTAGATATCCCTATCACCTACGCTTAGCTTTTGGGTAGGCCTTAGTATTGTACTTTGGGAGGAGTGCCTTCAATTGTGCATCAAAAGGTGAAATTCCTATTTGATGGAGAAGTTATGACTTTAGATGCTAGTGTGGGTAAGATTGTGTTTATAGTTATGGATGGTTAGAAGTAGGTAGTCACCCCTCCTGTTTGCAGTTATGGATTTTCGATGGAATTGAGATGGATCCAAGGGTTATAAGCATGATCAAGAAGATGAATTACTGACCCGGACAAGGACTGGGAAAGAATAAGCAAGGAAATCTAGAGTTTCCAAACTTCAAAGGATAAAATGATACTAGAGGATTGGGTTATACAAGAGTTGGGCTTGGTAGTAAAGGAGCTAAAAGAAGGATTGTTGATGAAAATAACTTCTCAAAGAATGTGGGATCGCTGTAGGATAAATTTATCAAAGAAAGGAAAGAGAAGTTCTACCTGGGTGAAAAGGAGCCTATCCAAATAGTTGGAGTGAATGTTCCTAGGTTTGAAATCATTAAAAAGCATATAGTTGAAGGTCTAGTGCAAGACAACAAAGACAAGGTGATGAAGAAAGTTGCTGAGAAGATAGGGACTGAGACCATTGAAGAGATGTTCTATCTGCCACCTAATGAAGAACCACCACAGGAGTTAACTAGCATTATTAATAATAGTTTTAATGATGTTTTTTATAAAGAAACTAATATAATAATGTCTGGTCTGTTTGAGGATGAAAATGTTATTGTTTCTGTGATTAATGATATAAACTCTTATTTTGATTACTTATGTGTTGTTGATTATGATGATCTTATGCACTTTAATAATGATCGTTCATGCATGTTTGACATTAATTCTATTCAATTAGATTCATTAAAGGCATAAATGAACAACCAAAGTACATTTATATATCACATGATTTAACTCCTGAAGAGAGGGGAAAATTAGAGAGAATACTAATAAAAAGAAAGGTAGTATTCACTTAGTCCTATGAAAACATGCTAGGTCTAGATAGAGAAATTACAGAGCATCACATTTTGATATATCTAGAGGCTAAACCTATTAAGCAAAAGCTTCGTAGGTTAAGGCTAGAGTGGGCAGAAAAGATAAGGGAGGAAATTGTTAAGTAAATCCATGCCAATTTCCTAGAAGTGGTAGAACATCCTCAATGGTTGGTGAACATATTACCTGCTCCTAAAAAAGATGGAAAAGTTTGTATGTGTGTAGATTTTAGGGATCTGAATAAAGCATGTGCGAAGGATGATTATCCTTTACCCCATAATGATGTGATTGTCAACAGTGCAGCATCTAGTGCAATGTACTCTTTCATGGATAGGTTCTCAAGTTATAATCTGATAATGATGGTAGTCATGGAATAGGGGACGTACTACTACAAAGTGATGCCATTTAGATTGAAGAATGTAGGAGCAACCTATCAAAGGGCAGCAACAACTCTATTCCATGATATAATGCACAAAGAAGTGGAAGTGTACGTTGATGATATGATGGTCAAGTTAACAACTAGGGAAGGAAATTTTGAGGCTTTAGACAAGTTTCTGGCAAGAATCAAAAGATACAATCTGAGGCTTAATCCAAAGAAATGTATCTTTGGGGTCACTTTGGGAAAGCTGTTGGGGCACATAATCAGCAATCAAGGAATAGAAGTCGATCCAGACAAGATCAAAGCCATTCAAGAGATGCCAACACCAAGAACAAAAAAGGAAGTACGGGGATTTATTAGGAAGTTGCAGTACATTAGCAGGTTTATTGCGAAACTCACTGTAATATCCCGTGTTTTTAAAATATTTTTACACTGTACCGGGATATGCAGTGTTAATAATTTTTGTACATTATATGATATTTTTACGAGTTAATATGTATTTAAAACCTATTTTAATTACTATGTATTATTTTCAGTGTTTTACGTAAAATTTTCCCGGGACTTGCATTTTCGGGGAAATTTTCACGTAAACAATGTATTATTAATTATTTTAAATGTATTTACGGACTTGCATGAACTCATGCGTATTTTAAAATACTAAATAAAGCCTACGTGTGTGTATATTTATTTAATTAGGGTTTAATACATAAAACCCTAATATTGTATTATTTATTTATAATTATTTAATTATTTTATTTATTATTAAATTATTAAAATTTATTTTATTATTATTATTATTTTATTAATATTTAATTATTTTATTTTTCTGTTTTCTTTTTTTTCCTTTTTCTTTCTTTTTCTTTTTCCTTTTCTTTCCTTTTTCTTTCTTTTTCTTTTTCTTCTTCTTCTTCTTCTTTCCTCTTGTGCCCGACGCCCGACCACCATCCCTCACCGTCTGCAACTCCGGCCACCTACCGTCGGTGTGCCTCCCGGCTTGCCACCGCCGTTCCCAGCCGTCCTCCGCCGCCTCCAGCCCCTTTCCCCTGCGCCGGCAGCTCCATTCTTCCTCTTTTGGCCGAAATCTTCCCTTCGCCGTTTCTCCCTCCTCCGGCCATCGTTTTTGACATCGCCGGTCTCTTTCTTCTCCTTCAGCTCTGATGAGTGTGATTCTAGCTTTGGTTTGAACTAAAATGGTTTAGATTTGCTTAGGTTTCGAATTTTCAATTTCGATCACATTAGGGTTTTTGAATTTTTTAAGCTTCGAATTGGATGATTCATGGAAACTCCCTTCACAAATGTTGTTCCTAGTAGCTCAATCTTCATGTGTGAATTTTTGTAGAATTTTTGGAGATTTTTTGGATTTTTGGGTATTTTTGAATATTTTAATATTATTTTCTAATTTTTGGAAATTAATTATTTAAATTATGAAATTGGAGTTTATGGTTGAATTAGGTGATGAAATGAATTATAGGAATTTATTTGGAATTTTTATGAATTTCTAAGTATTTATTTTGAATTATTGAAGTTTATGTGATTTTGAGAAATTAGGTTAGTTGTGTTTTAAATTGAATTTAATTGGTTAATTGAGTTTAATTATTTATATTATTGATAAATATGTTGAGAAAATTAATTTTGGATAATTTTATGATTTTTGGTGAATTTTTGAAGTAATTTAAGTATATTTATATATATAGGGGTATTTTGGTAATTTTACCCTAAATTGGCTAAAAATGTAATTTAATTGGTTTTAATAGTTATTTAAGGTATAAAAATGATTTCTATAAATTATTTGGTATTTTTAACTAATTTAAACTATTTTTCGGGAATTATTTTCAATTATATATATAATATACGGTTTTTCTAATAAAATGAGTTTTTATCGGTTTTTACAGTGTTTTAAGATTAATTATGTAATTTTTACCTATGAGATGTATTTCTAGGTTTTAAAGATATTTTTGGTATATCTAGAATATGTTCTGTGTTTCTGGACCCCGGTCGGTGGACTGTAGTTTAGAGTCCGATCGTGGGATTTTGATTGTGCCTTGTGTAGTTTTTCGAAGTGTATTTCTTTGCAGGGTCGGCTCTACTCTTTTAAGTAGAGAGATGTCCGTTTTACAGGGGAGGTTCTGCCGGATTTTCGGTAGAATTCTCGTAAAACGTGATATCCAGTCGAACCCTAATTTTGTTTCCGTACTTAAATACTCTAGATTGAATTCTAGGATTTCTGTTAGGTTTATTCTAATGTCGGTTATTTATTGCTTGTTTAGTTGCGCCGAGACCGAGGGCTAGTGGACTAGGCTCGTCGGACCTATCTCGTGGAGCGCATTAGGTGAGTTACTATACTATATATATATGCTTAGGATGCATGATTTAGAAATGCATGTTTTATGTTGATTAAATATGCATAAATAATTTGATTATTTCTTAAGTTTACATTAAGTATATTTTTGGTTTAATTTTGGTATATAATAAATTATAGACATGTTTTATTAATAAAATATATTTAAAATGTTTTTAAATATATTTTTAGTTTAATTTATAATTTGATTGGACTTATTTGACGTATATATACTCGAAATATACCTGGTTTACTTTTGGTATATTTCTGGTATATATATGGATTATATTGTTATTTCATTTACATTCATGCATCATTTATTTTTGTGAATGAATGTTTTATATTATTTATTAATGAAGGATATCAATAGAACGTGCTACCTAGTGGGCAGCACTAGGACCGAGTACGTACCGGTACGCCTATAGTATTTAGGCTATAATACTAACTTATTTGTGGATATTGATTTGAATATGATTATTGATATGTGTGAGATGTGGTTTGGGTGTGATTGCTGGAGCTCGGTTGACCAAGTGTCTCGGGGCCAATCACACTGGCAGTCAGACTGCTGGAGCTCGGTTGACTTAGTGTCTCGGGGCCAGTCTACTGTCCAAATGGATTAAGTGGATATATTTGGAATAAGTGAGCCTGTATGGCTAGAGTGTTGTTTAACACTATTTTCTGAGGTTGCGATATTCTAGGGTTCTATGTGATCCTTCATAAACGATGATTTTCAATAAAATATATAAAAATGATTTTTCTGCATCTGTGTGAAATTGCCTGTATATATATATATATATATATATATATATATATATATATATATACTGTTGATTGTATGCATTATCACTTAGTGTGTATGTATATATATTATAGTAATTCACTCAGTAAGGTCTGACTCCCCTCCGTTGACTATTTTTCAAGAGAGTCAACTTCTTCAGACCTCAGTAGCAGGTCGATACGCCGGATTTCTTCCGCCCCGGCTTCTTTGTGTAAATTATATACTTGAGTCTTATTTATTTTATCTAGACACTACAGTAGTTGTGAATTAAAGTGTTGGATTTCATGTATTTTATTTTAAAGAGATGTATTATGTTGAAACTGGATTTGTATTAAAGGGATTTTATATATGTGATGAGAATTTGATTTAAATCCAGTTGATGTGGATAATATTATGATATTGTGATTTTTATTTTCTGCTGCATATTATATTGTTACTGTTATTATGCATGATTTATTTTATTTTTAGGCTTGCTACGGGTTTCAAATTCGAAAGAATTCCCGTTCCCTAGCGCCGGTCATGGCCCCTGTTTTGGGTCGTGACAAAGTTGGTATCAGAGCGGAGTTCTGTGTCAGGGCTTAGTTATGTAAGTTGTGGCCCTAGTTTTCAGAGTTGTGTTTTCTGTTGGACTACTGCAGTGTATTAGGTTCGAGTATGTCTTGATGAGTATTCCTTGCTGTAGTTTTCAGTGTTATTCCTCTATTGTCTATTTTGTCTGAATCTTTTCGTTTGTCTTTTCAGAATGAGGAGGCGAGCGCGTGTTGCTCCACCGGTCGTTGAGGCCGAGGATGATGAGTCTTTTCAGGATGAGGTTTTACCTCCTGAGCAGCCAGTGAGACGTAGAGGTCGTGGCAGAGGTAGACCTCGAGGAGCGACAGGTCGCCGTAGGCAAAGAGAGTTACAGGACGAGGAGCCTGTTGAGCCTGAGTTTGATGTTCCTGTTCCTCCAGTTGTTTAGCCTATTCAGCCTGCCTATCAGCAGGGTATGTCTGACCCTGAGGCAGCTTTGTTCTATGCCCGAGTTGGCAGGATTGCTTTTGATGGTACTTTTGATCCTTTAGATTTTCTACATGCGATTGAGACTAGGACTCGGACTGCTCATACCGATTACCAGCGGATCATGATTGTTGAGTTGTCTGTCGAGGGACCAGCCTTGGATTGGTTCATTCAGATGATCCAGCCCTATATGATGACGATGACATGGGCTCAGTTCCGAGAGCGGTTTATGAGGAGATTTTGTCCAGAGCCTCTTCGTTTGAGTTATCATCTCCGTCTGACTAGTATTTCTCATGGAGATCGATCTGTAGAGGAGTATACTCGAGAGTTTCTTCAGTTGGGTAGATATGATGAGGATCTGATGCGAGATCAGTATTTCGCTGTTACTACATACGTTACTGGTTTGGGTTCAGCTTTCGCTGGTATGCCTACAGCAGGTCTTACTCTCGAGTCCGTGATTGAGCTAGCTAAGGAGATTGAGCTGAGATTAGTTAGGCAGGGAGCGATGCCTGATTATTACCAGTTGGGAGTTCAATCGAGTGGATTGCAGGCTACTCCATATTCGAGTTTTCATGTTGGATCGAGTAGTCAGCAGCGAGGTTCGACTCAGCAGAGTCAGAGACAGCAGCAGCGAGTGCATCGGAGCAGTAGACATGGCCGTGGAGGTCAGCGTAGATCATTCAGATTTGGGTCAGGTGCTTCGAGCAGCAGTAATGGTTGTAGTTCTGGATCAGCGGCCAGCGTTTGTCAGACTTGTGGTAGAGTCCATCAGGGACCGTGTTATCTGACACCGCTGACATGTTTCAGATGCGGGCAGACAGGACATTTTGCCAGATCATGTCCTTATTCCAGATATCAGCAGCAGCAGATTTCATGATTCCCATAGCAGTCGATTGCTAGTGCAGCACCCGTGCCATTTCAGTTACCACCAGCCCAGCATCAAAGTTCCACTCAGTTTGTTCCACAGCAGAGTCGTGGTAGAGGTACTAGAGGAGGTGCCAGAGGTGTTGGCCAGGCTTCTACCAGTCAGCAGGGAGGTCGAGGTCAGGCCAGAGTCTTCCATCTGACTCAGCAGGATGCTCAGGCATCTAATGCAGTCATGGCAGGTATTGTTTCTGTATATTACCTGGATGCTTGGGTTTTGTTTGATCCGAGTGCCATGCATTCGTTTGTTTCTCCTATTTTTGCTTCTAAATCCCATTGGCAAGCTTCGATGATGGCTTTTCCTTTGTCTGTTGCCACTCCTCTGAGCGATTCCTTGGACGCCGATATTGTTCTTTCTGGTTATCCAGTTCTTGTGGGAGATAGAGAATTACTCGCTGATTTGATATTGTTGGATGTGATGGAGTTTGATGTTATTTTGGGAATGGATTGGTTATCTCAGCACTTTGCCGTAGTAGATTGCAGGAATAAGGAGGTGACTTTCAGAATTCCTGATGAAGTAGAGTTTAAGTTTGTTGGTGATAGGAGTTCAGCACCTCATAATCTTATTTCTGCTATTACAGCTAGGAAGTTGTTGAGGAAAGGTTGTCAGGGGTTTTTGGCATTGGTTAGGGATACGTCAGTGGAGAAGTTATCACTCACAGATGTTCCTGTTGCTTGTGAGTTTTCTGATGTTTTTCCCGAGGAGTTGCCAGGTTTACCACCTCACAGAGAGATTGAGTTCTGTATAGATGTGGTTTCAGGTACTACTCCTATATCTATGCCACCCTATCGTATGGCTCCTGCAGAGTTGAGAGAGTTAAAGGAGCAGTTGCAAGAGTTGTTGGATAAAGGTTTTATCAGACCTAGTGTTTCTCCTTGGGGTGCACCAGTCCTGTTTGTGAAGAAGAAGGATGGTACCCTGAGACTGTGCATTGACTACAGAGAGTTGAATAAGGTGACGGTGAAGAACAAGTATCCTCTCCCGAGGATAGATGATTTATTTGATCAGCTACAGGGTACACAGTTCTTTTCTATGGTTGACTTGAGGTCGGGTTATCATCAGCTGCGTATTAGTGAATCTGATATTCCTAAGACAGCGTTCCGCACTAGATATGGTCATTATGAGTTTCTGGTGATGTCTTTTGGTTTGACTAATGCACCAGCAACTTTTATGGACCTGATGAATAGGGTATTCAGACCGTATGTGGATCAGTTTGTAGTAGTCTTCATTGATGATATACTAGTATATTCGAGGAGTATGGAAGAGCATGTATATCATTTGAGGATTGTACTACAGACACTGAGAGATCATCAGCTTTATGCTAAATTCTCGAAGTGTGATTTTTGGATGGAAAGTGTTTCTTTTCTTGGACACGTAGTGTCTAAAGAAGGTATTCAGGTTGATCCACAGAAGATTGAGGCAATATCTGAGTGGCCTAGACCTACTTCGGTTACGGAGATTCGGAGTTTTCTGGGTTTAGCCGGGTATTATAGGCGGTTTGTGCAGGATTTTTCTAGGATAGCAGCCCCTATGACTCGCTTAACTCAGAAGAATGTTAGATTTGAGTGGTCAGAAGCTTGTGAGAACAGTTTTCAGTTATTGAAGGAGAAATTGACCACAGCGCCAGTATTAGCTTTGCCTAATAGTGTGGATAAGTTCACAGTTTACTGTGATGCCTCTAGAATTGGTCTTGGTTGTGTGATGATGCAGAATGGAAGGGTGATAGCCTATGCTTCGAGGCAGTTGAAGAAGCATGAGCAGAACTATCCCACACATGATCTTGAGATGGCTGCAGTGATCTTTGCTTTGAAGATTTGGAGACATTATTTGTACGGGGTGACTTGTGAGATATTTACTGATCACAAGAGCCTTAAGTACATATTCCAGCAAAGAGATCTGAATTTGAGGCAGAGGAGATGGTTGGAATTGTTGAAGGACTATGATTGCGAGATTCTTTACCATCCGGGTAAAGCTAATGTGGTAGCAGATGCCTTGAGTAGGAAGTCCTCAGGTAGTCTTGCTCACATCGGTGTTGAGAGGAGACCATTGATCCAGGAGTTGCATCTGATGGTGGATCAAGGTTTGATGATGAAGATTAGTAGATCAGGTGGACTGTTAGCTCAGTTTAAAGTACGATATGTACTGAGGGATAGGATTAAAGCAGCTCAGAGCCGAGATCCTATTCTAGAAGAGCTTGCAGAGAATGTCAGAGCAGGAAAGTTCACTGATTTCACACTCGATGATGATGGTGTGTTGTGGATCAGTGGTAGATTGTGTGTTCCTGATGTGGATGACTTGAGAGAAGAGATTTTAGAAGAAGCACACTCTACAGCCTACAGCGTTCATCCAGGTGTTACTAAGATGTACCACAGTATCAGAGATCTATACTGGTGGGATGGATTGAAGAAGGATGTCGCTATTGCTAAGTGCTTGACGTGTCAGCAAGTGAAAGCTGAACATCAGAAGCCTTCTGGGAAGCTTCAGCCTCTTCCTATTCCCGAGTGGAAGTAGGAAAGGATAGCTATGGATTTTGTGGTCGGTTTACCTCGTTCGAAGGATGGATACGATTCCATCTGGGTGATTGTAGACAGATTGACGAAGTCTGCACATGTCTTGCCTGTGAAAGCCACATATTCAGTTGCTAGATTGGCGAAGTTGTATGTGAAGCATATTGTGTGCCTTCATGGAGTACCTGTGTCCATTGTGTCAGATAGAGGTTCGGTGTTTACTTCTCGTTTTTGGCAGAAGTTGCAAGAAGCGATGGGCACTAGGTTGGATTTCAGTACTGCTTTTCATCCTCAGACAGATGGTCAGTCTGAGAGGACGATCCAGACACCGGAAGATATGTTAAGGATCTCTGTCCTGGATTTGGGAGGTAGCTGGGATGATCATTTGTCACTCGTTGAGTTTGCATATAATAATAGCTACCATAGCAGTATTGGTATGGCACCGTATGAGGCGTTGTATGGAAGGAAGTGTAGATCCCCATTGTGTAGGGATGAGATTGGTGAGAGAGCTTTGACTGGACCAGAGATGGTTCAAGATGCTGCAGAGAAGGTCACCGTGATCAAGCGCAGATTAGAGACCGCAATTAGCAGACAGAAGAGTTATGCGGATCCTAGGCGCAGAGATGTGGAGTTTCAGGTTGGAGATTTCATTTTTCTGAAAGTATCTCCGATGAAGGGTGTGATGAGATTTGGCATGAAGGGTAAGTTAGCACCGAGATACATTGGACCGTTTGAGATTCTGGAGAGAGTTGGCACTGTTGCATATCGATTGGATTTGCCTCCGAGTATGTCACAGGTGCATCCAGTATTTCATATCTCGATGTTGAGGAAGTATATCTCAGACCTTTCACACGTGTTGCAACCTGATAGTGTGGAAGTGAGTGAAGATTTGACGTTTGTGGAAGAACTTGTGGCGATCGTTGATTTTCAAGTTCGACAGTTGTGATCGAAGTAGATTCCGATGGTCAAGGTTCTATGGCATAGCGATAGAGTTGAAGAGCATAAGTGGGAGACTGAAGCTGAGATGCGAGCTTCTTACCCGTATCTCTTTCCTTCTTGATCTTATCTTTTGGAATTCGGGGACGAATTCCTGTAAAGGGGGAAGACTGTAATATCCCGTGTTTTTAAAATATTTTTACACTGTACCGGGATATGCAGTGTTAATAATTTCTATACATTATATGATATTTTTACGAGTTAATATGTATTTAAAACCTATTTTAATTACTGTGTATTATTTTCAGTATTTTACGTAAAATTTTCCCGGGACTTGCATTTTCGGGGAAATTTTCACGTAAACAATGTATTATTAATTATTTTAAATGTATTTACGGACTTGCATGAACTCATGCGTATTTTAAAATACTAAATAAAGCCTACGTGTGTGTATATTTATTTAATTAGGGTTTAATACATAAAACCCTAATATTGTATTATTTATTTATAATTGTTTAATTATTTTATTTATTATTAAATTATTAAAATTTATTTTATTATTATTATTATTTTATTAATATTTAATTATTTTATTTTTCTTTTTTCTTTTTTTTCCTTTTTCTTTCTTTTTCTTTTTCCTTTTCTTTCCTTTTTCTTTCTTTTTCTTTTTCTTCTTCTTCTTCTTCTTTCCTCCCGCGCCCGACGCCCAACCACCATCCCTCACCGTCTGCAACTCCGGCCACCTACCGTCGGTGTGCCTCCCGGCTTGCCACCGCCGTTCCCAGCCATCCTCCGCCGCCTCTAGCCCCTTTCCCCGGCGCCGGCAGCTCTATTCTTCCTCTTTTGGCTGAAATCTTCCCTTCGCTGTTTCTCCCTCCTCCGGCCACCGTTTTTGACACCGCCGGTCTCTTTCTTCTCCTTGAGCTCCGGTGAGTGTGATTCTAGCTTTGGTTTGAACTAAAATGGTTTAGATTTGCTTAGGTTTCGAATTTTCAATTTCGGTCACATTAGGATTTTTGATTTTTTTGAGCTTTGAATTGGATGATTCATGGAAACTCCCTTCACAAATGTTGTTCCTAGTAGCTCAATCTTTATTTGTGAATTTTTGTAGAATTTTTGGAGATTTTTTGGATTTTTGGGTATTTTTGAATATTTTAATATTATTTTCTAATTTTTGGAAATTAATTATTTAAATTATGAAATTGGAGTTTATGGTTGAATTAGGTGATGAAATGAATTATAGGAATTTATTTGGAATTTTTATGAATTTCTAAGTATTTATTTTGAATTATTGAAGTTTATGTGATTTTGAGAAATTAGGTTAGTTGTGTTTTAAATTGAATTTAATTGGTTAATTGAGTTTAATTATTGATATTATTGATAAATATGTTGAGAAAATTAATTTTGGATTATTGTATGATTTTTGGTGAATTTTTGAAGTAATTTAAGTATATTTATATATATAGGGGTATTTTACCCTAAATTGGCTAAAAATGTAATTTAATTGGTTTTAATAGTTATTTAAGGTATAAAAATGATTTCTATAAATTATTTGGTATTTTTAACTAATTAAAACTATTTTTCGGGAATTATTTTCAATTATATATATAATATATGGTTTTTCTAATAAAATGAGTTTTTATCGGTTTTTACAGTGTTTTAAGATTAATTATGTAATTTTTACCTATGAGATGTATTTCTAGGTTTTAAAGATATTTTTGGTATATCTAGAATATGTTCTGTGTTTATGGACCCCGGTCGGTGGACTGTAGTTTAGAGTCCGACCGTGGGATTTTGATTGTGTCTTGTGTAGTTTTTCGAAGTGTATTTCTTTGCAGGGTTGGCTCTACTCTTTTGAGTAGAGAGATGTCCGTTTTACAGGGGAGGTTCTACCGGATTTTCGGTAGAATTCTCGTAAAACGTGATATCCAGTCGAACCCTAATTTTGTTTCCGTACTTAAATACTCTAGATTGAATTCTAGGATTTCTGTTAGGTTTATTCTAATGTCGGTTATTTATTGCTTGTTTAGTTGCACCGAGACCGAGGGCTAGTGGACTAGGCTCGTCGGACCTGTCTCGTGGAGCGCATTAGGTGAGTTACTATACTATATATATATGCTTAGGATGCATGATTTAGAAATGCATGTTTTATGTTGATTAAATATGCATAAATAATTTGATTATTTCTTAAGTTTACATTAAGTAGTATTTTTGGTTTAATTTTGGTATATAATAAATTATAGACATGTTTTATTAATAAAATATATTTAAAAGGTTTTAAATATATTTTTAGTTTAATTTATAATTTGATTGGACTTATTTGACGTATATATACTCGAAATATACCTGGTTTACTTTTGGTATGTTTCTGGTATATATATGGATTATATTGTTATTTCATTTACATTCATGCATCATTTATTTTTGTGAATGAATGTTTTATATTATTTATTAATGAAGGATATCAATAGAACGTGCTACTTAGTGGGCAGCACTAGGGACCGAGTACGTACCGGTACGCCTATAGTATTTAGGGCTATAATACTAACTTATTTGTGGATATTGATTTGATTATGATTATTGATATGTGTGAGATGTGGTTTGGGTGTGATTGCTGGAGCTCGGTTAACCAAGTGTCTCAGGGCCAATCACACTGGCAGTGAGACTGCTGGAGCTCGGTTGACTTAGTGTCTCGGGGCCAGTCTACTGTCCAAATGGATTAAGTGGATATATTTGGAATAAGTGAGTCTGTATGGCTAGAGTGTTGTTTAACACTATTTTCTGAGGTTGCGATATTCTAGGGTTCTATGTGATCCTTCATAAACGATGATTTTCAATAAAATATATAAAAATAATTTTTCTGCATCTGTGTGAAAATTGCCTATATATATATATATATATATATATATATATATATATATATATATATATATATATATATATATATATATATACTGTTGATTGTATGCATTATCACTTAGTGTGTATGTATATATATTATAGTAATTCACTCAGTGAGGTCTGACTCCCCTCCGTTGACTATTTTTCAAGAGAGTCAACTTCTTCAGACCTCAGTAGCAGGTCGATACGCCGGATTTCTTTCGCCCCGGCTTCTTTATGTAAATTATATACTTGAGTCTTATTTATTTTATCTAGACACTGCAGTAGTTGTGAATTAAAGTGTTGGATTTCATGTATTTTATTTTAAAGAGATGTATTATGTTGAAACTGGATTTGTATTAAAGGGATTTTATATATGTGATGAGAATTTGATTTAAATCCAGTTGATGTGGATAATATTATGATATTATGATTTTTATTTTCCGTTGCATATTATATTGTTACTGTTATTATGGCATGATTTATTTTATTTTTAGGCTTGCTACGGGTTTCGGATTCGAAAGAATTCTTGTTCCCTAGCGCCGGTCATGGCCCCTGTTTTGGGTCGTGACACTCACCATGGTTTGCGATCCTATTCTTAAGCTCTTAAGGAAGAATCAGCCCATGGAATGAAATGAAGAATGACAAAAAGCATTTGATAAGATTAAACAATACCTTACTAATCCACCTGTGTTAAGGCCACAAAGATAAGGTAAACCCTTAATCTTATATTTGGCTTTATAAGAGAAAGCAATGGGGGCAATGCTAGCACAAGAAGGACCAAAAGGGGTGGAGTACATAATGTATTATCTTAGTAAGAAGTTTCTACCTTATGAAGTGGAGTATGATCTTATGGAGAAGACATTTTTTATTATGATATGGGCCATAAGGAAGCTAAGGCATTATTTCCAGTCCTATAAAGTACAAGCCATTTCAAATATAGACCCTTTGAGATACTTATTTGAAGCAGTAGCCTTAATTGGAAAGATGTCACGATGTTTGGTACCTCTGACTGAGTTTGATATCGAGTACGTCAGTACCAAGGTAATCAAAGGAAGAGTAATGGCAGAATTCCTGGCATAGAATGTAGTCGAAGGAAATGAGCAGTGGAACTTAGAGTTTCTATATGAGAACTTAATAGTAATAGAGCGACGCAAATGGAAGCTTTATTTTGATAGGGCTATGAATAATAGAGGCACAGGGCTAGGAATGAATCTTGTCACACTAGGAGGAGAAACCATCCCAATGGCTAAGAAATTAGACTTTAAGGTCATGAACAACATGGCTAAGTATGAGGCATGCATTTATAGGCTAAAGTAGCACTAGCAGTGGGAGCTAAAGACTTGTTGGTTTACGGAGATTCCATATTACTCATTAGCCAAGCTAATGAGGAATGAGAAGTAAAAGAAGAGAGGTTAAAACCTTACATATATTATTTAAAGAAGCTAATGAGGAATTGTACTAAATGTCTCTTCATGCATGTACTAAGAGATAGAATCAAATGGCGAAAGCTTTAGCGACACTCTCTTCAATATGGGATACACATAGGGGGTGGATGATGAAGCCTCTAGTGATAATGAAAATGAAAGCTCCATGCTATTATGAAAAATTAGTTATGAGTTTTCAAATAGGTCCAGAAGAAAAGCCATGGCTTTATGACATTTAAAGATTCATTGAGGAAAGGAAATAACCCATATGAGGTAACTTCCAAGGAAAGACATGCCCTCCCGTGTTCTTGCACATCATTATGCAAGTAATGATGAGTATTATATAGAAAAATGTCAAATGGAATACACCTAAGATGTCTCAAGAAGGATGAAGCATAATAGGCAATGAGAGAAATTCATGTAGGGGTTTGTAGATCTCATATGAATGGGATGGTTCTGATGAAGAAAATAATTCAAAAATGGTACTATTGGATGAGCATGGAAAGAGACTATATCCAGATAGTAAGACAATGTCATCAATGCTAGATACATGGAAATCTCAACCATCTTCCCCCTATAGTGCTAATTAGTCTAACATCTCTATGGCCCTTTGCAGCATGGGGAATAGATATAATAGGGAGATAAGACCAACTGCCTCGAATGGGCATAATATGTAGTGGTGGTCATCAATTATTTCTCTAGATTGATAGAAAGCAAAATCTTTCAGTACTTTAAAAGCTAGACATATGGCAAGATTCATTGAGAAGAATCTCATTTGCAGGTATGGGATCCTGCATCACGTTGTGACAAAAACAATAGTGTTCAGTTTCAGGTAGAGATAGCTAAATTGTTATAAAAATACAATTTGAGCACCATAAATCCTCACCTTATCGACCTTAAGATAATGGTGCAGTTGAAGTGGCTAATAAGAATACAAAGAGAATCCTCTCCAATATGCTGAAAATGCATAAAGATTAGTTAGAGTATCTTCCTTTTGCCTTATGGGGATATAGAACTACAATGTTTCCTACTACAGGATAGACAACCATTCTCATTAATATACGGTTGTGAAGTAATTTTGCCCATAGAGACTAAATAAATCTTTGAGGGTTATTATAGAAGTGAAAGTCCCTGAGAGTGAATGGATGTAAAAGAGATACAACCACCTCATGTCTTTAGATAAGAAAAGGATGGAGGCTCTGTTTCACACTCAAATTTATCAGAGAAGGATAATGAGAGCCTTTAATGAGAAGGTCAAACCCGAAAAGATAAAGGTCAGAGATATGGTGCTAAAGCAGTCAAGGGCAATAGTGTTTGATCCAAGAGGAAAATTCAAACCAAATTGGGAAGGGTCGCATTTAGTCAAAATAATCCTACCTAAGGGAGCTACAAGGATATCAAATTTAGAAGGGAAATGAGTTCATTGAGCCAATCAACCTAGATTACCTTAAGAAATACTACCTTTGAAAAAAAGGTCCATTGGCTAAAAACCTTAAAAGGCTAGTCAGGCAAAATATATTCCCACTATTTAGAAAACCTCTAAAGAATTAACAGGCAAAAGTTAAGGAATAAGGTAAAAAAATTGATCTTGCTAATAAAAAAAACCCGTAAAGGGCTGACAGGCAGAAATTATAAAAATAAAAGTGAGAGAAAAAATGTTCAGTTAGAAAATCCAAAAGGACTAGCTGATAACAAGAGTTATGTCATATGATGTAATAAATTTACTCATTTTGGCCCTAATTAATGATTAAAATTGAAATGAAATTTTTGTTCGAATATTGCATATTCTATTTTTATTACAAAGCATAAAGACTTAAAGGAAAAGCAAAACATGAGAGCCTAAAAAACCAGACTTATGATATCACTACACTATTTTTATTTTTGTTTCTTCTTTTATGAATCATCTAGCTATACTTTAGTCCTTTTGTACTTAGCAAATCTTGGTGGTTCTATAGCTTGTATGATAACCTAGGCCTTGTAATTATCATCAATAGTCATGTCAGCATCCAAATGCATGTACCACTCTAATTCTTTAGAGGCCACATGTTCTTCATTTTGTCTAAGAAATCATGCCTCAGAGAGAAGCCTTTGAAGTTAGGTATAATAGTCATAATGAATTGTGGATGAACATACTAGTGACAAAGGCATGATAGGGAAAAAAAGGTCAAAAAGTGTAACCTAGGAACAAGAACATAGTGGTCATACAGGTTGATGGCCATGAACTTTAACTTCCACCAAGGACTGATTCAAGTAATCTTGGTATTAACAATGCCTTTCATCCAATCAATCCATTGACCTATAGTACACTTGTCCTTCACCTTCAATGGATGAGACTGTAGATGATGGGGGTTGATAACTTAAGGCATTAGTGGGGGGATAAAGTAGACTCAATTTCTCCTATAGCCAAATCTAAAAAAAAAACCAAGTTGAAAACCTGAAAGGGTAGCTTAGGCAAACAAAAAAATACATACCTAAAGGAGAAGCAAACTGCTTGAGAATTGATTTTGAACTTTGAAATTATCTAACCCAATGATAGTTTCAGCAAGTATGACAGGCACATGGTTAGCTCTAACTTCTACATGTTTAGGATACTAACAATTCTTATGTCAGCATCTTAATGAGAAGCCACTAGTAGAAACTAGGCATACAAGCAAAAGAAACAGTCCTAATCCAGGCTGCACTATTCTTGTCCCTAGTCCCATAAGAAGTGATCAAAAAAGAAGACTAACAGTCTCGAGGATATGTGCGTACATATAGATGTCACTTGGGGGCATATAAAAGAATGTCATTAATCTATCGGTAAATTGCATCTCAAGATCAAGAAGAACAATCACAGTTAAGTCCAAAAAATAGCCAAGGATAGTAGCAAACTCCTCAATTAATGGACACAGTTCTTGTCCATTAAATCTAAATACATGGTCTTTGATGTCCCAGAAGGTGGCAGTAGCAAGAAGAAAATTATGGTTTATTTTTACATGTTGAAGGAATTTCAAAGATTTGATGTGATAGGGTAGCAATTTATTCCAGTCATCCCCATTAAGGCTTTTGAGAAACTTCTTCATCAAATTAAGGGTGACTTGTGTCATGATTAAGTAAACAAAATACAAGAATGGATGACTACCATTTGGCAAGCTATTTATATAGGCATAAAGGTTTAATCTGGATAGAATTAGGATTTTACATGTGTAGATTAAACTTAAATCAAAAATCGGAACAGAAAAGGGAGAAGGGCAAAAGCCACATTTCTAATAAAAAATCTAGAATTTTAATTGGAATTCCAGAAATCCAATAAAAAATCTAGAATCCCGATCATAATTCTAGAAATTCGATTGGAAATATATAATCTCGATTGGATTTCCAAGATTTCTAAGAAAAAAAAATAAAGAAAAATAGGGTTCATTAAATTATAGGTTCAATCCAAAATAAAAGTTCACAATCCATTCAGAAAAGGAAGAATAGTTCATAGGAAAAAAGGAAAAATATAGTCATGAAAGCACAAGTCCTAAAGATGAAAGATCAGTCATCTTGAGCTTTAGTGTATGGCCAAGGACTCCATCCTCTAGTAGGATCATCACTATGATCTGGGGGCACAGAAGTCTTAGCATCATGACCGTTGAAGCCAAGACTAGCAAGCTATCTGCGAAGCCTCTCATTATCACGCTCCAAATCTCCAGCATAACTCTGTTGCATTAAGAATAGTTAAAATCATGTGTATCATGTATAACATGCATACATTTGAATACTTGTTGTAAATACTAAACCTCCAATTATCCATGATTTACATAGTAAATAATCTCTAGAATGAGGTAAGTCCATATAGATACTTTGCTTGTGTCCAAGGGATATGTAAAATGACATATACTAATTCAGTGACAAGTGTCAGTTTATGCAGGATCAAGAATGCAAAAATACACTTACATGTGAAGCATTAGGAGGAGAAAATTTAAGAATTTGAACCGTATTAAGGTAGATGTGCTACTCAATGGGAGTTTGCACTGTAAGAGCCTAATTGTACATAGACCTATCAAGCAAGGGAATATCGCCCAGAATGGTACTCGAGGAAGCATCACCTCGAGCAGCTCCAATATGCTAAATAGGCTCAACCTCCTGCTCAATATAACCCTCAGTCTCCTCTTCCATAGCAATATCAACAACATCTTTAACCTGCATAGAAAATAAATGGCATCCACAGTGACAAAGGAGAATGAAGTAAGATAGTGGCAAGGAGGAATGGTGACAAAAAGCATACCTCAGCTGGATCTGTGGGAACTTGCTCTAGGAGATTCTCTCGATATACTCCTTACAATGGCGAGAATGCTCAAGTAGTATCAAATCATTTTATCCCTCAAGAGTTGGCCTGAGCTCAAGACTAGTCAAGTTGTAACTCCTCAACATGAAAAAGGGAATAGAAGAAGGAACATGCCTCCTTGAAGGTCTTATATCCCAATGATAAACACGTTCACCTAGATACCACATCTAGCAACCATAACCAGGAAGTAGAATCCTCATAGTCTCAAGCCTTATAGCAGCAATCATAAAATCGTATCACTGGATGTCTTCAGTGCCAACCAACTATATGATCTAACCTGTAAATCCATTTAAATAAATTTTATTTAACTTTTACAATTGATCAAATGCTAACAGTTAAAGTTATCTTACCAAGTCCCACTCTAAAGAGTTCAGCTGGTCTCGATAAGTCTATAAGTTATACTTGACACTAGCGAGATGAGAAGAACCCCATCTTTATATAAAGGGAAGACTCCTGTCAAAACTAATAGCGCTAAAGCCTTGGATCACCCCAATCTCAATACCCCATATCTGAAAAGGAAAAGAAAAGTTGAAATGAAAAAGAGCTGTAAGAGAGCAAAAATTAAAAAAGGAGTAGAAGACACAAAGGAGGCGTACATGCAAAATGTGCCAGAAATCGTACATTGTCACAACACCTCTATAGAAAGTATCCAATCTATAGTAGAGATAGGCAAGAGCTACGGATCCCTAATCGAAGGTAGCTACTCTAGTAAGATACTGTAGGGGATTGAGAAGTGCAATGCTAACCTCATGACCAGTCTCATAAAAAGGGTAGTGCCTAGCAGTATCAATAAGAAGCATCTCGCCTTTTGAAGGATTTGGCGAGGTGTGGTAGTGGGTAATCTCCGAAAACCCTAAACAAGAGAAGAAAGAAGCATGTTTTTTTTATTCTTCCATCTCGGAACAAACCCAAGCAAGTCATGAACATAACAACTCCTAGAATCTTCAAAAATAGTACAGTAATGGATATCAAAAGAAACCAGGGTACCCCTAAAGGTGATCCTAGTGATAGTAAAGAAGCTTTTGGGAGAAATAGTCAACTTACCCACTCTCGTGTGGAAGGTGTGAGTAGTATACATTCACCTCTCGATAAGAGCAAAAAGTGAATAGTGATCTGACCTACCTCGAGCAGTTCATAAAGCAGTAATGAAATGTCGAAAGTCAGATGCCCAAATGTGGTTACTACCTCTCTCAATAAGTCATGAAAGAGTTCTCAAGCCAAGTGAAAGAAATTCGAGAATTTCAGGGGTTTCTGAATAAAATTTAGAAATGACAAGATTATTTCCCTCACTATTTTTTTATTTTCATTTCTAAAACAAAATTAAAAGATTAGATTTCCAATTGGAATCCAGAATTTCAATCGGATTTTTAGAAATTTGATCGGATTTCTAGATTTTCAATTGGAAATACAAATTTTTTATTAGTATTTCTAAATTTTCGATTAGAAATTAAAAAATTCTAATCGGGAAATTCATATTTTTGACCAAAAATTCAGAAATTAGACTAAACTATATTAGTTCTCTGACATGTTAAAAGCAATTTCGTAAAATTTTGCTTTAAAATTGACAATTTCATGTAATTTTATCTAATTTGTATAAGTAATGTTATATAATTGCAAGCATAAATATATTAATGTATTAATAAATATATATTTTTTGCAGAGTTAAAGACATAAGAGAAAATTAACTCATTGCCAGCCTATGAGCATCTCTGAAGGTACAAATAAGTCAAAGGGAGCACCTCTTCCCTTTCATTGAGCCCTAAACTATTTTATGGAAAATGTAGTTGAGATATGGCTGGATCTGATTGCCTAGAGCTGCTTCCACATAGCCTACGTCCTGGGTGAGCCATGAGATCAAACAGATTCCAAATTGGAGATCAGATGAAAGAATAATTAAAGAAGCAAGATTTCAAAATAAAAAAAAAAAGAAAAAGAAAAAGAAGAATGAAAGAGATAGGAAAAGAGGAAATGAATTGGTAAAATATATTAAAGTGGTAAATATTCATTTTAGTCCTTTAACTTTATTTGCATTCAAGTCCAAAGATTTTCTTACAATTTAGTCCTAAATTGCAAAGCAACATAATTTGATAATTCCTTGAATTATTAAATTGTCAACATAAAAGAAATCAATACTACATTACCAAGTGTAGTGCATTCCTAATCAAACTATACGACTGAGTATAGTCAGTATTGCACAACCTAGTGTAATGTATCTATTCAAATCAGACTATACGATCGAGTGTAGTCGGCATTATATGACTGAGTACAATGTATCTTTTCAAATTAGACTATACGACTAAGTGTAGTCAGCATTGTAGAATTGAGTGTAATGTATCAATTCAAACCAGACTATATGATTGAGTGTAGTCAGCATTAGACGATTGAGTGCAATGTATCAATTCAAATCAGACTATACGACCGAGTATAGTTAGCATTATATGACCAAGTGCAATGTATCTTTTTAAATTAGACTATACGACCAAGTGTAGTTGACATTGTATGACCAAGTGTAATGTATCTTTTCAAATCAGACTACACGATAGAATGTAGTTGGCATTGTACGACCGAGTGCAATATATCAATTCAAATCAGACTATATGACCGAGTGTAGTCGACATTGTATGATCGAGTGTAATGTATCAATTCAAATCGTACTATATGACCGAGTATAGTTGGCATTGTACAACTGAGTGCAATGTATCTTTTTAAATTAGACAATATAACTGAGTGTAGTTGACATTGTATGACTGAGTGCAATGTATCTTTTCAAATCAGACTGTACAACCGAGTGAAATGTATCTTTTCAAATCAGACTATATGACCGAGTGTAGTCAACATTGCGACCGAGTGTAATGTATCAATTCAAATCAAACTATATGATCGAGTGTAGTCGGCATTGTATGACAGACTACAATGTATCTTTTCAAATTAGACTATACAATCAAGTATAGTCAACATTGTACGACTTAGTACAATGTATCCTTCCAATTCTGACTATACGACTGAGTCTAGTCGATGTAGTACAACTGAGTACAATGCATCCTTCCATTTATACTATTTGTCCAAGTATTGTCAACATTATACGACCGAGTATAATGTGATGTATCCATCAAAACCAATGTTATACATCTGAGTATAGTGTTTCCTAAGATGTTTCAAGTTTATGCCTAGTATTGTATAGCAACATAAGCATTTATCATGAATCGATAATCAAAGCCTCAAGGAGCATAGGTAAGTACTCAAACTTTGCTCTTAAGAAATTGTGTGTTTATTTACTTTGCTACAATTTGTCAAGCAAACTGCAATAAAGGGGGGCAACTATAAACACTTAGTTTTGGGATAATAAAATATGGATACGACAAAGGACTCTAATGATGAAAATGTTATAAGTAGGTCTTCAACACTTGAAGTTACAAAGCTCAAAAGTTTGAATATATTTTCAAAAAGAGTTCATTGGTTTTTTAAGGACTTAATTGTAATACCTTTTAAGACCTAATTGAAAATTTTAATTTCTTTCAAGGGTCTTTTTATAATTAAAATTTTTAAAAAATCAAAATTATAGAATTCTAATCGAAATTCTGTAATTCCAATTGGAATTATGTAATTCCGATTAGAATTATGCAATTTCGGTCGGAATTAAGCGTTTTTTGTTTATTTTTGTGTTTTTTTACAAAAAATAAAAATATTTTCCTGAGTTTTGATTAGTTAAAAAATTTTCTTAAATTATTTTGGGATTTATCTATCTCTTCATGAAATAAATTCCTTTTAAAATTGTAACTCTTCAAGAAATAAAGTCCTTTCAAAATTGGAACTTTTAGTATGTAGAACTTAGGACTTTTATTTTTCTCCCTATAAAAGGAGGGCTTAAGCTCTTGGAAAGGGGACTCAATTCTCAGGACCTCTCTCTTTTTTATTTGGAACTCTCTTTTCTGCATGTACAAAAAATATTCTTGGTTATTTCATCTTGGAAGCAAAGAGCAAGAGGTTTTTTTTAGAAAGGAATAACAAGTTTTTGAAGAGCTATTTAATAAATAAATGGTGATTTTACTAGCCTGAGGAGCCAAACACAGTGCATCCATAATCATCTTCTCCTTCTCTACTTTCTATTATTTTATTATTTTTGTTCCTAGTGAATTCTAGTTTTACTTGAATTTTTATTTTATTTTGTTTATTCACTAATCATTGTTTATTTTTATGTTGGTGATTATGGAAGGGATCACTTATTGAGCTGCTCAAAAAATAAAACCCATAAAGGTCCATGGAATTCCATGGATGGAACCATGTAACTAAACAATATTTCTAGGGTTTTTTTATTTAGTTTGTTTATCATTATTTTATTTTTGGTTGTATTAATTTTTTATTATTTTTAATAGTTCTTTGTAATAACCCTAATAATGGGAATAATGAAATTTAGTGTGTGTGCTTATGTGTTTAATTTTAATTAATCGGTTAGTAAAATTAGGGTTTTAATTAGGTAATTAATTAAAATTAATGGTTATAGAAATCATTAGGTTATTTAATTAAAATTGGATTAGATTTAAGTGGTTAGAATTAAGGTTGTTTGTTAATTATTTATTTGTTTTTTTATGGTCACTTTAATTAAATTAGGGTTTTTAGAAGAAATAAGATTGATTAATTGTTTGATATTTTATTTTAATTTTTTTATGTTTTATTTTATTATTTTTTGGCTTGTTTACTTATGTTTATGTTTTTTGGGCCCTAGGCCTACCTTAGGCTTTAACCCATTAAAATTTAGGTTTTTTAGGTTTAATTAATTAAAATGCATTTTAGACCCATAATTAATTAGATTTAGGTAGAGATAACTTTGGCTCACTTAGTTAATTTATACATAGACCCACCTAATTTAATTTAGTTAATTTAGACTTAGCCCATTTAATTTAAGCCTTTTCATAATTTTTAGATTTAAGATCATTCTAGAATTAAAACATGTAGAATTAGGCCCACTAAATTAAATGCTTCATAATTTGTAGATTTAGGCCCATTTTTAGAATTAAAATTAATATACTTAGATTCATTTAATTAAATTGAATAAGAATTAGGCTCATTAGTCTTTAGGCTCACCTATAAATTAAAATATGTAGATTTAGCTCATTTAATTAAAATCAATGTAGATTAGACTAACCTAGGGATTGTGATGAATGCATTGTTCTACTTGTATATTTCATGATTAGTTTGCCTGGAGTTGATTGTTTTTTTAGGGTTTATATGAAATTGCATGTAAATAAAGGATAAAATAGTAATTCATAAAGTAATTCTAAAAAAACACGAGATTAAAAGAAGTTAGTATTATGTACTCAAAATCTCTTGGTTGTGGTGTTGGCTTTGTTTTAGGGAAGTACCATCATTTTTTCAACTTGTCCTAATTATTACCTTCGGTGGCGACTCCTTACCTCCACGCCATGTTTTTGTGACAGTGGTTAGTGTGCTCTTTAAAGCCCTGAGCTTAAAACAGTGTCGCGGTTGCTAAAATCTTGGGCGTGCACTAAACCTCGCCGTCTACAGTCACTTTTATGAGAATTCTATCAAAATTTTGGTAGTCTCCTATGTAAAATGGACGTCTCTCTACTAAAAGTAGAGTCGATCCTGCACGCAAACACACTTCAATATTCTCAAATGCTCAACTTCTTAGGTTAGACCCCAAACTACACAAATTGCTCAACCGAGAATCAATATACACAAACATTAATAATTTAATAATAAATATAAAAATGTCAAAGATATTTATTTTCAAATTAATTATTAAAATCTCAGATATAATTATATAATATTAATAAAATCCATTTTTCAAATATTCAAAATTAAATAGCATAAATTACCAATAATTATTTAAATTTTCCAAATATATAATAAAAATAGATAAAAATTCATTTAATCATAAAAATAATAAATAAGCTATTATTTAAGTATATTTTTGTAACTTATTATTAATTAACTAAAAATAGTAAATAATTTGTAAAAATTATCTTAATACAATTTATTACTAAAACATTATCCAAAACATAATAATTTCAATTAAAATATAAAATTTACTAATTAATAGTAATTTCTCCAAAAATCAAAATTTCACATAAACTTTCAAAAATGCATAATAAATAATCAAAAGGTAATTTCAATAAACTTTTTTAATGAAACGTGCTTAAAATAACTAGTAGAAAATTATTGAAAATAAAAAGTATTATCTGAGTCGAAGACAGTCCCATGAACAATACTTGAGCCGAAATAGTGCTCAAAATTCAACGATCTCCATAATCAATTTTAAGCACATTTTTGGAAAGTTTACAACTTCAATTTAACTAATCTAAAATAAATTACACAGAATTCAAACCAATTGAACACAAAATCAACAAATTAAATTATGAACCCTAAATACAATTCATCAAAATTGAAGCTCAAATCGAAGTTAATTGGGGGAATTACCTTAGGGAAACAAAGCCCAAGGAATGAGCTTTAGATCAACACCAACCATGCCCATGGTCGCTGCAGGAATCAACACTGGTGAGTTTTGGAAGGTGACGGTGCCGAATGAGAAGAAAGAGGAAGAGGGAGAATGGTGGTGAGAGGAGGAAGGCAGGTGGTGGTGGCGAGCTAGGGAGGAGAGCAGCGGTGAGGTGACGCTACCAGGTGGTAGAGCTTGTGACATGCAGTGGTGGCATTGTTGTTCTACAAAATGTAGAAAGGAGAATAAGAAGAGAAACGGAGAAGGAAAGAAGAGGGGGAGGAAAGAGGAGGGAAAGGGGAAATTTTTTTTTTTTTTATATGTTTTTTTAATAAATACTTAATTTTTTAATTAAATCCACCACAAAAATATTAAAATATTTTAAATATAGTAAATTAACACTATTCACAATTACTAACAATAATAATTTTATTAAATAATATATAACAATAAATTAAAAAAAATTAATCTTGATTAATACTAATACCATAATATTATAAAATAAATACTAGCACTTGAATTTACTTAAAATTACACAAAATAATCATAGTATAAAAATTAAAATATTTTATTAACACTGCATATCTCAAAAATTAATTTAATAATTTATAAAATATTGGGTTATAACATATACACACAATAAATAAGATACAAAATGTTTCAGTAATTATATATATATATATATATATATATATATATATATATATATATATATATATATATATATATATATATATATATATATATATATATCATGTATGGAGTGTTATATATATAGCTACAGCTATGCATTATGCACAGTTATAATTAATAGATTTAAGCGATGCAAGTTTCTAATTCATATTTGGAAGAAAGTTTTCAATGCAGACTTGGCCAATAGAAGAAAAGGATTAAGGTTGTAATTACTACATGCAGTTTGGTGTAAAGTAAGTAGGTACTGATATATAGAACAATTAATATAAGTAAAGTTGCTATTGGCCAAAAAGAAAATAAGAGTAAAGTAGTTGTGATTTTAAGTAAGAAAAATATTAGTTATTGGCCAAAAAGAAAATACAAGTAAAGTTGTTATGCTTTTAAGTAAGAAAATATTAGTTACTGGCCAAAAAGATAATATAAGTAAGAAAATATAAAATTAATATATATATATATATATATATATATATATATATATATATATCATGTATGGAGTGTTATACATATAGCTACAGCTGTGCATTATGCACAGTTATAATTAATAGATTTAAGCGATGCAAGTTTCTAATTCATATTTGGAAGAAAGTTTTCAATGCAGACTTGGCCACTAGAAGAAAAGGATTAAGGTTGTAATTACTACATGCAGTTTGGTGTAAAGTAATTAGGTACTGATATATAGAACAATTAATTTAAGTAAAGTTGCTATTGGCCAAAAAGAAAATAAGAGTAAAGTAGTTGTGATTTTAAGTAAGAAAATATTAGTTATTGGCCAAAAAGAAAATAAAAGTAAAGTTGTTATGCTTTTAAGTAAGAAAATATTAGTTACTGGCCAAAAAGATAATATAAATATAAGTAAGAAAATATAAAATTAATGTTTCCTTAGCTTAATTTTTTATGCTTTTAATCTCAAAAAGGAAATATTAATGATTTTAATCTCTCAACCGACACACTCTTCACAACTTAGCTTTTTTTTTTTTTTTTTTTTTGCTATGTTATGTTATTGAGTCCATCCTTTGGTTTGGAATTTTTTTTTTTCTTGTTGACTAGTCTCTGAACTGGGTACACATTTGGTGGTGAATACATATTCTATTTTTTAACCAAACAGTTTATTAAAGTCAATTCTTTTCATGGTTTAATCCTTGCTACGTACTGCTTGATGGGGCTCTAATAATAGACTTAAACTTTATAGTTTTTACGTAATATTTGATTCGAGACTGGTTTGTTTTTCACAGGATTATGAACTTAAACCTTAAATTTCAGTAGAACCAAGCTTGCAACCTTGTGTATTTATGTCATATTAACATGATACAAAAGAACAGATGTACTAACCATGATGATTCATTTTATGTTGTAGTCTATTACAGGGACTTCAAGGTCTTCTTAATCCTGAAAATTCAAAAGGACATCCACTAAGTCTTTCACATTTGTCTCCAATAGTCTCCTTATAGTGCAGATGATATGTCTGTTTGATTATAACTAGTGATACTTGTAGTAAGGAGATAAGACCTTTGAGCAAAGGTAACATCATGAGTTTTCATATTTATTAAGTTGTGTAATCTAATGTGAAATTTAATGCATAATGAAAACTCATATATATTATGAATGGTTTGCTACTAAATTTTACTTGTTATTTAGTGACATTAGTGATTGGATTTGCCTTCCACTACCAGGACAAATCATTAATACAATAAGTGAACATAATCTTTAATTGTATTTAAATTTGGAAAATAACCACACAAGACCATGTCTTTTGTTTTCAAGGACTGTCCTGAAAAAATTGATGAAGCAATTTTAGCATTAATATTTGTAGATATTAGTGAAAGTATTATTTATTGGGCAAAAAGTAAATCTCAAATAAGTGTTATGGAAAAGATCTTTGTAGCTTTATGTGTTCTTTTCATTAATTCTTTTAATGATTCATATACCCACTGCATGTGTGGTGAAACAAGTTAAAAATTCACTCGATAACTCTTTATTTTATTTTTTTTTTGTTCTACATAATCAGCGTTGATGAAATTATGAGTGATGAGTTATGACAGAATAAAATTAGCAATCCTGTAAGTTCTCCACAAATCAAAAATTGGTGAAGGTGAGACATTAGACAATGTTGTCTTTTTTTTTTTTAAATGTTGTGTAGGAGGATATTCTTGCTTGAATTGAGATGGCTTCCCCAAACAAACTTCAATTGGAACTATAATAACTAGCAATGACCTTCAGCAAGTCTAATTTATTACTTTCCTTTTTAAAAAAAATTATTAGTTTGCTTTGCAAATGATTTAGTTATGTTATGTTTTAATGATATTCATTGATGGTTTTTGTGCTTTTTGTTGTTTTGTAGGATGTTTAAAGTTGCATATATTGACATCTTTTTTTTTTTTTTTGCTTTTAGTACTTAGGTAAAATAGAAATCTTATTACTTTTACATGCATATCAATAATAATATTTGTGTTATACAAATTTAAATAAGTGGAAGAATTTTGATGTGTACTATTGAAATTCTTTTTCTATTTAATTTATTATAGGTTGCTTCAAACAAGAAGTTCAAGCAAGGATTGACAGGACTTGTAATAATTTTTGGTAAATATCAAATTATCTACATAGATCCATATGTATTTTTGTCTACATTAGTAGAGATCAAGAAATATTGAATGATCTATGTATATAAAACTTATCTTTTTGCTAAAATTCTGATTATATATAAACGTTATATTGTGCAACAAGTTTGTCTTATATTTTAAATTTTATTAGTGATGGAATGTCATTTATTGTATTGAGCTTTTATTTTATTTTATTGGCCAAAGCCAATTATTGAGCTTTTATTTTCACTATTACAAAATTCTATAATGAGGGTGAAAGTCAATTAATGGCCAATAAATTCATTACCAAACCTGATTTGATATAATGATGGAAAATCTCATCACTAAAAAGCATCATTTAATGATGAGCAAATGTAGATATAAAAAGGAAAAAGCTTGTTGTTAGGTTACTATATAATGAGGGGAAGATAGTGAACTAATAATGGGATTTGGCATCATCAAAAGAACTTTTTAATGATGGTAATTTACTTTCACTATATACTTATTAATAACAGGACCTATTCCAATCATTATTTACTTTTACTCACAGAAGCAATAACCACAGACCATGACAAGATATTTCCCGTCATTAAATGCTTTTATGACTATTTTTGAGCCTTTGACCACATTTTTTCCCCTCATTATAGACCAATTTTCTTGTAGAATATTACATGCATCATAGCATGTTTCTTGTTGAGCTATTTTTTTCATATTCTCCTTTCTTGATATACGGTAGATATTTTCTTATTGTATTTCATTTGTGTGCAAACTCTTTACATCTCTATAATGTAGATTGTATATATATAAGATTTTGTTAATTGTTATGGACCTTCACCAACAAGAACCTTGTCATTACCCTTATATTCTTTAGCAAGACTGAGCGATGCAAGATCTGGAGTGATGTGATGGTATGCTCCAATATCATGGTACCATTCTAAATATGGTAAAGGTACTAGCATCGACATGTTGGCTTGTGTTTGAGAAAAAACATTAGGAGAAGACCAAGACTCATTCTACCTAAATGTAACGACTTTAGATTTTAAATTATTTTAATAAATATTAGGATATGCAGTGTTAATAAATTTTAAAACTATATTTGATTATTTTGTTATTTTGTGAATAATTATTATTATTTTTACGTTTAATTATAATTTTCTACATAAATATGTATATATTGACGTGTATTATTTCAGACGATATTATTTTAATAATGTTTAATCTAGTGCATTAATATTTTAAGATTTTAAATTAATAAACTATATTATTTTATTGTATTTTATGTGTTTACATATATATGTGTGTGTGTGTGTGTGTGTGAATATAAGTGTGTGGTTTAGATATACATAAAGTTTATTACAGACATTATTTTATTACATAAAGTTTATAAACTATATTATATAATAATATATATACATATAATATACAATATATACAAAACAAAAGCTCACCCTTCTTCTTCTTCTTCTTCTTCTCCCTCCCGATTCTCATCACCATTACCACCTGCCATCCTGTTCGCCAGCCATCAGAGTGCCTCCCCCTTTAGCCCTCATCATCGCTGCCCTTTCCCTTCTTCTCCGACGTCGGCAGTAGCTCTATAAGTCGTGAGAAGCTGAACTTTCTTCTCCCCCATTCAAGGCATTTCCAGCCACCAAATCGGACATTTTCAATGCCGTTGAATTCCTGGAACTTAAAGGAGGTTGATTCCAAGCTCCATTCAGCTTGAAAATGCAATTTGTTGAGCTGTTTTGCTCATTTTCAATTTCGATCACTTTAGGGGTTTTTATTATTTATTTATTTTGAGAATTCTTGCTTGATTCATGGAAAATCCCTTTAAAAAAGTTGTTCCCCTTACTCAAGCTACATCCCTGAATTTTTATGTGATTTTTGGGAATTATTTTGATTTTTGTGAATTTTATTATTATTTTATTATTTTCGTAAATTAATTATATAAATTATGAAATTGTGATTTTTGGTGTTATTGGTGGTTATTATTAATTTTAGAATTTATTTTATAATTTTTTTGAATTTTGTGTGATTTTTATAATAATTTTTAGTTTATGTCGATTTTGAAAACATAGGTTATATATATGTTTTGTTAGAGATAATTGGTTAATTATATGTTTTGTTGATATTATTGAGATATATGTTGATGAAGTAATTTTTGTGTGTTCATATAATTTTTATTGAATTTTTTAGTATTATTAGTATTTTATGTGTATTTTCAAATATTAGGGGTAATTTGGTAATTTGGTGGTAATTTTAGTTAAATATTAAGTTTAATTGGTTTTAATATTATTTGAGGTATAAAAATGATTTTTACCAATTATTTACTAATTTTAACTAATTAATACTAATTTTTGAAAATTATTTTCAAATAATATATAATATACTATTTTTGTAAATAAATGGATTTTTAGTAAACTTTAATATGTTTTTGGACTAATTAAGTAATTTGGATTTATAACATGAATTTTTATTAATATTTGTAGAATTATCGAGAAAATGGATTTTTTATAATATTATATTATTAATTAGGGTTTTTGAGTAATTATTAGGAAAATAATTATTTTTGGTGTTTTAATACTTAATATGCTATATTTTGATATTTGAATGGCATTTATGTTATTTATTGATTTTAATATATTTTATTGTATTATTTGAATTTGTGGTGAATTGCGGACCTCGATTGGGGAATTTTAGAAGTTCGGGATCCCAACCGAGGGTTATGAAAATTTTTGTATTAGAAGTGTATTTTCATTGCAGGATAGGCTCTACTTTTTAGTAGAGAAATGTCCATTTTACAGAGGAGGTTCTACCAAATTTTCAATAAAATTCTCGTAAAATGTGACATTGGATCTAATTCTGATTATGTGTCTATTTGTGTTTAGAATTCTAGATTTACTCTCTAGAAGCCTAAGTTAGAGTTGTTCTGATTTGTGATCATTTTTATTGTTTAGTTGCACCGAGACCGAGGCCTAGCGGACCAGGCCCATCGGACCAGTCTTAAGGAGCGCATCCTTGTGAGTTATTATTATATATATACATTGCTTTAGGTTGCATGTTTTAGAATTATATGTTTTAAATGTCAAGTTTTGAATAATTGCTTTATTAAATGCTTAAGTATAATTTAGGTATATTTTTTGTATATTATTGGTATATTTTAAAATAAATACATTCTTTCTCTTTTATTTATATTCAAATTATGTTTAAGTATATTATTGGTTGATTTAGAGTATATTTCATGATTTAATTGAATTTATTTTAGGTATATTTCTAGTATATATATATATATAGTTTATTTAACCATTTTGAATGTCATTGTATATATTATTTATTCTCGAATGTATGTTTTATTTTAAAATGAAGAATATCGATAAAACGTGCTTCCTAGTGGGCAGCACTAGGACCGAGTACGTATCAGTGTGATAGATTGTAGGTTGAATTACTAACATATTTATGGAAATTATGACTTGATTGATTTGATTGATGTGAGATGTGATTGATAGTATGATTGCTGGAGCTCGGTTGACCAAGTGTTTCGAGGCCAGTCTATTATCTAATTGGATTAAGTTAATTTACTTGGAACTAAGTGAGCCACTATGGCTAGAGCATTTCCTATTGATATTTGAGGTTATGGTAACTTAGGATTCTATTTGATCCTTCATAAACTGATGTTTTTCAATACTAATTATAAAGTGATTTTCAACATCTGTGTGTACATGCCTGTATATATATTTATTAAATACTTATGAGTGTTTGCATTTGTCATTTAGAAATATGTGTATATATATTATAATAATTCACTCAGTGAGGTTTGACTCCCCCTCAGTTGATGTTTTTATAGGAGAGTCCTCTTCTTTAGACCTCAGCAGTAGGCCTATCCGCCGGATTTCTTCCGCCCTAACTTTATTATGTAAATTATCTACATAACTATTTATTATTGTATTCTAGAGAATTGCATTAGTTATATCTTTATTAGTTGGAAGTGGTACTCTGTATTATATATGTTGATTTTTAAATTCATAGAGGTATATCTCTGAATGATGTATTAAATATTTTATTTTATAATATGTATAGATTATTTTATCATAATTATTGAGTTTTAAATTCTAATGTATTTTCATTATGATATATTTTAATTTTATTTATTGTATTTTTTTATTCTTTTAAGGATTGCTACGGGTTCTGGATTCAAAAGAATTCCTGTTCCCTAGTGCCGGTCATGACCCTGGTTTGGGTCGTGACAAAGTTTGTATCAGAGCGGAGTTTTGTGTCAAGGTCTTGGTTATTAGAGTTGTGGCCCTAGTTTTTAGTATTTTGTTTTCTTTTGAAACTACTGCAATTAATTAGGTTCGAGTATGTCTTAATAAGTATTCATTGATTTAGTTTTCTACGTTACCCTTAGTTGTATATCTTGTCTAAATCCTTCTGTTTGTCCTTTCAAAATGAGGAGGCGATTGTGTGTCACTCCACCAGTCATTGAGGCCAAGGATGATGAGTCCTTCCAAGATGAGATTTTACCTCCTCAGCTGCCAGCTAGGCACAGAGGTTGTGGTAGAGGTAAACCTCGAGGAGCGGTAGTTCACCGTAGACAAAGAGAGCTACAAGATGAGGAACCTATAGAGCCTAAGTTTGATGATATTCTAGTACCTCCTGTTGCACTGCCTGTTCAGCCTGCCTATCATTAGGGTATGTCCGACCCTAAGGCAGCCCTATTTCATGCCAGAGCCGACAGGATCACATTTAATGGGACCTTTTAGATTTTTTGCATGCGATCGCGACAAAGACTCGGACTGCTCATACTGAGTACCAATGGATCATGATAGTCGAGCTGTCAGTAAAGGGACCAGCCCTGGACTGGTTTATTTAGATCATTTAGCCATATATGTTGATGATGACCTGGGCTCAGTTCAGATAGCGATTCATGAGGAGATTTTGCCCAGAGCCACTCCATATGAGCTATAGACTCTGACTGACTAGCATTTCTTAAGGTGATAAATCTATTGAGGACTATACCAAAGAGTTCCTTCAACTTGGTAGATATGCAAAGGACCTGATGCGAGATCAATACTTCACAATCACTACTTATGTCACTGGATTAGGTTCTGCATTTACTAGTATAACTATAGTGGGCCTTATTCTGGAGTCAGTGATAGAGTTGGCTAAGGAGATTGAGCTGAGGCTAATTAGGCAAGGAGCTATGCCTGATTATTACCAGTTGGGTATTCAGTCAAGTGGATTCTAGACTACTTTGCACTCAAGTTTTTATATTGGTTCGAGTAGTCAACAGAGGAGTCCAGCCCAACAGAGTCAGAGACAGCAGTAGAGGGTACATTGAAGCAGTAGACATGGCCATGGAGGTCAGTGTAAACCATTTAGACTTAGGTCAGGTGCTTCAATCAGCAGTAGTGGTCATAGTTCTGGGTCAGCTGCCAGTGTTTATCAGACGTATGGCAAAGTCCATTAGGAACTGTATTATATGACACTGCTAATGTGTTTTAGATGTGGACACATGGGACATTTTGCCAGATTATGTCCCTATTCTGGTTATTAACAACCGTAGATTCTGTGATTCCCTCAGCAATTGATTGCCAGTGTAGCACCCATTCCTTTTCAGTTGCCTCCAGCCCAGCACCAAAGTTCTACTCAGATTGTTCCTTAGTAGGGTCATGGTAGAGGTACCAGAGGAGGTGCCAGAGGTGTTGGCCAAGCTTCTACCAGCTAGTAGGGAGGTCAAAGTCAGGCCAGAGTCTTCCATCTCACTCAGTAGGATGCTCAGGCATCTAATGCAATCATGGCAGGTATTATTTGTTATTACCTGGATGCATAGGTTCTGTTTGATCCGGGTGCCACGCATTCATTCGTTTCTCCTATTTTTGCTTCCAAGTCTTATTAGCAAGCTTTAAGAATGCCTTTTCCTTTATCTGTCGCCACTCCTCTAAGTGATTCTTTGGACACCAATGTGATTCTTTCTAGTTGTCCAGTTCTTGTTGGAGGTAGAGAATTGTCCACTAATTTGATTTTGTTGAATGTGATGGAATTCGATGTTATTCTAGGTATGGATTGGTTATCTTAGCACTATGCTATGGTGGATTGTCAAAGTAAAGAGGTGACTTTTAGAATTCCTGGTGAAGAAGAATTTAAGTTTGTGGGTGATAAGAGTTCAGCACCTCAGAATCTCATTTCTACTATTATGGCTAGGAAGTTACTGAGGAAGGGTTGTCAGGGATATTTAGCATTAGTTAGGGATACTTTAGTGGAGAAGTTGTCACTCACGGATGCTCCTATTGCCTGTGAGTTTCCTGATGTTTTTCCTGAGGAGTTGCCAAGTTTACCACCTCATAGAGAGATTGATTTCTATATAGATATGGTTCTAGGCACTACCCCTATTTCTATGCCACCCTACAAAATGGCTCCTGCAAAGTTGAAAGAGTTAAAGGAGCAGTTACAAGAGTTGCTGGATAAGGGTTTTATTAGACCCAGTATTTCTCCTTGGGGTGCACCAGTCCTATTTGTAAGGAAGAAGGATGGTACCCTGAGACTATGCATTGACTACAGAGAGTTAAATAAGGTGACAGTGAAGAACAAGTATCCTCTCCCAAGGATATATGACTTATTTGATCAGCTACAGGGTGCACAGTTCTTTTCTAAGATTAATTTGAGGTCGGGTTATCATCAGTTGTGGATCAATGAAATCGATGTTCCTAAAATGGCATTCCACACTCGATATGGCCATTATGAGTTTTTGGTGATGTCTTTTGGCTTGACTAATGCACCAACAGCTTTTTTGGACTTAATGAATAGGGTATTCAAACCATTTTTGGATCAGTTTGTGGTAGTCTTCATTTATGATATATTGGTATATTTAAGGAGTATGGAGGAACATGTATATCACTTAAGGACTGTATTATAGACAGTGAGAGAATATTAGTTTTATGCTAAATTCTCGAAGTGTGATTTTTGGATGAAGAGTGTTGCATTTCTTAGACATATGGTGTCTAAAGAGGGTATCCAGGTTGATCCATAGAAGATTCAGGCAGTGTCTGAGTGGCCTAGACCGACTTCAATTATTGAGATTCACAGTTTTCTAGGTTTAGCTGGGTACTATAAGAGGTTTGTATAGGATTTCTCTAGAATTACAGCTCCTATGACTCATTTGACTCAGAAGAATGTGAGGTTTGAATGGTCAAAAGCTTGTGAGAATAGTTTTCAATTATTGAAGGAGAAATTGACCACAGCACCAGTTTTGGCTCTACTTAATGGAGTAGACAAGTTCACAGTATATTGTGATGCCTTTAGAGTTGGCCTAGGTTGTGTGTTGATACATAATGGTAGGGTAATAGCCTATGCTTCGAGGTAGTTAAAGAAGAATGAACAGAACTATCCTACTCACGACTTAGAGATGGCTGCAGTAATCTTTACTCTCAAGATCTGGAGACATTATCTGTACGAGGTGACTTGTGAGATTTTTACTAATCACAAAAGCCTTAAGTACATTTTCTAGTAGAGAGATATGAATCTGAGGCAGAGGAGATAGTTGGAATTATTGAAAGATTATGACTATAAGATTTTATATCACCCAGGCAAGGCTAATGTGGTAGCAGATGCCTTGAGTAGAAAGTCTTTAGGCAGTCTTGCTCACATCAGTGTGGAGAGGAGACCGTTGATCCAAGAGTTGCATCAGTTAGTAGATCAAGTTCTGATGATGAAGGTAAGTAGATCAGGTAGACAGCTAGCTCAGTTTAAGGTGCGATCTATACTGAGAGATAGGATTAAGGTAGCTCAGAGCCGAGATCCTATTCTAGAAGAGCTTATAGAGAATGTTCAAGCAGGGAAGTTCACTGATTTCACACTCAATGATGATGGTTTTTTATGGATCAGTGGTAGATTGTGTGTTCCTGATGTTGGATAATTTGAGAGAAGAGATCCTAGAGGAAGCACATTTTACAACTTACAGCATACATCCATGTGTCACTAAGATGTACCACAGTATCAGAGACTTGTATTGGTGGGACGGACTGAAGAAGGATGTCCCTGATTATGTTGCTAAGTGTCTGATGTGTCAGCAAGTGAAAGCTAAACATCAAAAACCTTCAAGGAAGCTTCAACCTCTTCCTATTTCTGAGTGGAAGTGGGAAAGGATTGCTATGGATTTTTTGGTTGGTTTAACTCGTTCCAAGGATGGATACAATTCCATCTAGGTAATTATAGATAGGTTGACCAAGTCTGCACATTTCTTGCCTGTGAAAGCCACTTATTCTGTAGCTAGATTGGGGAAGCTGTATGTGAAGCATATTGTGTGCCTTCATGGGGTACCTATGTCCATTATATCAGATAGAGGTTCAGTGTTTACCTCTCATTTTTGGCAGAAGCTGTAGGAAGCCATGGGCATTAGGTTGGATTTCAATATTGCTTTTCATCCTCAGATAGATGGCCAGTCTGAGAGGACGATCCAGACACTGGAAGATATGTTATGAATGTGTGTTTTGGATTTAGGAGGTAGCTGGGATGATCATTTGCCACCCGTCGAGTTTGTATATAATAATAGCTACCATAGCAATATTGGAATGGCACCATACGAGGCTTTGTACGGAAGGAAGTGTAGATCCCCTTTAAGTTGGTATGAGATTAGAGAGAGAGCTGTGACTGGACCTAAAATGGTTCAGGATGCTGTAGAGAAAGTTACTATGATCAAGAGCATATTAGAGACCGTAGTTAGCAGGCAGAAGAGCTATGTGGATCCTGGACGTAGAGATATAGAGTTCCAGGTAGGAGATTATGTTTTTCTGAAGGTGTCTCCGATGAAGGGTGTTATTAGATTTGGCAGGAAGGGTAAGCTAGCACTGAGATATATAAAACCATTCGAGATTCTGAAGAGAGTTGGCACTGTTGCATATCAGTTGGCTTTGCCTCCGAGTATGTCTCAAGTGCATCCGGTGTTTCATATCTCGATGCTGAGGAAGTATGTTTCAGACCCTTTACACGTGTTACAGCCCGATAGTGTTGAAGTGAATGAAGACCTGACGTTCGTAGAAGAACCTATTGTGATCATAGACTATCAAGTTCGACAATTGCATTTGAAGCAGATTCCGATGGTCAAGGAATTGTGGCACAACAACAGAGTAGAAGAGCATACCTGGGAGACTAAAGCTAAGATGCGAGCTTCTTACCCATATTTCTTTCCTCCTTGATTCTTCTTTATTCTTTTCTTGGAATTCGAGGACGAATTCTTATAAGGAGGGAAGACTATAATGACCCTAGATTTTAAATTATTTTAATAAATATCAAGATATGCAGTGTTAATAAATTTTAAAAATATATTTTATTATTTTATCATTTTGTGAATAATTATTATTATTTTTACGTTTAATTATAATTTTCTACGTAAATATGTATATATTGACGTGTATTATTTCAAACGATATTATTTTAATAATGTTTAATCTAGTGCACTAACATTTTAAGATTTTAAATTAATAAACTATATTATTTTATTGTATTTCATGTGTTTATATATATATATATCCCGTATTTTTAAATATTTTTATACTGCATCGGGATATGCAGTGTTAATAATTCTTATGTATATTAATGATATTTTAAGAGTCGTAATTTAATTAAAGTTAATTTTAATTGTTGTATATTATTTTAAGTGTTTTACGTAAAATTTTCTCGGGACTTGCATTTTCGGGGAAATTTTCACGTAAATAATTTACTATTAATTATTTTAAATAGATTTCCGGACTTGCATAAACTCATACATATTTTTAAAATACTAAATAACATATATATGTGTATTTATTTAATTAATTAGGGTTTAATTAATTATCCTAATATTTTATTATTTATTAATTAGTTTTAATATTATTTAATTATTTTTAGGTGTGTTAAATTATTAAAATATTAAATTATAAGTGTGTGGTGTATATTTAATGTGTGTAATTTTATATTATTTTAATGTATAGTGTAAAGTATATATATATATATACATATATATAGTTGAAAATCAAAATTTTTTCCAAATTACCGAATTGCCCCTCCCTCTTCCTTCTTCTCTCCCGACGCCTCCCGTTCCACCTCGCCGAACCGCCCTTCGCCATCACCAGTTGCCGCCAACCTCCTCCCCCTTCCGTCCTCTTCCTCTCCGACGTGACCAAGCCGCCGGAAGCCAGCTGGAACGCCCAGAATTCGCGATGGCAGCAAGTTGAGCTCTTCGCCGTCGACCACAATTCCGGCCACCATTTCGTGCACCGCCGGTCTTCATCGACTCCTTGAGCTCCGATGGTCCCTATTCTAAGCTCCTTTTGGCCTGAAATCAACTGGTTGATGAGGTTTGAGCTAAATCTTCAATTCGACCATTTTAGGGTTTTTGATTTTTTGAACTTATAATTGATTGATTCATGAAAATTACCTTAACAAATGATGATCCTAGTAGCTTAATCTACATATGTGAATTTTTGTAGAATTTTTGGAGATTATTTTGATTTTTGGGTATTTTTGAATATTTTAATATTATTTTCTAATTTTTGAAAATTAATTAATTAAATTATGAAATTGTGTTTTATGATAAATATAGGTGTTGAAATGAATTATAGAAATTTATTTGGAATTCTTATGAATTTTTATGTATTTATTTTGAATTTATTTAGGTTTATGTAATTTTGAGAAAATAGGGTTAATTGTGTTTTTAATTGAAATTAATTAGTGAATTGAGTTTAATTATTGATATTATTGATAAATATGTTGAGAAAATTAATTTTGGATAATTATACTATTTTTGGTGAATTTTTGGAATAATTTTAGTATATTTATATATATAGGGGTATTTTGGTAATTTTACCCTAAATTGACTAAAAATGTAATTTAATTGGTTTTAATAGCTATTTAAGGTATAAAAATGATTTCTACAAATTATTTATTATTCTTAACTAATTAAAACTATTTTTCGTGAATTAATTTCA
The DNA here is from genome assembly GCA_947683625.1 of Mallotus nudiflorus. NCBI lineage: Eukaryota > Viridiplantae > Streptophyta > Magnoliopsida > Malpighiales > Euphorbiaceae > Mallotus > Mallotus nudiflorus. Next base: position 527,660 of record CANTUR010000472.1, on the reverse strand, counting down.
ATTATATATATAATATACAATTTTTCTAATAAAATGAGTTTTTATCGATTTTTACTATGTTTTAAGGCTAATTATGTAATTTCTACTTATTAAATGTATTTCTGTGATGTAAGGGTATTTTTGGTATTTTTATAATTATTCTGTGATTGTGGACCCCGGTCTGTAGACTGTAGTTTGGAGTCCGACCGAGGGGTGGTGGATGTAATTCTATGTCTATTTTTCGAAGTGTATTTCTTTGCAGGGCTAGCTCTACTCTTTGAGTAGAGAGATGTCCATTTTACAAGGGAGGTTCTGCCGAATTTTCGGTAGAATTCTCATAAAACGCGATGTCCGGTCAAACCCTAATTATGTTTCTGTGTCCAATATTCTAGATCGAGTTTCTAGAATTTTCTGTTAGGTTTATTCCGATGTCTGTTATTTATTGTTTGTTTAGTTGCGCCGAGACCGAGGGCTAGTGGACTAGGCCCGTCGGACCCATCTCGAGGAGCGCACTAAGTGTGAGTTACTATTCTATATATATATGCTTTAGGGTGCATGATTTAAAAATGCATGTTTTATTTTGATTAAATATGCATAAATAATTTGATTAGTACTTAAGTTTATTTTTAGTTTACTTTTGGTTTATTTTTGGTATATATTAAATTATATGCATGCTTTATTAACAATTTATGTTTAAAATGTTTTTAAATACATTTCTAGCTTATTTTGTAATTTGATTGGATTTATTTGACGTATATATACTCGAAATATACCTGTTTTACTTTTGGTATATTTCCAGTATATATATGGTTTATAATGTTATTTTATTTAAATTCATGCATCATTTATTTGTGAATGAATGTTTTATATTTATTAATGAAGGATATCAATAAAATGTGCTACCTAGTGGGCTGCACTAGGACCGAGTACGTACCGGTACGCTTATAGCATTTAGGCTATATTACTAACCACTTGTGGATATTGATTGGATTTGATTATTTGATGTGTGAGATGTGATTTGGAGGTGTGATTGCTGGAGCTCGGTTGACCAAGTGTCTCGGGGCTAATCACATTGACAGTCAGACTACTGGAGCTCGGTTGACTTAGTGTCTTAGGGCCAGTCTACTGTCCAAATGGAACAAGTGAACATATTTAGAATAAGTGAGCCTGTATGGCTAGAGTGTTGTCTAACATTGTTTGAGGTTGCGATATTATAGGGTTATATTTGATCCTTCATAAACTGTGAATTTTAGTAAAAATATATAAAATGATTTTATTGCATCTATGTGTATTTGCCTGTATATGTACATATTAGATATATATATTGTTGATTTTATGCATTGTCATTTAGTATGCATGTATATATATTATAGTAATTCACTCAGTGAGGTCTGACTCCCCTCCGTTGACTATTTTTCAAGAGAGTCATCGTCTTCAGACCTCAGTAGCAGGCCTATACGCCGGATTTCTTCCGCCCCGGCTTCTTTATGTAAACTGCTTATCTGAGTCTTGAGTTTTATTTTTATAATCTAGACACTGCAGTAGTTGTAAATTAATTATGGGTTTGATGTATTGTATTTATACGAGATATGTATTTTAAGAATTTGAACTGGATGTGTATTCAAAGGATTTATCTATATATGAGATATGGATATTATTTTGATATTTATGATTTTATTCCGTTGCACAGTATTTTAATTAATGGTGATATTATTATTACTATTGCATGTTTTATTTTATTTTTAGGCTTGCTACGGGTTCCGAATTCGAAAGAATTCTCGTTCCCTAGCGCCGGTCATGGCCCCTGTTTTGGGTCGTGATAATATATATATATATGTGTGTGTGTATATATATATATATATATATATATATATATATATATATCTGTGTGTGTGTGTGTGTATATGTGAATATAAGTGTGTGGTTTAGATATACACACATTATTTTATTACATAAAATTTATAAACTATATTATATAATAATATATATACATATAATATACAGTATATAAAAAACAAAAACTCACCCTTCTTCTTCTTCTCCCTCTCGATTCTCATCACCATCACCGCCTACCATCCCGTTCGCAGGCCATCAGAGCGCCTCCCCCTTCAGCCCTCATCGCCACCAGCCCTTTCCCTTCTTCTCCGACGCCGTGGCAGCTCTAGAAGCCGTGAGAAGCCAAACTTTCTTCTCCTCCGTTCAAGGCATTTTTGGCCACCAAATTGGATGTTTCCAGTGCCATTGAACTCCTGAAACTTAAAGGAGGTTGATTCCAAGCTCCGTTGAGCTTGAAAACGCAATTTGGTGAGGTGTTTTGCTCATTTTCAATTTTGGTCACTTTAGAGTTTTTGATTTTTTTTTTTTTTGAGAAATCTTGCTTGATTCATGGAAAATCCCTTTACAAAAGTTGTTTCCCTTAGCTTAAGCTACATCCCTGAATTTTTGTGTGATTTTTGAGAATTATTTTAATTTTTGTGAATTTTTGAATATTTTATTATTATTTTATTATTTTCTTAAATTAATTATATAAATTATGAAATTGTGATTTTTGGTGTTATTGGTGGTTATTATTAATTTTAGAATTTATTTTATAATTGTTTTGAATTTTGTGTGATTTTTATAATAATATTTAGTTTATGTCAATTTTGAAAATATAGGTTATATACATGTTTTGTTAGAAATAATTGGTTAATTATATGTTTTTGTTGATATTATTGAGATATATGTTGAGAAAATATTTTTTTGTATTTATATATTTTTTATTAAATTTTTTAGTATTATTAGTATTTTATGTGTATTTTCAAATATTAGGGGTAATTTGGTAATTTGATGGTAATTTTAGTTAAATATTAAGTTTAATTGGTTTTAATATTATTTGAGGTATAAAAATGATTTTTACCAATTATTTACTAATTTTAACTAATTAATACTAATTTTTGAAAATTATTTTCAAATAATATATAATATACTATTTTTATAAATAAATGGATTTTTAGTAAACTTTAATATGTTTTTGGACTAATTAAATAATTTGGATTTATAAAATAAATTTTTATTAATATTTGTAGAATTATCAAAAAAATGGATTTTTGATAATATTATATTATTAATTAGGGTTTTTGAGTAATTATTAGGAAAATAATTATTTTTGGTGTTTTAATACTTAACATGCTATATTTTGATATTTGAAGGGCATTTATGGTATTTATTGATTTTAATATATATTATTGTATTATTTGAATTTGTAGTGAATTGTGGACCTCGGTTGGGGAATTTCAGTAGTTCGGGATCCCAACCAAGGGTTGTGAGGATTTTTGTGTTAGAAGTGTATTTTTCTTGCAGGACTGACTCTACTTTTTAGTAGAGAAATATCCATTTCATAGAGGAGGTTCTGTCAAATTTTTGATAGAATTCTTGTAAAACGTGACATCGGGTCTAATTTTGATTCTATGTTTATTTGTGTTTATAATTCTAGATTTAGTCTCTAGAAGCCTAAGTTAGAGTTGTTATGATTTGTGATCATTTTTATTGTTTAGTTTAACCGAGATCGAGGCCTAACAGACTAGGTCCGTCGGACCAGTCTCGAGGAGCGCATCCCTGTGAGTTATTATTATATATATATATACATTGCTTTAGGTTGCATGTTTTAGAATTATATGTTTTAAATGTAAAGCTTTGCATAATTGTTGTATTAAATGCTTAAGTATAATTTAGGTATATTTTTAGTATATTATTGGTAGATTTTAAAATAAATGCATGCTTTCTTTTTTATTTATATTCAAATTATGTTTAAGTATATTATTGGTTAATTTTGAGTATATTTCATAATTTAATTGAATTTATTTTATGTATATATACCTGAAATATACTTAGTTTATTTTAGGTATATTTCTGGCATATATATATGGTTTATTTAACCATTTTGAATGCGATTGTATATATTATTTATTCTCGAATGTATGTTTTATTTTAAAATGAAGGATATAGATAAAATGTGCTTCCTAGTGGGCAGCACTATGATCGAGTATGTACCGGTGCAATAGATTGTACGTTGAATTACTAACATATTTGTGAAAATTATGACTTGATTGAATTGATTGATGTGAGATGTGATTGATGGTATGATTGCTGGAGCTCGGTTGACCAAGTGTCTCGAGGCCAATCACACTGACAGTCAGACTGCTGGAGCGCGATTGACTTAGTGTCTCTAGGCCAGTCTATTGTCTAGTTGGATTAAATGAATTTACTTAGAACTAAGTGAGCCAGTATGGCTAGAGCTTTTTCTATTGATATTTGAGATTGCGATAACTTAGGGTTTTATTTAATCCTTCATAAACTGATCTTTTTCAATATTAATTATAAAGTGATTTTTAGCATCTGTGTGTACATGCTTGTATATATATTTATTAAATACTTATGAGTGTTTGCATTTGTCATTTAGAAATGCAAGTATATATATTATAATAATTCACTCAGTGAGGTCTGACTCCCTTTAGTTGATGTTTATACTAGAGAGTTCTCTTCTTCAAACCTCAGCAATAGGCCTATCCGCCGGATTTCTTCCACCCCGGATGTATTATGTAAATTATCTACATAATTATTTATTATTGTATTCTAGAAAACTGCAGTAGTTGTATCTTTATTAGTCGAAAGTGGTACTCTGTATTATATATGTTGATTTTAAATTCAGAGAGGTATATCTTTGAATGATGTATTAAATATTTTATTTCATGATATGCAGAGATTATTTTATCATAATTATTGAGTTTTAAATTCTGATGTATTTTAATTACAGTATATTTAATTTTATTTATTGTATATTTTTATTCTTTTAAGGCTTGATATGGGTTCCGGATTTGAAAGAATTCCCTTTCCCTAGCGCCGGTCATGGCCCCAGTTTTAGGTCGTGACACTAAAATTGATGCCATGAGATTTTGATTTAATAGAAGAATCAAAGCAACATCTACACTCAAGGGCAGTATGATTATTATAGCTGCATATTTGACTATTAGTCGAACTTTGATACATGTTGCTATGACCAAGATACATGTTGTTACATCGACCACATCCTCTACCTCGAGTTTGTATAAAGGAAGAAGATCACTAGGCAGTATGAGAGATTGGAAGTAAGGACTATTGTTGTGTCTTAAGGAGTAATTCATATGAAACAAGTTCACCAAGGAGGTCATGGAAGGAGGTTAGTTCAGCTCTTTGCTACAAGGCACCAATTGCCCCATTAAAATCATATCCTAATTGGTGAAAGATAATGGCATTAAATTCTGTTGGAGAAATTGGTTGCCCTACCAAAGCGAGTGAGTTAGCTATTTGTTTTGCCTAAAAAAAATATTTAGAAATCAATTTTTCATCCTTATTTAAATTATGAAGTTCAATATACATTTGCATTTTTTTAGCATTGTTAATAACTCCATAAGCAGTGTCTAATGCTTTCCATATAGCATTTTCAGAATTCAAGTCGAGAATATGGGGATACACTTCCTCTAAAATTGAAGCAAGAAGCAAGGAAAACAACAATTGGTCTTTGTTAAACCATTCAAGGTAGGCAGGATTAGGTTTGGAATTTTGAGATTCAAAATTTAAGATCTCTTTGGGCGGTGAAGGTTTTGACCCATCGAGAATTCTATGGAGATTATAAAAGTTAAAAAGAGGTTGAAATTGAAGCTTCCATGGTATGTAATTCTTGGAGTTTATTTTTATAGAAAAAGATTATTAGATATGAGATGGTGTGAAGAGGTTGGTGAAAGGAGAGAGGGCATTGTCGTTTGAGTAGAAGATGTAGGGGCAAAAGAGATCAAAGTAGAAAAAGCATATGAGTTAGTGGCTATCATGACTCAAACCTATAAGCATGTGATCGGCACTAAGGAATTGGAAATGCATAATGCAACTGAAACCAGTAGTAAGTCTTAGAAATTTTCACAAATAGAATCAATCATCTAACAAATAAAACCATAATAAATTTAGCAATATCAAATACATATGACAATATCTCCAAATACATTAATATCTTAACTTAGATCAAATCCATAATACCAATGATACAAGTTCTTTAATTAACTACTACAGTATCTAGAATTTGATTATATAATACTTAAATCAAATAGACATACATAAGGCAACTTGTGAAGAAGAAACCTAGAACAATCGGTGACCAGTACTAGACTAACAGTGAGGTCCTGAAAAAATAAGTTGAGGGGAATCAGACGTCACTGAGTGAATCAACTTTATAAAATGCATTCTAATTTTAAAAACATTCATTAAAACCCTTTTTAAGGTAAAGAAAAAATAAAATAAATATAGATATTGAAATCTATTACTTTTCTTAATTACCTTTATATAAAATTCCTTCTAAAATTCACAATTCACTTTAATATAAAATCCTCGTACGAAATCATATAAATTAATTATTTTAGTGGAAAACCTGGTAGAACACCTAAACCATCAATTCTAATAGCCTTTTGTCTTTTTTTAATCCAAGACACAGCCATCCCAAAAGCAAGCTCAATCAACTTACAACCACAGTCCATTCACTTATTCCTATATTGATATCCCGAGAGCAAACTCAACCAAGTTACATCCCATTTTTGGCCCGAGAGCACTAGCTCCATCAAGCTCAACCCATACTCTACTCGAGAGCACATGCTCCACCAAGTCAAATTTACACATTCTAATATATATTAGAGATCTCAACTCGTGAACACGTTGTTCTAGTGACACTCACCAGGTAGCACATTCTACCATTTTCTCCAAATCAATTTAAATTTTCAATAAAATAAATAAATAAATAATACTGAATGAAATAAATTCCATTAAAGCATCCTTTTAAATACTATTCATGATAATACAAGAAATAATCATGCATATGGCAACATAAATATTTTTTGTAGATAAATTCACATAATCAACTTCTTTATTATTTTTAATCATGTGAAAATATAATTTAAATATCCACAAAATACATTCTATAAAATTAACTCACATGTTGAGCGTACTGGGCAACATGTCCTCTGCTACCTAAGTGCTATAGCTCTCGTCCCAGAGTTCTCTAAAATAAATAATATTTATTTAAAATATTCTTATATGATAAAATAAATAAATTCATAAAAATTCTCAAATTTATTAAAGTAATGGAATTGATGAGATTGACTCGATCTAAGACACAATGTTATACAAACTTCAAACTAATATATACCGACGTCATGTTCTATGAGAAATGTACCGAAAATTCAATAGAGTCTCCCTTGTAAAATAGAAATCTCTCTACTAAAAGTGGAATCGTTCCTGTACAAAGCAACACTTCTATAACTTCCACAACTCAACATTTCAAGTTGGGACCCCGAACTATATTTTATGCCCAACCGAAAACTAACACAATAACATATATAAAAATAAATATAATTTTCTCAAATCACTAATATATCATAAAAATTTAGTTAACCAGTACAATTTAATTTATTTATATAATAAAAATATAAAGGAAATTTATTTCAAAATAAATAGTAAAAGTCAAGTTTATAATTAAAATTTCATTAATGGAATCAAATTTCCCTTTTATAACTAAATTAGCATTAATTATAAATTTCCTTTTTATGACTATTTAAATCACTCAAATATATCATAAAAATAATAAACAATTCATTTAAGCTTGAAAATAATAAATAAATTTATTATTCGTTTATTTTTTCCAAAATTACTACTAATTAACCAAAAATTTGAAATTAATTATAAAATTTATTTTCATACTTTTATTATTTAAATTTAGTCTAAAATAGAATAAATAATAAAATTAATTAAAATTAAAAAATTACTAATTTCTAATAATTTTTCTAAAGATACATTTTTAAACATAGTCTTTAAAAATTCATATCTTAAATTATGCAAAAAATCTTACAAAACTTCCTTCACAAAGTTTAATCTGCATAATTTATAGAATTTAAAAAATATATAAAATTTTCGGGTTGAAACAGTATCAGAACAAGTAATCTGAGACCTGAAAATACAAAATTTCTAGAAAATTATTAAAAAAAAAAAACCAAATGGAAGATCTCAACTCCAATTTCATTTAACATAACAGCAATTAAACTTGGATCAAACCAATTAAAGCTCAATTAATTAAAAATAAATCACAAAAACCTAGAATTGAATTATCTCAAATCGAGGTTGTTCCCGATGATGATCCTCGAAATTGATTGATGGCTAATGAAGCCCAAGAGGAGAGGAGTTGATCGAAACCAATGGCATCGCTAGGTGTTGCTGAAGCCAGCAGTGGTGGCCTCTTTTCTTCTCAGTTGTCGGAAGAAACAAAGGGGAAGATGAAGGGAAGGTGATTGGACGGAGAAGGGGCTGCTGCCGGCATCAGCTAGAGCTAATCAATGTTGATCGGCGGTGACCAATGCTAGCAGTGGCTAGAGCGAGAGGAAGAAGAAGAAGAAGGAGAAGAAGAACAAGAAAAGAAAAGGATGAAAGAAAAGAAGAAAAAGAAGGAAGGGGGAAAGAAGGAAAGAAGGAAAAAAAATATTTTGAACCTTTTTTTAATAATAATAAAGTACAAAGTCTAATTTATATTATTTAAAAGTAAAAATATCTACTCAGCTATATTCATACACATAATATAAATTTATAACATATTCTAATAATTGATAATTTATCAAAACACTTAATAAATACTCATTTAATACTAATATAATAATTTTAAACTTAAATAAATTATCATTTTCTCTTAATAAATAAATAAAATACGGGTTTTTACAGTGACTATGTTTTCGGTTTGTTTGCTCTAATACCAACTTGAGAATGAAATGATCAAAGAATAGAATGTCATATTGATATCAGCTATAACCAGAATACATATAGAAACGAGAGTTCTATTAGTACTACATAAGTGAATGATAAGACATACATTGTATTAGTAGACATACAAACTAGTAGTTATCAGGACATACATCAAATACTAGATAACTATCCTTTCATTGTAGATTCTCACATAAAAACAGCCTCTGAAATTCCATTGTTTAAAAAATTACCATTTGAGCTCTTTCTTCTCTAATTGAGCGATATTTTTATAAAACCTTCTATGTTCATTTTTTGTAGAAAATTTTTTCAGACATGAATTCTTTGTTTACACATTTTTTTACTTTAAGAAAGGATAACATAATTATATCCATTATGATATAGAAAAATTTACATATATAATATTCAGTTTTTTCTACTAACAACTGAAAGTATCAAAAACAAAATAAAAAATATGTGTCCACTTGTATACTTTAAAATGTAGTTTTATGTTAAATAGGCAATCAATTAGAGAACCAAAAGGATTAGAATTGATAAATTGTATGCGGCGGCAACTTGAGGATAACAAATAAAAAGTGTAAATATTAGCATTATCAACATAGCAACAAAAATCATAATTCCTCTGTTTATATATAGAGAGAGAGCTTGTAATTTGCATATAGAACATACATCAAAAAATTACTTCTTTAAAATAGACGTTAAAATTCAAATATTAAAATTCTATAAACATATTATGCCAAGATATTAATTAAATCAAATATCAAATGCAACAAAATAATATCCATATGCAGCTCATAGTAATTGATCAATTGCTTAACAAGGCAAATTATGTTGAGGTTGCAATTGGTTTCTAGATGTGTTGTTAATCCCATTCTTGTATCACTTTGTTATTTGAGAAATTTAATTTATTAAATGACTACTTCCAACCTTTCAACAAAATTTATTATAGTTCTCATCATCATTACCTACAGTATCATCAAGCTCACTCATTACATAACAAAATGACATATCATAACATCACAAAAAGGCAAAATAAAAAGTAAAAAAAAAAAAATTCTTTTTGCTCAATAATGTATGGTATCACCTCAATATTGATATCCAACTAATATATGCAAATTGTTAAATCTAAGTCCATGAGTCCTAAATACCCAACAAATTAGACAAAGCAAGTGCACACATATCACTCCAACAAATTTGCTTTTTTGTGACATTAAAAATTATCACTAATATTGAAAATTTGTCACAAATAATTATTTGTGACAATTAAAAATTGTCACAAAGTTGAAATTTAATTGTCACCTAAAACAATGTTGAAAATACTATTTCTAAATTGTGTCAATAAAAAAATTGTTACAAATATTTTTTTTTTTTATGATAAAAAATTTATTGTCACAAAAATTACTTTGGTTACAACATATATTGTAACAATTAAAATTAAAATTGTCACGTATAGTACCATATTGTCACAAATACAATAGTATGTTTTTTAATAATCTAATTTGTTGTTACAAAAAGTACAAATAGTTACATTATTTTTTGTCACAATTAATTATACTAACAATTCAATATTATATTAGTAACAATTCTTTTGTCACTAGACTAATTTGTTGTCAGTTATAATTAATATAGTGACGAAGTTTTGTTGTCACTAATTTATTGTTTGTGACAAATTATAGTTGTCACTAAAAAGATTGACATAAAAAAATAATCCATGACAAGGAAAAATGACATGAAAATATAATTTGTGACAAGAAAAAATGATACAAAAATTTAATTTGTTACATCAAAAAATGACACAAAAGATTTATTTAGTGACAATAAAAATGACACCGAAAATATAATTAGTGACAAATAATTTATAATCAGTGACATAGAAAGTGACACAAAAACTATAATTAATGATGTGAAAAAGTGACACAAATTATAATCAGTGACATAAGAAAAGTGACACAATGAATTAATTTCAGTGACAAAGAAAAAGTGACAAAAAATATTTAGTAACAAAAAAAATAATTAGTGACAAGAAAAAGTAATTAGGATCTTTTTAATTTTATTTATTTATTGTCACCAATTATATAATATCTATCAATAAAATAATCAATATTATTTTTCTAATTACATATGCATAAATATAAATATTGTTGCATAAAAATAAATAATTGAAAGAGACACTTAAACCAATAAATTTTATTTCTGTTAAATAAATTTAAAATAATTGGTCATGTTAAATAATAATAAACTATATGCATAATAGGTTTTTCTACTAACTTGTGCCCTAATATATCATTGTTTACAATCAGTATCAAGTTCCTTGCTGGCTTTATTTTTCAGGATCACAAATTTTTATCTGTCCTTTGAACACTACACATGCGCTCAGTCATCTTTTTTGCCTTTAATGACCTGCCATAAAAACATTACAAATTCTCACAATTGTATTTTTATTCGAATCTATGTATTGCAATGCAATACATGAAGCTGTAGTCATTAGTTCTCAACTAATTTCTGAAAATGGTTTATGAATAATGACATCGTGGAAAAACACAGTTGATTCCATTAATAATATGGATTTTGACAGTGTCAATGATGAAAAGCTCATGTGCGTGGCCACTAGTGCAGGACTAATGCCAATTTTATAAAAGTAAGCAACACCCAAAATCCTTCTAGCAAGTAAAAGATTCAAAAAAATAAACAATCAATGCAAACATAATATGTAAGCGAAAAGATCACAACCAATCTCCTATTTGGGATAGCAAGAAATATTCAAACACAATACATGTCAAAGAAGAACGATAAACGACAGCTTATATATATATATATATATATATATATATATATATGTATGTATGTACACCTTAACCTCTATTTATAAAAGAAAACAATCATTACCATTTTAACTTGTAGGGTCTTTACACCTTCCATCTTTGTTAAAACCTACAGTGCTAAATTCAAGGATTGGTTAACCAAACTGTCAATATGGTGATAAGCCTTAAATGAAATTATAAATTATAAGTCTTAAAGAAGAATCAAGTGACCTGACAGCCTATTCCGTTTGTGACTCCGGTGACATCAACAAATTTTTCAGGTAAAAAATAGCGAACACCGAAACAAGTGCTAACAGGGAGAAGAGCATTTTGATTGAATGTTGATGCGGCAGAATATGAGTGAAAGGAGGAAAGAAAATGAAAGAGACTACGGTTTACAAAAAAAAAAATGAAAGAGTCATGAGACAAGCCACGTGGGAGCTTTAAAGGGAAATTATATATTTTATTTTTATTTTTTGAAAAACAAAAGATTTTTTTAAAAAAAAAAACGACATTTTTTCAACGATTCTGAAATGACGATGGATGGTGTTCTCACTTATTTCACAGTCTTGGTTTGGAGATTAAAGAGCAGGAATTGGCGAGTAAAATGGGTTCATCATTTTGTTATCCCTTTTTCATCTTCGATTATAGTTCTTCATTTTTATTCTTCTGCTATACGGTTTGGTTTTTTTTTTTTTTTTGATAAAGAGTGGAGGTTCTTTTTTTTTTTTTAGGAAAATAAAGAGTAAAGTTAATTGAATAGAGTCTAGAAGAGAGGAAGATAAATTTAAAGTGCACGATGGTCTCAGAAATTTATATTCTAAGTATCTCTAATCTGCGACACATAACTTTAATCTTGGATGGGAGGTTTTAAAGGTGTGTTGCATGTTACCAGATTTGTGAAACGCTTGAGTATGTTGTTATTAAGGCTAAAGTACACACATTTTGATATCAATTGGCACATATTCTTCTGGATCAAAATCTCAAAGCTCTTTTATTTAATTTTCAAAAAAAAAAAAAAAAAAGTTAATCCCTCTCAATCAAAATTTATCTTTTTAATATATATTCCCTTAGCTTTGCTTTTCTATTGGTTGGTTTTCTTATTCACCTCTGCCCTCTCCTTTCTTATCTATCTCTTTCACTTCCATTAGATCTATACCAAAACCACGTATAACAATAACACTCATGATTCTTGGCAGCTCAGGAGGATCTGATGTTGTTGGTAAGTTCTTTGATAATTTAATATCTTTTATGTGTTTAATTAATATTTTTTCTTAAATTCTGATTCTGATCTTTTGTGTGTAATTTCTGTTTTATTTGCATAAAATTTGTTCATGGAATCGCTTTTATAATGCATTTGTTTTTTTTTTTTAAATTCACCTTGTGGGTGAGATAGTAGATTTGAAGGAAAATAAGTTCAAGATCAATATCCGTAGACCATTGGGAATAATGGTTTGTATTTGATGAGGAAGTCAATGCATCTCCTACAATTGCAATAGTGGCTGGTGCAAAGAATGTTGATGATTCATAACATTAGGTCAAGGTAAAAACTGTTATCCTAAATTAATATATATTTACTGTTGAAAATTCCTGATTGTAACATTACAGACTAATGACAGTTATATTTTTAACTAATTACTTATTCATATTCAAAATTTTGGCCAGGATCCTAATTGCTTGTATATCTCTAGTTGAACTTGAAGCTCTAGCACTCAAAAAATTAAATTCCAAGCATTCACAGAATCTGCATAGGGGAAACATCCATGTCCTGCCCACATGTTGCTGGTTTAGCTGCTCACATAAAAACATTCCATCCAAATTGGAACGTAGTAGCTATCAAAATCTGCCATTCTGACAACAAGTAATTACAAATGTTCCGCATAGCTTTTGTTCTTTTACATAATGTTCATTTACGTTAGTGCTCTCATTTTCCCAAATACTTTTTAAAACCATTTAGGAGGAAATATGAAATGGTTGATAAGCTCTACTGTCAACCTAATCCTTGCCACATAGAGTCCTAGTACTATCAATTTCATCCTTGCACCATAGAGTCCTAATTGACCTTACATACGTTTTCCTTCTCCTTATATATCTTCTATATCTGTATATATATGTAACAACATACACATAATACAATCAATGTTTTCTGGCTCTCATATACTGCCTTCATGGTATCAAAGCCAAATTAAGGTTTAACAACCTTTTTTTTTTCTCTTCGCCATGGCCACTAATGGAACAAACAATTATGCATTTGTATCCATTCCAAATTCTTCTTCTTCGACCACCATCTCTTCATTACCCAACGTTGCACACCAATTACCCATCAAGTTGAATGCCACCAATTACTTATTATGGAGAGCACAATTGTGTCCCCTCTTACAAAGCTATGACCTTGCTGGAAACATTGATGGCGCCAAGGCAGCACCATCTTCAACCTTAGAAAATCAATAACTCAGTCCTACGATCTTAGCATGGTATTGCTAGTATCAATTAGTCCTTAGCTAGATAATTGGTTCAATATTAGAGGCCTTTGTACCGCAAATTATAGGAGCTACCAATGCTCTTGATGCTTGGATAAAACTCGCCACAACCTATGCCTCTAGGTCCAAGTCCTAATCACGCACCATTAAAGCCCAATTTTTTAGATTAAACAAAAACCAACAGAGAGCATTGCTCAAGACACTCAAAAGGCAAAGTCTATGTTCGATCAACTCTCTGCTTTGGGCAATCCTATTTCAAAGGCTGATTTAATTCAAGTTCTCCTTAATGGCTTGGACTCTTCTTATAGACCATTTATTAGGTTTGTTCAACAACGCCAAGATGATATGACATATGATGAACTTTATGGCCTTTTACTTTGTGAGGAAGATGACATTGCAACTACCAATTCTTCCATAAATTAGGTACCACCATCTATTTTCTTTGCATCTTCAACTAATAATGATACCTCTCATGGTGGTTGATATCTCTCTTCATTCCATGGTGCTCATGGTGGTCATTTCTTTAGAGATTGTGGAAGAGTTTGGGATTCCATGTACTCTCCTTATCCACAACAGCCCAATGCTTCCAATTATTCTCATTTGTAGTGTCATTATTGTTAAGGTTTTAGTCATATAGCACCCCAATGCCCATCACCAAGAACCAAACAATGATCTTCATCCATTCGACCTACCTTTAACCTAGCGGTCCATCATTCACAACCATCGATTCATCAACCATGGATACTTGACTCGGGTGCCACTCATCATATAACATTGAATCTCAATAATCTTTCAATTCATTCGGATTATCAAGGTTTTGATGCTGTCAAAATAGGCAATGGTAAATCTCTTCCAATCACTGAGATTTGTTCATCTTTTTATCGTTCACATGATCATGTTTTTAAATTTGATAATATTTTACATGTTCCTCAATCTTGTTCTAATTTATTATCTATTTTTTATTTAACTAACTCTAATGGTGTTTCAATTGAATTTTTTTATGAATTTTTGTCATTAAGGATATTTGCATAAAGGAACTGCTGTATATAGGCTAAAGTGACAATACATTTTTAGAACATCTTCGTCAGACATATCCCCATCCTATCGCTTTGTTAGTTGCACCATTATCCCAATGGCATTCTGTACTAGGTCATGCCAACATGTCTACTATCAAACATGTTCTTCACAATTTTAATACTCCCTATCATAGTGATAATAATGCATGCCATGCTTGCAATGTTAGTAGGAGTCATGAGTTGCCTTTTCCTTTGTCCATTAGTTTGGCTTCTAAGCCTTTAGAAATTATTTCTTCTGATGTATGAGGTCCTACCCTAGTGCATTCAATTGATGGTTTTTGTACTATACACTTTTTTATGATCATGATAGCAAGTATTGCTGGATTTATTTTATACGTTTCAAATATGAAGTTTTAAATATTTTTATAAAGTTTCGTTATTTAGTTAAGAAATATTTTGAATGTTCAATTAAATCTTTACAATCTAACTGGGGTGGTGAATATCAGACTCTTTCAAAATATATGACTGAGAATGGTATCTCACATTGTGTTTCTTGTCTAAAAACACCCAAGCAAAATGGCTTAGCATAGCGCAAACACATGCATATTATTGAAATTGCACTCTCTTTACTTCACCATTCTTCTATTCCCTATAAATACTGGACTTATGCTTTTGATACTGCCCTATACATAATAAATTGACTGCCCACTCCCACTTTATCCAATAAATCACCTTTTGAAAAATTGTTTAGTCTTAAGCATGATTATCTTGCTATACACACTTTTGGATGCCTTTGTTATCCATGGCTACAACCATATAGTTCCAATAAATTTTCATCACGCTCTACTAAGTGCATATTTTTAAGTTATAGTAAATCCAATAAAGGTTATCTTGTTTTAGACTTATCTATTCATAAAATTTATATCTCATGTCATGTCATTTTTTATGATAAGGTTTATCCATTTACAACAACTCCTGAGGTGGCACCTATTGCTTAAGATTCTAGTCCTAACACAATTCTACTAACTAGCAACTTGCCTACCTCCATTGCAATTCCACCTGATCACTTCACACGCTACCAACTCATACCTCACCTATATCCCCCATGGTTTCTAACTCTACCCTAATAACCGAACCATTGTCTAACCTTGATCCATTAAACACTAACCTTATTGAAACCACTCCATCATCTACAGTTTTTTACCGACATCCTTATTTAATAAAACCCCTACCATATCCTCAACCAATAACCTACCAGCCCTTCCTCTCATTGTTGATCTCACCACATATAACCCCATATCCACTCAACCACATTTCACACATCCTATGGTAACCCGCTCATAAACTAATTCCCTTAAACCTAAAACCTTTCTTTCAACTTCCTCCCCTATAATTGAACCATCCACCTTCAAACAAGCAAAGACAAAACCTAAATGGCATGATGCAATGGCTCAAGAATACAAATCATTAATGGAAAACAATATATGGGAATTAGTACCTCCACTTTTGAAGTAAAATTTAATTGATAATAAATGGGTGTACCGTGTCAAAACAAGGAAAGATGGCACTATTGAATGCTATAAGGCACATTTGGTTGCAAAGGGTTTTCATCAATGCCCTAGCATTGACTTCAATAACACTTATAGTCCAATAATTAAACCAGTTGCCATTTGATTAATTCTCTCTCTAGTAGTGTCTTTGAGTTGGCATGTATGCCAACTAGATGTCTCCAACGCCTTTCTACATGGTTCTTTGGAAGAATAAGTTTATATGATCCAACCTCAAGGGTTCATCCACCCTAAATACTCGGACTATGTATGCAAGCTTCAAAAATCCATATATAGGCTAAAACAAGCACCTTGCCAATGGTATAAATGCTTTATTGCAACTCTTCTTCATCTTTGTTTCAAAGCTTCATAAACAGATTGCTCCTTGTACTACTACAAACGTGGTTGGAAATATGCCTTTTTTCTTTTGTATATTGATGATCTCTTACTTACCAGCAATGATAATGTCTTTTTGAGTTCTATTCTTCAGGCCCTTTAGAATAAATTTGTAGTGAAGGATTTAGGCAAACTCAATTATTTTCTTAGCATAAAAGCATCATGGGTTGATAATGGTCTTCTTCTCACCTAATTAAAGTACATCCATGAGCTCTTTACTAAAGCTAACATGCTGGATGCCAATTCCATTGCAACTCCTACTTCTCTTACAAGCTGACTAGTATCACATGACACCTCCTTTCCCGACCCAACTTTGTATAAGAGCATGGTAGGCGGCCTGCAATACTTGTGCATGACAAGACCATATATATTCTATGCAATTAACCAAGCCTCCTAATTTATTCACTCTCCAACTGATGCCCATTGGGTGGTGGTCAAACAAATCTTACGCTATCTCAAAGCAACTCCACATTATAGGCTTTTCATCCATTAATCTCCTCACTTTAACATCATCATTTACAGTAATGCAGATTGGGGAGGCAACCCTGATGACCGCAAATCAACATCTGGATTTACAATTTTTATTAGGTGCAATTTAATTACTTGGTGTTCTCGTAAACAACATATTATTACACAATCTTCCATTGAAGCTAAATATAAAGCACTTACCTTTTTAGTGAATAAACTCCATTTATTACAGTCACTCATACATGAGTTATTCATCCCATCTTCCTTCACACCTGTCCATTGGTGTGATAATGTCTCCACTATATATCTGTCTTCCTTACCGATTTTCCATTCTAGATCCAAGCACTTGGAAATTGACTTCCATTTTATGAGAGAAAGAGTGTTGAACAAGTAACTACTAGTTCATTACCTCTCCACCAAAGATCAATTAGCTGACGTTTTGACAAAGCCAACTACTAAAATAGTTTTTTATTAACTCCTATCCAAATTGAATGTTCGCCAAGCTCCCAATCAATTTGGGGGAGGATGATAAGGCTCTACTGTCAACCAAATCCTCCCCACATAGAGTCCTAGTACTATCAATCTTATCCTTGCACCATAAAGTCCTAATTTACTTGTCATATGTTTTCCTTCTCTTTGTGTGTGTGTGTGTGTGTGTGTGTGTATATATATATATATATATATATATATATATATATATATATATATATGTAATAGTATACACATAATACAATCAATGTTTTCTGGCTCTCATATACTGCCTTTAATGGTATGAGTAATGACTTAATTTGAAAACATTTGTAAGTTGATAAGTTGTAACAAAACATTTATAAGTTCCCCAAATAAATTATTATATTGTAAAATTTAATTATTACATCCATAATAATAATAAATTTGGGGAAAAAATCAACTATTCGTAACTAAATAATTAGTTAACAAAAAAAACCCTAAATAATAACAATGTCAATCCCTTAACAATATTCAACCAAGAAAGATAGCCAATCCTTCGAAAAAAAACTAAGCTCCAACAATCTAATAACAAATAAAAAACTTACATTAGAAAAATTAATTGTAAATAGCATTATTTTAAAATTAAAATATCAATTAAAAATTAACTATTTTATTCACTGCTAATTATCATCCCTCATCATCTACCTTATTGATTTAGAAGTTTAAACTGTCTGTAGTAGAATTTGGTTTATGTGCTTCTCAATCATGTTATTCATTTTCTTTTGGAATTCAATTTCTATCTTTTAATGCTCCTCAGATAGTCGTCATCTTTCAATATATTGTTGATTTCATTTTGCATCTCAGTCCACATTTCTTCTCGAATTTGGTTAATTTTAGCAGCCTTAATAAGACCTTTCGAACTTAGAGCCCTAACTCCAGCACCTTTTCCACGAAAATAGCCAAGTTTTCCCCCTAAAACCTCAACAAGCATCTCATCATTTTGATGACTAACAAGCTCTTTAAAATTAGACTACAATACCATATATAATTATGCATGTAAATGGATTTATTTTATCATATTAAAATACAAAAAATAAGAAACAATTTGTTAATGTAAAATTTTTTTTTTTAAAATTACACTAATGAGTAAAACAAGTTCATTGTAATAAATACAATGCTAGGACAAAATTACAATTGTTTTCATAAAAAAGGTTTTTTTTTTAGAATTTATTACCTATAAATGTAGTATTTTTCATATAAAAAAAAGAACTAATAGAAAGTTTGGCATATACACACTTTAAAATAAGATGTAAACTCTAATTATATTTGACATAAAAGAAACTTACATAGTGTATTTCAGAAAGAGGATTCGACCAAACTATCTCGCTTTATTTATTTATTTATTTATTATTATTGTTTTGTATGTTAAATTAGCCACAATTCATCAACATTTAGCTTCTTTCTAGTTACATGATCCCTCTGTAAACATAAGTTAACAAATACATAATTAATTTCAATATTACTATTTATAAAGATCCTCAAAAAATATATATTTAAATCTTACCATCTTCTCTTCCATTTCAACAAAATACTATGAGTCATATGTATACTTACTTGTTAGCATAAAATGACTTTTCGTGTTTTTTTTAACTCTTTTTCTATAAAACAATAATAATCATTTAAGAATAAAGTTCTTTTGTTATTTAAAAAAATGACTTTTAGTAATTACCAAAAATTCATCGGACTTCCAATAATCTGTGATTTTCTATTAATGTTTTTCATCCTCATCCGGAGGAAGAATTATGGCTCACTTCTCTTCACTCATCTTAATATAATCACTGTGAAGTCTACTTTTCCATATTCTATGTAAGCATTGCATTGTACTTAATACAAATTCCTTAAAGCGATCTTCATCATCTTCCATTTCAAACTTGTCCTATTTTTAAATAAACATTATATATGAATTTTATATACATTGACAATTTACAATATTCAATTTTAATCCACAAATTGTATCAATTATATGTTTACCTTAACTTTTTCAAACAATGTTTCCCCATGTTTGACCTCTATATGTTTCCAATTCTTTGCACTTGTTTTTACATGGGTGTGAACTACAAACCCACAATAATTGATAATTTTTTTAGCATTTGTTCCAACAGCTTTATTGATATCAGTAGAAATACGAACTTTAATTTTGTTTCCACCTTTGTATTCCAATCAACATTAATACATATTGATTTCCCTTTACCTTTCTTCTGTTTAGGGATAGTTCCTAAACAATATTTTACAAAATTTAATATTTAGCAATATATCACAATTTTAAAAAGACAAATACACTAATACAAACACTTTAAATAAAAAAAACTTAGAAAATGAAACAAGATTACCAGATTTATCATTTAGATTTTGATTCATTGGAATAATTTCTAACTGTAGAGATGGTGGTTGCATAATGTCGACATCGATAAAGGGGTCATGTGCTTGCATTTATGTGTCAGTTGTATCTTGTACATGATGTGTTGCATTCAAACCTAAAAATGACACCAGAATATTTTGAAAACTTTTAGATATGTTTATAATAGTAATGTTCTTTTTCTTATTCTAAAAATCTTGTGACCCCTATAGTCCACATTTTTTTATCTGCTTTTGCCTGCCATATCTAGTAAAATAATATAAATTTAGAAGTAATTATATTATATGTTTGACAAACTTATTTGGCCATGTGTTTTACTTATGTGTCTCTTTCCATTAAATAGTTTATTATGCAAAATGAATTTGTCATTTAAAGTAGCATATATGCTTTTAATATTCATATTGTAGTCAAATGTCTCAATGGTAGAAAACTTTTAATGGTGTAAGATTTGGTGATTAGTATTCTTTGAATGGGAGTGAACTACTCTTAGAATCCAGATGATTGATGTTGCATAAGTAGTTTGTCATTTGAATATGTTTTTTATATGTATTTACTTTTCTCCATTGTGAAGCAGCTTACTAAAATTCCAAAAGGGATTCTTTCACATTCAAAAAAAGAATAAACAGTTTTTGTACTATTAAAACTATTATGAATGCATGGACACTAAGGGCATGAATTTCAAAAGTACTTGGGTAAGTGCAATGACCTGCCACACCTTGTTTGAAGCTCTAAAATTATTTGCCATTAGGTTACCTATTATCTGTGCTAAGTATGGATTAAATTATTGAGGACATGTGCTACCAATACTTAGTGAATGCATTTTGAAAAAATGAATGATCATATATATATAGCTAATTTCATTTTATGGTGGAATTTTGAAATTCATTTCTTTTTAATTCAAATCCTCTCAATGATTTAAAATTATAACTTTTGGATAAAAAAATATATCTTCATTAATGTTATTTTTGAAATTGACCCACTTTTGGAACCCTTTTTAAAAATTGATTAGCTTTTATTTTTCTTCATCTTTTTACATTCTTATCATGTTCTATCAAGGGGTGTGAGGAACTATTCTTCCACTTCATTGTGATTTTTTAATGCTCTAAGTGTCTACGCAGAAGGTACTAATAGTTTATTCCTTACACACTAAGAGCTTTTATTTTTGTTATTTTAAAGTTTTTAAAAAGACCATCTAGCATTGACCAACACCTTTCTTCAACATAATTTCAGAAAAATATTCATGTAAGTCCTATAATTACATTCCATTATACATTATTACACATTCTAGAAATAGTATTTGACTCATAGATCTTGTCTCTCATAAAACTTTGATTTCATAAATGAAACTTGAAAATATCTATGTTTATGAGGCCTAATCCTAACTTGAATGGCTTCTTATGTGAAGGAACTTAGAATCTAAGAACTAATCCTTTAAAGTTCTTAGAGTCCTTAGTGGAAAAATTTTCCTTTGTTGAATTTTACAATAGGTTTTCTACTAGTTGTAAGATTTATAGTAGAAGGGAAGATGTAATTTGAACATTAATATAAATCATGAATAAAAATGTAACATAATAAAAAGCACATTGTGCTAATGAACTACCATTGAGAACATGTTATATCTAAGAATATGTTTAATAAAAAAAAAAGAACAAGTAATCATAAAAATAAGAACTATTCATTGTCATCATCTCCTCCAAACTCATCCTCAATCACAACATCATCATCACTTTGAACATTTCGATCCTCGTCATCACTAAAATTAGCAATTCAGTGATCATGTAAGATCTCTTGAAATAGACCATTTATATATTCTTCCTCAAAGTCTGTATAATGTATCCGTAAACACACATTGTTAGTGTTTATTTCATCTAAAGCAACACGATTAATTTGTGGTATATATTCTTAGTATGTTGCTTCATTATTAAGTGATTTATCATTTAGGACTACATTATTATCCATTATCGATGGGCTAAAATATAGATCTCTAAGAGTGGTTTTATTGGTGGCAAGCCATATAAAATCTTTCATATCCTTTACATAGTAGACTTGTTCACATTGAGAGGCGAATACAAAAACCTCATTAGTTTTCAAATATTTACTTGAATTTACATACGTGAACCCCCATTTATAATACTTGAAACCTACACCTCTATGTCCAATATCCCACCACTTACAATTGAATAGAAACAGCTTATTACCACCAACAAAAGAAAATCTGAAATCATCTGTTAGAAGATCATAAGATTCCTTAATAGAAGAAGAAACTTCGCCTTTTACTAGGACTCCACTATTATAACATTTCAATGTTTGCTCATGCCCTTTTATGTGGAATCTATAACCATTGACAATATAAGTGTCATAACGATGAACTAGCCAATTTGGTCCTATTACTAAATTATCACGACCCAAACCCGAGAGTCATGACCGGTGCTGGGAACAGGAATTCGTGAGAATCCAGAACCAGTAGCAAGCCTTAAAATAAAAAAAATCAATAAAATTTAACTATAAATATGCTCAAAATTAAAAATTTTAATAATGAAAAAGAATCTCCATAAATAATTTTTTAATACAAATATTTTACGATATTCAAAATATAACCAGCATTAATAACAACTAGAGAATACAACAAGTATGTAATACTATTGCAACGTTTAGCAATATAAGGAAATGAAAATTTAAAATTTACATAGATCAGCCAGAGAGAAAAAGATCCAACAAAGGGAAATACTATAGGAGGTTTGATGAGAAGAATCCTGAAAAATGATTCAGGGGTGCAGACACCCAATTTTGGGATGATGAGTTATGGATGTGATAAAGGACTCCAATGATGAAAATCTCATGAATAGGTCTTCAATATTTGAACTTTGTAACTTCAGGGGTCTGATTGCATTTTTTTAAAGAAAGAATTTAATATTTTCATGGACTAAATTGCAATATTTTTTTAGGGACCTAATTGCAAAACTTAAATTCTTTCAAGGATCTTTTTTTTAATTAAAAGTAAAAAAAAGTGGTCGGAATTATAATAATTCTTATCGAAATTGTATAATTCTGATCAGAATTACACTAATTCCGATCGGAATTACACTAATTCTTATCGGAATTAGACTAATTCTAATTAGAATTATGTAATTCTGATCAAAATTATATAATTTCAATTAAAATTATACCTTTTTCGCCCCAAGTTCTCAATTTTCCAGGATAAATTGAGTCCTAATTGGTATGAAATTCTCCTAAAATTATATTGATAATGTTTTTAAGGAAATAAAAGTCTTTTAAGAATCAATTTATAGCTAGGGTTTCAAGATGTATCCCTATATAAAGAGTGTTTTGGTTATGAAAATAGGGGAAGAGAAGAAAAAAAAAGAAAAAAAGGCAGAAAGAATAGAAAAAGGCAAAGAAAAAAAAAGAAAAGTGAAGAGGAATGAACAGGAAAAGAGAAAGAAAAAGGAGAGGAAAAAAAGAGAAAAAATCTTATTCTCCACAAATTCTTTTGCTTAAATAAAGATCTTTGAAGGATTTTTTAAGAATAATATTTGAAGACCTATCAAGAATGGTGATTCTACAAAATCTGAGGAGCACTCCCTTAAAATCATCCATAAGCATCATCTTCTTCTTATTTTATTTTATTTCTTATTTTATTTTATTTATTTTTAATTTTGTTTTATTATTTTTATTTATTCACTAATCATAATTTTTATTCCTTTTTATGGTAATTATGGAGGAAAACACATGATGATCATACTTGAAGAATCAAATCCATAAAAAGTCTATAGGATGTCATGGATAAGACCTTGTATAGATATAGTTTCTAGGATTTTTTTATTACTTTATTTTACTATTTTATTTTATTTATTTATTTTTGGGGTTGTATTAATTATTTTTATTATCATTTTCTATTGATTATTGTATAACCCCAATAGTGGGAATAGTGGAATTATATGTGTGATTACATGTTAATGAAATTAGGGTTTTTAGAAGTAATTAATGTAATTAGTTGTTTGATCTATTATTTAATTTTTTTAATATGTTTTATTTGTTTTTTGGCTTGTTTATTTATTTTTGTGTGTTTTGGGCTCCATGCCCACATTAGGCTTTAGCTCATTTAAATTTAGGTTTTTTTAGGTTTAATTAATTAAAATGCATTTTAGACCCATAATTAATTAGATTTTTAGGTTAGATATAACTTAGGCCCATTTAGTAAATTAGACATAGGCCCACCTAATTTATTTCAATTAATTAGACTTAGCCCACTTAAGCCTTTTTTATAATTTGTAGATTTAAAATCACCTTAGTATTAAAACATGTAGAACTAGGCCCATTAATTTAAATAACTCCATAATTTGTAGATTTAGGCTCATTTTTAGAATTAAAATAAATACTTAGATTCATCTAATTAAAATTAAATGGAATTAGTCTTTAGGCTCACTTATTAAAAATATGTGGATTTAACTCATTTAATTCAAAACCATGTATATTAGACTAACTTAAGGATTATATGTTTGAATGAATGCATTATTTACTCGTATTTTAATGACTAGTTTGCCTTGGATTTAATTGCTATAATAAGGGTTTATATGAAATTGCATGTAAATAAAGGATAATATAGTAATTCATAAAGTTATTCTAAATAAACACGAGACTGAAAGAAGTTAGTGTTCCATATCCAGAATCTCCTGGTTGTGGTGCTAACTTTCTTTTAAGGAATCGAGTACCACCTTTTCGATATGTCCCAATTATTACCCTAGGTGGTGACTCCTCATCTCCACGTCATGTCTTTGTGATAGTGGTTAGTGTGTTCCCTAGAGCCCTGAGCTCAAATAGTATCGTGGTTGCTAAAATCTTGGACGTGCGCTAAACCCCGCTGTCTACAAGGAGTTAAACCTCACTGAGTAAATCATTATTATATATATACATACAACCTAAGGACATAGACATTCAAGCATCCGTATAATAATATTTATATATTTATATTTATTTATTGTATACATGCATTTCATATATATGCTCGAAATCGTATTTTTCTATAAATAAATTAATGCAATAATATTTAGGTGGAGGACCATAGCAGAACCCTAAAATATTCCACAACCTTGATCACTGAATCTCATTAGCCAATAGGCTCATTTAATTCCAAAAATATTTCTCTTCTCAATTTTGACAGTAGATTAGCCTAAAGACACTGAGTCAATTGAGCTCCCATAGTCTCACTACTAGCATGATTGGCCCCAAGACACTAGGTCAATTGAGCTCATGCAATCACACCACTCTCTCATCACAAATCTCAATAATCAATTTAATCATATCTCATATCAATAAAAATTCCATAGCCTAGTATCTAGTGTACTATTGTGCAACAACCCTAGTGTAACTCACTAGGTGACACATTCTACAACTATCCTATAAAATAACATTTCATAAATAAAATAATAAAATCATATATTAAATATAAACATTATCCAATTTTATACAAATAAATATTCACTTTTATATATATCTAAACATAGCATAATAAAATTCATATTAATTAAAAATTGTGGATGCCAATAATATTTCTACATACCATAAATACATAGAATAATAACTCACAGATGAAGTGCGCTCCCTTAAAATGACATGACTGGCTTGGTCCTTAGGCCTCGGTCTCGGCATAATTATAGAAAAATAAAAATAAGATAATTAGGATAAAATCCTAATCTTATATATTCTAAATTTCTAGAGAAAACTCGATCTAAGACACGACTCTAAAAAAAATTCAAAATCAAACATACACCCGATGTCACATTTTATGAGAAATCTACTGAAAATTCGGCAAAGTCTTCTTTGTAAAATGGACATCTCTCTACTAAAAGTAGAGTTAAACCTACACGAAAAGATACTTCAAATATACTAAAAATTGAACATCTTGGGTTGAGCCCCGAACCATAATTCACGCCCAATCGAGAACCAACATCACAAATACACAATAAAACAATATAATTTCTCAAATCATGAAAATATATCAAAAAAATATTAAAGAAATTTATTTTCCAATTAAATAATAATATTCTAGTTGTTAAATAATATTTTCTAATAAAATCCATTAATAGCGTAAAATTCCCATTTTACAATTAAATTAGCAGAAATTACAAATAATTAATAAAATCACTTATTATTATCATAAAAATAATAAAATGCTCATTTAGACTCAAAAATAATAAATAAATGTAATTTTTATTTAATTTCCCAAATAACTACTAAATAATTATAAATTGGGAAATAATTATAAAAATTATTTTTACAATTTCATTAATAAAAAATTAGTCTAAACAGCATAATTAACAACAGTTTCAATTAAGATCAAATAATTCACCATTTTCTAATATTTTTCTAAAAATACATAATTATACATAATCTTCAAAAATTCATAATTAAAATTTTATACATAATTTTGCAAAACTTCCTTAACAAAATTTACTCTACATAATTAATAGCATTTAATAAAAATATAAAATTTTCCAGGCTAGAATAGTTATGTAAACAATAATTTGAACCCAAAAATTTGAAAAAATCATAAAAATAATTAAAAATCACCATTAGCTAGATCTCAACCTCAATTACAATTTATCTAATTAAATCAAATTCAAACTCAATTTCATAAAATAATCAAAATTAACCTAAATACAAAATCAAAAAATTAGAGTTGTTATCATAGTTATTCGGACAAATTGGATGTGGGGAAATGAAGCCTGGAGGATCAACTACTAGTGGCGACGGCACTGACAAATGGAGGTGGTGGTGAGCTAGTGGTGGCACTGCTATTGGGTGTAGGGGAGAAGAGAAAAGAATGAATAAAAGGAAAAGAAAGAAAGAAAGGGAAGAAAAAAGAAAATTTTCATTTTATGTATTTATTTTTTTTATAAAATAATAATACAAAATAAAAATAACTTAAATTAAAAATAATATTCTAATATTTAAAAAAAAATCTAAATCTCCCCCAAAAATATGTACACTTAACAATTAATCAATAATTAAAAAAAACTACACCAAATAATAATATTTTCATAAATAATTAAATAATAATTAAAATTAAAGAATCCCACACTTAAATTAATAATTAATAAAAATTCAGGCTATAACAATCTCCCCCCCCCTACAAAAATTCATCCTCAAATTTTAATAAATAAAAAGGAGTACAAAAATCTATCAAGGAAATAAATAAGGATATGTCACCCGCATCTCAGCCTCAATCTCCCATGTATGCTCTTCTACATTATTGCTCCTCCACAAAACTTTGGCCATTGGGATTTGCTTAGAATGCAACTGTCGAACTTGATAATCAACAATGGCCACAAGTTCCTCGTACATCAAATCTTCATTCACTTCCATACTCTGAGATTGCAAAACGTGCAAAGGATCTGAAATATACTTCTTAAGCATCGACACATAGAACACTGGATGCACTTGAGACAAATTCAGAGGTAAAACCAACCGATATGCAAGTATGTCAACTCTCTCTAGTATCTCAAAAGATCCTATGTATCTCGATGCTAATTTTTCCTTCCTACCAAATCTCATAACACCCTTAATTGATGACACCTTCAAGAATATATAGTCTCTAACCTGAATTCCACATCCTTGCGCTTTGGATATACATAACTCTTCTCTCTGCTAGTTGTTGTCTCCAATCTCTTTCTAATCAAAGTGACTTTCTCAGATGCATCCTAGATAATTTTTGGTCTAGTTAATTCTCTTTCCTTAATTTTATTCCAACATATAGGAGATCTACACTTCCATCCATATAAAGCTTTATATGGTGTCATCTTAATACTACTATGGTAGCTATTATTATAAGCAAACTCTACCAATGGCAGATAATCATCCAAACTACCTCTAAGATCCATCACACACATTCTCAGCATATCTTCAAGTGTTTGGATTTTTCTCTTAGACTAACCATCTATCTGAGAATGAAAAGCAGTGTTGAAGTCAATTCTAGTACCCATTACTTCTTGCAATTTCTACTAAAATTGAGAGGTAAACATCAAACCTCTATAAAAATAATAGAAATAGGCACCCTATGAAGACACACAATATTCTTGATGTATAGCCTAACTAACTTGGCTACTGAAAAACTAGCTTTAACTGACAGAAAATGAGTTGACTTGGTTAACCTGTCCACTATCACCCAGATAGAATCATATCCATCTTTAGAATAAGGCAATTATGTCATAAAATCCATAGTGACTCTCTCATATTTCCACTCAAGGATCATAAGAGATTGAATCTTCACAAAAGGCTTATAGTGCTCTACTTTCACTTATTGACAGGTCAAGCACTTAGAAACAAATTTAGCTACATCTTTCTTCATTCCATTCCACTAGTAAAGATCCTTAATATTGTGGTACATCTTAGTAGATCCAGGATGTACACTGCAGGTTGTAAAATAAGCTTCTTCCAATATCTCCTCTCTCAAATTATGCACATCAGGCACACATAACCTCCCACTAATCCATAGCACACCTTCATTATCGAGGCTAAAATCAGTGAACTTCCCTTCTTAAATTTTCTCCATAAGCTTAACCATATCAGGATCTCAGCTCTGAGCTACTTTGATCTTATCCCTCAATATTGATCTAACTCTGAACTGGGCTAACAATCCTCCTGACCTGGTTATCTTTATCATTAACCCTTGGTCCACTAACTTATGCATCTTTTGGATCAAGGTCTCCTCTCCACATTGATGTGAGTAAGACTACTTGAGGATTTCCTACTCAAGGCATATACTACCATATTAACCTTACCTGGATGGTATAAAATATCACAATCATATTCATTCAGAAGTTCTAACCATCTCCTTTGTCTAAATTCAAATCTCTCTACTGAAAGATATATTTCAGCCTCTTGTGATCAGTGTAGATTTTTCATGTCACCCCTTACAGATAATGCCTCCAAATCTTGAGAGAAAAAATAACAACAACCATCTTTAGATCATGAGTAGGATAGTTTTATTCGTGATCTTCAACTGCCTGAAAGCATAAGCCACTACCCTTCCATTCTACATCAACACACAACACCAACTCTAAAAGCATCATAGTACACAATGAACTTGTCTACTCCATTAGGCAATGTCAACACTAGAGCTGTAGTCAACTTTTCCTTCATTAGTTGGAAGTTGTTCTCACATGCGTCTTACTATATAAACTTCACATTCTTCTAAGTCAGGCGGGTCATAGGGGCTGCAATCCTTAAAAAATCCTTAATAAACCTCTTACAATACCCAGCCAAACCTAAAAAACTCTAAATCTTAGTAACTGTGCCAGTTTTAGGCCACTCAGACACTACTTCAATCTTTTGTGGATCAACTTGAATGCCATCCTTAGACACTATATGCTTAAGGAATGCTACACTTTCTAACCAAAAATAACACTTTGAGAACTTAGCATAAAGCTTATGTTCCCTCAGTGTCTGTAGTATTGTCCTCAAGTAATATACATGCTCTTCCATACTCCTCAAATGCACCGGTATATCATTAATGAAAACCACTGTAAACTAATCCATAAATGGTCTAAACACCCTATTCATCAAATCCATAAAGGTTATTGGTGCATTGGTTAATCCAAAGGACATCACCAAAAACTCATAGTGGTCATAACTAGTATAGAATATCGTTTTAGAAACATTGACTTCACTAATCCATAACTGATGATAGCTTGACCTTAAGTCAATCTTAGAAAAGAACTGTGTACCCTAAAGATGATAAAACAAATCATATATCCTCTGCAAGAGGATACTTGTTTTTAATAGTCACCTTATTCAATT
This sequence comes from Mallotus nudiflorus, assembly GCA_947683625.1. Lineage (NCBI taxonomy): Eukaryota > Viridiplantae > Streptophyta > Magnoliopsida > Malpighiales > Euphorbiaceae > Mallotus > Mallotus nudiflorus. The sequence continues at coordinate 497,504 of CANTUR010000472.1, read as the reverse complement.
CGCTATAATCAATGCACAATCTTAGAGTTCCATCCTTCTCTTTTATAAATAGGACTGGTGCACCCTAAGGAGAAATACTAGGTCTTATGAAACCCTTGTCCAGTAAATCTTGCAGCTACTCCCTTAATTCTTTCAACTATACAGGAGCCATCCTATAAGGCAATATAGAGATAGGAGCTATGCCTAGAACTACATCAATGTATAATTCAATCTCCCTATGAGGTGGTAAACTTGGCAATTCATTAGGGAAGACATCTAGAAACTCACATGCTTCAAGAAAATTTGAGATGGATTTCAATTCTGCTGAAGTATCCCTAGCACCATTTTCTCAACATTTTCTTTATCGTAATAGCAAAAATAAGATATGAGGTTGAGAACTCTTATCACCCATAAGCTTGAATTCCTCTACATTTAGAATTTTGAAAATTACCTCCTTGTTGCAACAAGTTAAAACAGCATGATGCTGAGACAACCAATCCATACTTATAATTACATCGAAATCCATTACATCCAGCAACACCAAGTCTGTAAGTAGCTCTCTGACTTCCACTAACATAGGAAACCCAAGAAGAATCACATCGGTATCCAATGAATCACTTAGAGGCGTGGCAATTGATAAAGGAATTATCATCCTCATAGCTTGCTAACCTGATTTCAAAGCAAAAATAGGAGACACAAAAGAATGGGTAGCACCCTTATCAATAAGAACTCTAGCATTAATAAATATACCGAGAGTGTTCCTACTACCACTACATTGGATACTTGAGCATCCTATTGACTCTAGCCTATCCTCTACCTCACTGCTAGCTAGTAGAAGCCTATCCAAATCCTTTAGCATTGCCTCTGTACCCTCTACCTTGCCCCTACTGGTTAACAAACTGAAAAGTGCCCAGGTACTGAAATGGTGGCAACTGAAATTGAATTGGAGCTACACTAGTTGAAGATGATTGTGGAAACTATTGCTGAAAACTAGAATAAGGGCAAGATCTGGCAAAATGTACATAATCCCTGATGGACTCTCCCATATGTCTAGTAAGCACTGGTTGCAAATCCTATGCCACACTATCCAGAACTCTATCCACTGCTACCATTAGTAGCACTTAAACCAAATCTGATAGGTCTGTGTGGTCCATTATGGCCATGTCTACTACTCCTATGGACTCTCTACTGACGTCTCTAGCCCTACTAATAAAATCCCCTAAGCTGACTATTGGAGCTAATCTAAAAATTTTAGTACAGAGCATCCTGATATCCTCCTACTCTAATATCTCCCATCTTATAGTAGTCAGGCATAACTCCCTACTTGATAAGCCTAAGCTTGATCTCCTTAGCTAGCTCAACTCAAGGGTCAAGCCCATAGTAGGCATCCTAGCAAATACAAAACATAATCCAATCACATAAGTGGTGACAGTAAAATACTAATCCCTCATCATGTGTCCTTGGCATATTTGGACAACTAAAGAAACTCTCTACTATAATCCTCTACCAACCTTTCACCTTTGGAAATACCCATCAACCAAAATTTGTAACTCATTTGCATTGGCTTTGGGTAGAATCACTCTCTAAACTAAGTCCAAGTCAATGTAGTCATATGGGGCTGGATGACTTGAACAAACCAATTTAATGCTGGCCCCTCAATCAATAACTAAACAATCATAATCTGTTGATACTCGATGTATGCAATCTAAGTCCTCGACTCAATTATGTGAAGAAAATCGAGCAGGTCTGAAAGTCCCATCAAAGGAAATCCTGCTGACTCTAACATAGAATAAGGTTGCCTCTAGGTATGACATACCTTAAACTCCTTGTTGATAAAGAGGCTGTAAAGGTGGTATGACATACCCTGAACTCCTATAGAACTCCTGGTGTAAAAGCATCTTCCTCAAAATCCTAGCCTACAGGTTCCTCATCCTGCAACTCTCTCTGTCTACAGTAACCTATTGCTCTTTTAAGTCTACCTATACCTTTACCCCTATGCCTAATTAGTGGCTTAGGAGGTAGAATCTCATCCTGGAAGGACTCCTCATCCTTGGTATCAACAACCGATGGAGCTGCTTGTGCTTTCCTCCTCATTCTAAAAAAAACATAAACAACATAATTCAAACAAAAATAGACATTTTAATGATTACGCAGAATTCTAAAGCAAGGAAAACTTTTAAAGACATAATCGAACCTAATTACTATAGTAGTTTTAAAGAAAACTCATACTCTAGGAACTTAGGTCTAACCATACTAAACCTAGGCTTTGATACCAACTTTGTCATGATCCAAATTCGAGAGTCATGACCAGCACTAGGAAACTAGAATTTCATGAGAATCCAAAACCTGTAGCAAGCCTTAAAATATAAAACTCAATAAAATATAACTATAAATATGCTCATAATTAAAAATTTTAATAATGAAAAAGAATCTCCATAAATAATATCTTAATAAAAATATTTTACAATATTCAAAATACAACCACCATTAATAACAACTTAAGAATGCAATAAGTATGTAATACTGCTGCAACATTTAGCAATACAAGGAAAGGATAATTTAAAATTTACATAGATCAGCTAGAGAGGAAAGGGTCCAACAAAAGGAACTACTATGGGAGGTTTGATGAGAAGAATCCTAAAAAATAATTGAGGGGGGTTAGACCTCATTAAGTGAATTATTATTATATATATGCATGCAGCCTAAGGACATAGAAATTCAAGCATCCGTATAATAATATTTATACATTTATATTTATTTATTGTATATATACATTTCATACAGATCCTCGAAATCACATTTTTCAATAAATAAATAAATGCAATAATATTCAAGTGGAGGATAGGACCAGAACCTTGAAATATTCCACAACCTCAATCATAGAACCTCACTAGCCAACAAGCTCATTTAATTCTAAAAATATATCTTTTCTCAATTTTGACAGTAGACTAGTTCTAAGACATTAAGTCAACCAAGCTCCCGTAGTCTCACTACTAGTATGATTAGCACTAAAACACTAGGTCAACCGAGCTCCCATCCCTTAATCACACCACTCCCTCACCACAAATCTCAATAATCAATTTAATCATATCTCATATCAATAAAAAATTCCATAGCCTAGTATCTAGCGTAATGCTATGCAACAGCCCTAATGTAACCCACTAGGTAGCACGTTCTACAACTATCCTCCAAAATAACATTTCATAAATACAATAATAAAATCATATATTAAATATGAATAGCATCCAATTTTATATAAATAAATATTCACTTATATATATATATACATAGCATAATAAAATTCTTATTTATTAAAAATTGTGGATGCCAATAATATTTCTACATGTCATGCATACATACTCACAAGTGAAGTATGCTCCTCTAAAATAACTCAACTGGCCCGATCATATAGGCCTTGATCTTGGCACAATTATAGAAAATAATAATAAATTATTAAGATAAAATCCAAATCTTATATATTTTAGATTTCTAAAGAAAACTCAATCAAAGACACAACTCTAATAAAAGACTCAAAACCAAACATAGAACCAATGTCACATTTTATGAGACATCTGCCAAAAATTCAACAGAGTTTCCTTTGCAAATTTGACATCTCTCTATGAAAGTAGAGCCAAACATGCATGAAAACACACTACAAATATACCCAAAACTCAACATCTCGGGTTGAGCCCCTGAATTACAATTCATGCCCAACCAAGAACCAACATAAGAAAAACACAATAAAATAATATGATTTCTCAAAACATCAAAATATATGATAAAAATACTAAAGAAAATTATTTTCCAATTAAATAATAAAATTCTAGTTGTTAAATAATATTTTCTAATAAAATCCATTAATAGCGTAAAATTCCCATTTTACAATTAAATTAGCATAAATTACAAATAATTAATAAAATCACTTATTATTATCATAAAAATAATAAAATGATCATTTAGACTCAAAAATAATAAATAAATTTATTTTTATTTAATTTCCCAAAATAACTAATAAATAATTATAAATTGGGAAATAATTATAAAAATTATTTTTACACTTTTATTAATAAAAAATTATTCTAAACAGCATAATTAACAATAACTTCAATTAAAATCAAATATTTTTCTAATATTTTTCTAAAAATACATAATTATACATAATCTTTAGAAATTCATAATTAAAATTATATTCATAATTTCACAAAACTTCCTTAACAAAGTTTAATCTACATAATTAATATAATTTAAATAAAAATATAAAATTTTCCGAGCCGAAACAATTACATGAACAGTAACCCAAACCCAAAAAATTTGAAAAAATCATAAAAATAATTAAAAATCACCATTAACTAGATTTAAACCTCAATTACAATTTATCTCAAAGCAACTATATCTAATTAGATCAAATTCAAACTCAATTTGACAAAATAATCAAAATTAACCTAAATACAAAATCACTAAATTAGAGTTGTTATCGGAGTTAATCGGACAAATTGGATGAGGGAAAATGAAGCTTGAAGGATGAGCTTCCAATCAAGACATGCGACACGTACAAGGGTGATTGAAAACATCATTGGTAAGTCCAAGAGTAAACCAGCATTGAGAGAGAAACAAAGAAAGGAAGAGAAGGACATCACCGGAGGAAGGAGGAGCAGTTACTGTCAGTGACAGTGCTAACAAGTGGAGTTGGTGGTGGCTGGCAGTGGCTGGTATTAGTGCTATTATTGGGTGCATGGGAGAAGAGAAAAGAAAGAAGAAAATGAAAAGAAAGAAAGAAAGGGAAGAAAAAAGGAAAAAAAATATGTATTTATTTATTTTTTTTATAAAATAATAATACAAAATAATAATAACTTAAATTAAAAATAATATTCTAATGTTTTTTTAACTTAAATCTTCCCCAAATATATATACACTTAACAAGTAATGAATAATTAAATAAAACTACATCAAATAATAATATTCTCATATATAATTAAATAATAATTAACATTAGATAATCCCACACTTAAATTAATAATTAATAAAAATTCAAGTTATTACATAAATTATGAAGATCCACATTTACATTTCCTTTATGTAATTCAAACACCTAAAAGACAAAAATAAGATTTTTAAAACAATATCATAAATAAATTTAAAGAAAACATTTTTAATATTTTGTATACTTACACAGTGAGAAAACCATTTTGTAAATTGTTTGTTATGCATTTGCAATCACATCTTTTTCATTTTTTATTGCTAACTCCTCCTTATGTTCTCTAAATATATAAATTCATTAAAAAATTTTAATAAAAAAGTTAAGCACTTTAAAAAATTTTAATAGTAAGAATAGTAGACTTACCCTATAAACGACCTCACTTCTTCACAATTTTGTAACATGTACATGAATGCTTTATTAATTCCTCGACACCAAGTGGCAAAGATTTTGAGGAGCCTTTTGGACATCTTTTTTCTTGAAGATGGATAAATTGCTTGTTTATATCAACACGATCATCATTCTGGGGATATCTATTAAATTTTGTCTCTATAGTATTTAGATATCACAAACAAAAGGTAAGGCACTCATTAGCAATATATCCTTCTGCTAATGACCCTTCTGGACATGCTTTGTTACATACATATGTTTTTAGTTTTTGTAGATACCCAAAAATATTTAATTTTATTAATTAAACAATATAATATTCTTGGTTTACAACTTTAAAATATATTTAAAGATTACCTCTCTATGGGGTACATCCATCGGTACTAAATAGGCCTTACAAGTTTAGCTTCTCCAACCAAATGAATAAGCAAGTGAATAAGAACATTGAAAAAAGCTGGTGGAAAAATCTTTTCTAACTTGCAATGAGTTATTGCTTTCATTCCTTCTAACTCATCCAAATCCTTAGGATTGAATACCTTTTGGACACAACTCTTTAAAAAAAATTCTCAATTCTATTAAAGGATCACACATATCCTTATGTAATATTCCATTAGCTATAAATGATAAAACACACTGTAAAAAAATGTGGTGGTCATGGCACTTCAATCTAGAAATTTTATGATCTTTTACATTCACACATCTAAATATGTTAAAAGCAAAACCATCATGAACTTTCAAGTTCTTTAAAACCTCACAGACTTTAGTCCTCTCCTTAGGAGATAGATTGTATATGGCATTTGGTTTTCTAAGTTCACCTCTAACATCAGTAGGATGCAGTTCACTCTTTATTCCTATATCAACAAGATCACATCGATCCTTTATTATGTCCTTGGTTTTTCCTAGCAAGCACATTAATGTTCCAAGCAAACTTTCACTGACTTTCCTTTTTATGTGCATCACATCTAAATTATGACGTATCAGTAAAGAACTCTAGTATGAAAGTTCAAAGAAAATGCTTTTTTTACTCCAATTAAATGGATCACGCTTCTCTTTTTACCCTTTCCAAAAATAAGTGGTTCAATTTTATTCAATTTATGAAGTACTTCTTCTGCACTTAATGGTTTTAGAGGAGGCTTGGATTTTGTTTTACCATCAAATGATGTTGCATTATTTCTTCATTTATGATTAGTAGGCAAGAACCTATGATGCCCCATATAGCCTTGCTTCTCAATGAATAATAACAAGTATCAATATGGCAATAGGGGCTACCCTTCGTCATCCAACCTGATAGATTTCCATATGTAAGAAAATCATTAATCGTCCACAAAATATATGCATGCAACTTGAAGTTCTCATGTGAATAAACATTATAAGTATTAACACCGATCTCCTATAAATCCTTGAATTCATCAATTAATGGCTATAAATACATATCAATATCATTTCTTGAATTATGTTTTCTAGGAATAAGTAGAGCCACCATCATGTAGTGTTGCTTCATGTATAGCCATGGTGGTAAATTGCAAAGAACAAGCACAACAAGCCACACATTGTATGATGAATTCATGTTAACAAAAGGGGTTAAACCCATTACTTGCCAATCCAAACCTCACACTTCTACAATCATATGCAAATTATGGGTGCTTCGAATCAAGAGTTTTCAAAGCCATCGAATCTACTGGGTTTTTTAGTAAACCATCATCAACATTCTCCTCTTTATGCCACCTTATGTCCTTTTTTTAATTTGCTAGACATATATAACTTCTGTAGTTTTGGAGTAATTGGAAAGTAGTGATGAACCTTATAAGGCACCTTTTTACACTTTTTATTTGTAGGTGCATGATTGCTGTTATGATTTTAGTCTGATTTCCATCTAGATAATCCACAAACTGGAAACTGCTACACATTTTCATACTCCTTACGATGTAAAATATAGTCATTAAGAGAAGCATCTATCTATGTATAGTCTAGGCTTAGATGTTTTACTATTTTCTTTGCATCATAATAAGAATCAGGGACCAAAGCTCCCTTGGGAAGTATTTCTCTATTGTGATTAAGCAATAGAGCCATTGACTTATTTGTCCACTTATTAAGACATTTTTTGTGTAATAACTTAATAATGTAATATAGTTTCATTAATTGATCTTCGCAGCTCGAATAAAGTTTCTAATTTGCATCATGTAAAAGCTTATAAAAATTAGTAGTTTCTTTATTAAATGATTGATTTTCAACATTTTGTTGATTTTCAAACATTGCATTTATCTGTATCATTTCAATATTCATACCACCATAAGCATCAGACACTAAGTCAAAAAATCATCAAAATTTTCATTATACAAATCTTGATCCATATTGCTAGTTGTATTGAATATTTTAACTTTTTCACCATGATGGTTCTATAATGTGCAACCCCCCTATAGAAGCCATTTCTAAATAAATGGAATCTCACATTCACCCGATCAGTAAAAACAGTATTCTGACAAGCAACATAAGGACATCATATCCTAGTCCCTACTTTTGGAAAACTAAATGTGTTAGTGATATGCACTAGGTCAATCATGTATGATCATGTTTTGATTTTATCATTTTATTAATAAAGAAGCATTTTTCATTATCATTTTGTGTTATGATAATTACTTAAATAGTCAATTCTTACTAAGGTCATCAAGTGTTTGACTTGATAGTAAAACCCTTATATTAAATATGAGTTCTATTCAAATTGTGCCTGGTCATAATAATGTATTAAGGCTAGTATGGTGTTGATTGATGATTATGTTTTACGACTCATGAATATGAGATATTAAGTCAACTTATAGGTACTTATTTGAGAAATAAAGTGTTGAATTAACCCATCATGAGAATACTGCATAGATAATTGTCATAAGTAATTCTCATCATAATGATATTGGCTTAGTCCTCTAACCTTGAAATTACTATAGATTTATACAAAACTATTTTGTATTTTGACACAATCTTACATTATCTTTAACCAAATGATAAAATAGGTTATTGTTAGGTATGAAATGAGTTATGTGAAGAATGTGAGTGATTGAGAAGGAATTTGTCCCTCATTTAATCTTAGTAAGATATCTATGGACCCCTTGATAAGATAGACTGAGGAAAATGCATAGTCATGCTAAAGTAAATTGATAAAGAGTTATCATTCTCAATTTACTTGGAATTAAGAAATAATATGATTGAATTCTACAAGGATGACATAATATATGCCTTATATGCAATTAAGATACTATATGACAAAGGGATTAGAATATTCACGATCTATTAGGTTATGTCAGATTATTAACTTCATATGACTTGAGTAATCACAATGTCTTGTTAAAGGCCACTTATGACTTGTAGGCCTAAATAGAGATTTAAGGCCCACTGCCAACGTCATGTGAACCTACAGGGTCATACACTTTGAACAAGCTCAAAAAGAATATGGATTTAACAAGCCCAAATAAGCTCTTTGAAAATAAATAAATAAAATGTTTATTTGTTTATTTATTTAAGGTAAAGGTTATCTTAAATAAATAGAAAATTATTTTGATTTAATTTTAAATAAAATCAAAATATGAATAAGTGAGAAATTACCAAAAGGTCTTTTAGTAAGTGAAACCCTAATTTAGAGGTCTATAAATATGTTATATTCTCTAGGGTTTCACTCACTCATTATTCTTCTACCAAATTTATTTTCTCTCTTTTAGAAAACAAAAGCAAAGAGTTCTTTTATTCTTGATTTATGAGAAATCAAGAAAAGGTGCTAGCACACAAACATTCATTTTCAATCAAAGACTATTTGTGTGGACACTTATGGAGGACGGATTATTTTGGAGACGTCTTAATCCAAACTGCAAAATTAAAAGTTTGAAGTAGGGTGTCACCAAAGTGAACCTCCTCTTTTCCTTCTAGAAATCTTACCCCTTCTGTGTTTGTGGTAAGATTTTGAAAACTCTAGATTTAATCAATTAATCAAATTACATGGATCCGGGTTCGGGTTTATGATTAAAATTTTAATTTTTTCGCTGCGTATAGAATCGCAAAACCCAACAAAATGCCCAATCTAAGAAGTTATCAACACCTTGTATATACTCTTTACTTATCGTATTGGTAATATTCATCCATTGTTTATTCAGTGTCATTCCTAAAATTTAATTTAACTATTAGTGTATGGTAAAAAACCAAAATATTGAAGATGGAATGACCACATTAAATAATTAGGAAATAAACGAAACATAAATTGGAAACTTAATAACAACCAAATGATTATGTCATAAGAGATTCAATTGATGTAAATGAATGATGAAACAACTTAAATTAAATTTTTTAAAAAAAAAGTGTAACATACCCGATATACAATTGTAGTTGTAGGAAAATATTATGATAAAGGAATGTTGTAATCTCCAGGAAAATCGCAGGAAATTGTGAAAATACAATAAAACAAGACAACAATTATTGCCATTTAAAGTTTAAGATTACAACTTAAAACAATTATTGAATAAAAAGAATTGTATTTGATCTTAGTTGGTGAAAATTTTGAAATTTTCATTAAATCCCTTGAAGTTTTTATGTACTTAAGTATTTTTCTAGTAACTTTTACACACTAATCCAACTAAATTTTATTTTCAACGTAATATAATCTAATTTTTAAATTTGATCCAACTAACAGTAAGTTCTATAGTTTCAAATAGAACCAAAGAAGAAAATGTTTGGGATTTTGAAATGGCAAAAAAAAAAAAAAAAGGACAAGAAAGATGGGGTGATATCTCATAAAGTTATCAATTAATATTTCATAATAAACTGTACCACGAATTGGAGTATAATTAATTGACATTTCAATAGTTTGGGGATGCAAAAGGATTTTGATTCGATGTCAGTTAAATTTTTGCTCATCAGGTATGTGCATACTGCTTGATCTATTGTTGGGCTTCAGATAACATTAGTTTTGTTGTTGACCACTCAAAGCATTTTGTAAATTTTTTTCAGGTTTTCATTTATGATAAAGTGGAACAATAGCTTTTGACTGTGTTGAGGTACCTAAGTTTTTCATTAACTTATAAATCCATAAGTTGTTATGACTGCTATAGGCTAAAATCAGCTACAGTTTGATACACTGAATGGCATAAAGGTCAATGGCATGGTTGTTACTTCCAAAATCCGGTTGCTTATTTTTGGCCTTGCTTCCTATAAGTTGAGAGGTCCAATTCTAACCCTAGGAGGAACCCATGAGCAGCAACAAGCAAATTCACTATTGTAGGCTACTGACAATTGGCGATGATGTTTTGAAGTTAATTTTCCTGATTCTCAGTTTTTTGTTTCGCATAATTAAATGGTGATGATAGTGGTGGGATGTAGGCAGACAAAAGTCAAGGTCATAATGGCTGCAGAAGAAAAAATTATTTCTCACAAGAATCGGCTAATTTCACTACTTACAAGTTCTCTCCCCGTAGCAAGCTGGCAGCAGAATCCTTTGGAGAAGGATAAAAAATGGAGAATGTAAGTAGGATCTGCCTTATTCTTCACTTGGAATCAAAAGATATTGTAATCAGGCATATTGGTAAATCACTCACCATGCCTAAATGTTTGATTCCTATGATTTGCCGTTATACATTTGTTGTTACTGAACAGATATTTGCTCTCTGTTTGCCCATCTACACTAATACCAATACTTCTGAACACATGGTATCTTCTGATTTATCAAGTTTATTGTTGTCTATATGCTCTTGTTGTTAAGGGTTTACTTTAGTTTACACTAGTATAGAAGTTTCATGGATAGAAACTTTCCCCATTTTTTATGTAAATGTTATCCTCAAGCAGCAACTAAGAACATGAGGATATATATAACCATTCGATTATTTTGTTTTTGGTTAGCATTTTACTTATACCACTTATAGAGTATTATTAGTCTAAAGACTTGTTCGAGTAATGATAATGAGGTCTCCTGCATTAAAATATTGTAGGGTCTGTCACAAACTTTGATCATCAGGAATAAAAATACAAAGTAATATAGGGAGCCAAATCAACAAATACCCATCAATATAAAATAAAAGCCCCAAAAATATATGTCAACTCAATCTCCATTACAATATAAAGAGATTTAAAATAATGATAATAAAAAATTGGCAATCCTCCAAATCATTATAAAAAGTTTCATGCAAAAAAATGAATTTAAGGACTTGCCCACTAAGAATGTAAAGACATCATGCCATCATGTTATACTTCATGAATAGAAAATTATTAACAAAAATATAATTCAAAAATAAATTAAGATAATTAGTATTGATCTTACATGGTTAAGGTGATATTTGCTTGTATCCACCACCTAAAAAACTTAACATTGAATTTAATCTTCATATATATATATATATGAGTAATCAAATAAAGTCATTTACTTACAAATTTAAAAAGAGAAAAAAAAATGATGATCAAGCTTATGAAGTAGAATGTAACACCAAGGAAAAATAAAAAAGAAAGACAAGAGATGGGTTACAGAAAGAAGAATCAAGCATTGTTCCAATTAAGGGGATTTGTAAATTAAGTGTTGTTCCAATTAAGGGGATTTGTAAATTAAGTATTTGAGTATTAGTAGGATTGAAAGTTATGATAGGGATAAATATACAAGTGACACAAAAGATTTTCCCGCAATTTTTTTTCCTCCTTTTTATTAGGCGGTTTTTTTTTTTTTTTTTTTTTGATAAATTTTGATTAATTTAGTGATATATAATATTCAAGTGACACAAATATTAAACTTTATATGTTATAATTTTTTAACTTGTAACAAAAAAAATTACATTGTAAGTGTTTAGGTGACAACTAAATTTTGTTAATTATAAATATAAAATTTTTGTGACAATATTAAATAATATATCTTCTACGTGACAAATTAAATTTGCCACAATTTTTTTTAGCTACATTTGAAAATGTTCTTATAAAAAATTTTACTTTTTATTTTATTATAATAACCGGTGACAATATTATAATAAATTGTCATAAAAATTTAATATATTTATGATAATTTAAATTATTGTCATATATTATTTAATAAGAAATTAATAAATTAACTATTGTGACATAACGAAAAATTATTGTCACTTAAAGAATTTTTGTTGTGACAAAATTCTTTGTGACAAAAAAAAATTGTTACTAATAAGTGAATTTGTTGTAGTGTATGTTACAAAACTTAAGACAAATATTTCATGGCTCATAAGTAAACCTCCATTATCAGAGGTGAGATCATGTAAATCCATAAACAATTTTCCTTAGATTCAACTGCCATTGCAATAACTTGATGACAATATATATAGCTCTTGGTGGTTTTTTCACTCTTTACAAGGTTTCAAGATAATTGGAGTTTCAATTTTAGTAGAATCCACACATAACATTGTTTTGTAGTCAACATGTCCCAAGTCTTGGAGAGTCTCAACCTTTTTTGTCCCAAGGATTCCACAAAAATGCATAATTAATAATATCAAACATATGTGGTTAAAGAAAATGAGCAATCATAGAGTAGAAAATAATCAGATAGAATGTTAGTCATCAAGACAACGTTTCGGAACTTCCATCAGCCAAGTCATCCTTCCACGACACAAAGGTTCTCTTCTTCTCATAGTCAATAATGGGAATCTTTATCAAAGATGGTTAAATATACTCTGTCAATATGAAATGATAATATCCATTGGAAATAAAAGTGAAATACTTCAAAACATGCATGAATTAAAATTTGAAAGCCAAGAATGCATTCCAAAATTGCATAACAACACAAACCATTAATAATGGGCTATTCACATCCACATTGAACACCTAAAAAGAAAAAGCATTGTACCCGGTGTCAAAAGTAATTGCATCTGCCTGCTTAGTGAATCCTTCTCTGTAATCAAGTGTCTCAAAGCCCTCAACACACACTTCATTGCAAATAAAACATCATATACGAAAGTGGCTTGTACAATCTCCATGTAAAATAAGAAATGACATAGAGTAAGAGCAAAACTGTGTAAAAAGATAGAAAAGAAAGCGCAATTGTCATCTAGATTTAGATGGAACCCCAATAATGACAGATTTCAGCTTATGTCAATACAAACAAAGCAAGTTCTTGTACATTTAAAAGACTAACCTGACATTTGATAGAGATAAACAGTTGCAAAGCACAAATGTAAAAGAGAATGCCTTGATATCTATACTTATCATCCAAATACAATCATCTGACTACATAACTTTGGCTAAAATATCATTAACATGAATTTAGAAATTACATGATAAGCTTGCTGATGATGGAGAGCATGAAACTTCATTCAGTTGTTTGAAAGCTTCACTTGTGGATTGCACGCCTGGGCTTGAAGATGCTACACCTGACAGTAGAGGAGGGTCTCCAAGTATAAATACTCTATTATAAAACACGAACAACAAATTTTAAAAAATGGTTATTAATTATAAAGAAAGAATCACTACGCTACTAACCCTCAATTAAAATCCCCATTACAAGCACTTCAGTTCCATTGTTTGGATACTTAAGCCTCCTCGCTTCCAATTCTCCCAAACCAAATAACCTTATCGCCCTCGCAGACCATCTAATCACTCACCAAAATATCTTCAATCAATGCACTATTCGAACATCGAACATGCACATAATTTAATCAAAAAACCAAAAGGAAAAAAGAAAAAATTACTAACAACGCACTTTGGGATCTTCTCTGGAGGGTGTTTCCTGCGAAACCCAGTGAAATTAAACTAAAATAGACCTTAATCATCAGATTAAAGATAATGACAAAAAGAAAAAGAAGCAAACAAATAAACAGCAGAATCCAAAGACTGACTTAGAAGGGAAACTCGGCAAAACTGTGGCAACTGTTGAGCGATGGCACTTAAGGGCGAAATTGCTCAAATTTGATTGCCTAATTAGTAGCTTGCTACCATGAAAGGAGCTATGAAAGTAGCAGCGAAGAATGGTAAAGTTTTTTTATGTAAATTCGAGAGGTACGGAGTGAAATTGGCATAAAGGAGAAAGTTTGAGACGCCATTGACGCATGCTTTAGTAATAAGATTTTCAAGAGCAGCGTTTGATTAAGAATTATGAATTGATTTTTATTTTTGGATACAGTCAGTAAGGGTTTATTGAATGAGCTTTGTTTTATAGTTTCATGGAAGGGAAGGCTTCCAAATTTGTTTCACTGCTTCTGTAGGTTCTATTTGAGGTGGGGATGCAAACAGATACTTTATGATAGATCTGTTAGAATTCAATGAATGGAAACTAAAAGGAGTGGAAACTGAAAGCATGAAAGGTCTGTTAGAATCTCATTTCTTTTCTCTCAATGAATTAACAAAGATGCAAACAGATGCTCCATCATAGGTCTGCTGGAATTAAATAACTGAATGAGAGAATCCATGAAGCTGAAATTGAAAGGAATTGAAATTTGGAGCTCACCTACAACTTACAAAGTGACACTTAGCACAAATTGTATGGGTGGCATCTCAACTGCGTGTATATATATATATAACAAGCAAAATTATAAAAGAGTTTTTAGATATTATTATATAAAAACTGAATAATTTAGTTATTTACTAATAAAAGTAAAATTAAATTATTTAAAATATAATTTTAATTTGATTGAAAATATATTTTCTATTTTAATTAGGTTAATTTTTATCTTATAGGATTTCTAACTAAATTAGAATTAATTTTTATATATATTAAATACAATTGTATTTCGATTATGGATTCCTATCTGAATTAGGATTAATAGTTAAACTAAATCTATAAAAGATAAGTATTTTTTTTAATAATTGCATCACTTGAAACTATTTTCAAAGAGTTTATAATTTTTATATTTAATGAAATCTACTTAATATATGTTTTGATTGATCATAATTGTATATAGGTATATTTCAATGACATACTATTTTTTTTTTTTTGTAATTTGTATGTATTGTCTTTATTATAATTTCAAATTTTGACCATCCAATATTAATCCATGTCTTCTTTTCCCATTTAGCATGCAAATTCTGATTTCTAATAAAATTCAAAAATACATGTTGTTTAATTCCTTCTCATAATTTATCTCTAACTATAGCTATAAACACATGTTTATTTCAAAATTTTTCTATTCTTTGAAATGCACTAGTCACTAATTCTAGGGTTATTTTATAGTTTTTTTGAACTTGAGGTTTTATTTTTTATGTATAAATAGAGTTCATAATAATAAAAATGCTTAAATTGTTTGAATAATTTTTTAGAAAAAATTAAATTAATAATTTATTTAGAGATGCATTTTTAATAATAAAAAAATTAAGATTATAAAATTACTTTTATTTAATAATAGTAGTAGTAGTAGTAGTAGTAGTAGTAGTAGTAGTAGTAGTAGTAGTAAAATTAAATTAATTAAAATATAATTTTAATTTGATTGAAAATATATTTCCTATTTTACTTAGATTAACTTCCATTTTATAGGATTTCTATTTAAATTAAGATTAAAGTTTAAATATGTTCAATACAATTGCATTTAGATTATGAATTCCTATATGAATTAGGATTAACAGTTAAATTAAGTCTATAAAATGCAAGTAATTTGTTTTATAATTGCATCACCTGAAAATATTTTCAAAAGGTTAAAGTTTTTATATTTGATGAAATCCACTTAATACATGCCTTAATTGATCGTAACTATATATAAGTATATTTCAATGATGTACTGATTTTTTTTCTTTTTTTTGTAATTTGTATGTATTCTTTTTCTTATAATTTCATAATGTAACCCTTCAATATTAATACATGTCTTTTTTTTACTATTGAGCTTGAAAATTTTGATTTCTAATAGAATTCGAAAACACATGTTGTTTAATTTCTTCTCATGATCTATCTCTAGCTATAGTTATAAACACATATTTAGTTCATAACTTTTCTATTCTTCGAAACGCACTAGCCTCCAATTATAGGATTATTTTATAGTTTTTTTAAACTTGAGGTTTATTTTTTATGTATAAATAAAGTTCATACTACTAGAAATGCTTAAATTGTTTGAATATTTAAAAAAAAAATTAAATTAATAATTTATTTAGAGATGCATTTTTTAATAATAAAAAATTAAGATTATAAAATTACTTTTATTTAATAATAATAATAATAATAATAATAATAATAATAATAATAATAATAATAATAATAATAATAATAATAATGTCACTACCCGAACCCAGGGCACCTGACTGGTACTAGGAAATGGAAAAACATAAAGCTATCGAATCTCGTAGTAAGCCTTAAAAGAAAATGTGGAATTTAAAAACTTTAAAACCTTATAATAAATAATTAAATCACAATACACATTATCAAATTGATTTTTCTCAATATAATTTAAATCATAATATCATAGTGCATAAAATATATAAACTTTAGTTATACAATAATATCTCAGTACACAATATTATAAATACATGATATTCTCAAATGAAATATGCAGTTATACAATTTTCTCTACTGCAGTACACGAAAATAAATTTAACACAACTAAGTAGACCTACGTAGAATAGTCGGTGAAGAAACTACATGACAAAAAAACTATACAACGTAGAGAAGTAGGCCTAACAGAAAAATCTCAAACTCCTAAAAAAAATAAATTGAGGGGAATCAAACCTCAGAGCTGTATGGTTTGAAAACCGTATAGATATAGTAAAAATAATTTATAATATATATATATATAGTTTCTGAAAAATCTTGGCAGAACCCTAAACCCATGTCACGACCCAAAATAGGGGGTCATGACCGGCGTTAGGAAATGAGAATTCTTTCGAATCCGAAACCTATAGCAAGCCTTAAAAATAACATAAAAGCATGCAATAATATTAAAAGTAAATAAAATATCTTGCAATGAAAATTAAAACCTCATAAGTAATAATGTAACTCATCAGCTGATTTAATAACACAAACTCATTTCATATATATAATATCTTTTAATACAAATTCTCGTTTCAATCCTTTAAAATACAAATCTCATACATATATAAAATAAACATCCCACAACTTAACTACTGCAGTGTTAGAATACAAAATAAAATCAAGTGAGCAGTTTACATAATAAAGCCAAGGCAAAAGAAATCCGGCATAAGAGTCTACTACTGAGGTCTGAGGATGAAGACTCTCTTGAAAAATAATCAACGGAGGGGAGTCAAACCTCACTGAATGAATTGTTATAATATATATCATGCATAGCTAAATGAGAAATGCACACATTCAATAATATATATAATAAATATATATACAGACAAATACACACGGATGCAGCAAAAATCATTTTATATATAACACTGAAAAATATCTGTTTATGAAGGATCAAATAGAACCCTAAATGATCGCAACCTCAAACAGTGTTAAACAACACTCTAGCCATATAGGCTCACTTATTCTAAATAAACTCACTTGTTCCATTTAGACAGTAGACTGGCCTCGAGACACTAAGTCAACCGAGCTCTAACAGTCTGACTGTCAGTGTGATTGGCCCCGAGACACTTGGTCAATCGAGCTCCAACAATCACACTCTCAAATCACATCACACATCAATCCAATCAATATCCGCAATAGGTTAGTAATTTAACCTACAATCTATCATCGTACCGATACGTACTCGGTCATAGTGTTGCCCACTAGGTGATATCCTTCATTTATATATAAAACATATATTCATAAAATAAATGATGCATGACATTAATTAAAATAACAATATAAATCATATATATACTAGAAATATATCAAAAATAAACCAAGTATATTTTGAGTATATATATGTTAAATAAATTCAATTTAATTATAAAATAAACTATACATATACTTAAAAATATTTTAAGTACAATTCAATAATAAAACATGCATTTAATTTAAAATATACTAAAATATACCTAAAATATACCTAAGAAATTATTAAATCTTTTATGCATATTTCAAAAAATTTAAACATACATTTCTAAAACACGTATATTCAAAATAACAATTCACAGCTGTGCGCTCCACAAGATGGGTTTGATAGGCTTGGTCCACTAGGCTTTGGTCTCGGCGCAACTAAAAAAATAAACGACAACACAAAATCAGAATAAATCTAATAAAATTCTAGAGACTCGATCTAAAACACCGGACACAGAATAGGAATAGGGATTTAACTGGATGTCACGTTTTACGAGAATCCTACCAAAATTCGGTAGAACCTCCCCTATAAAACGAACATCTCTCTACTCAAAAAGTAGAGCCGGTCTTGCAAAAAAAACACACTTCGAGTGTACACAGTCACACAACCGCTCGGTCGGACTCCCAAATTACAATTCTACCGACCGAGGTTCACAATTCACGAAATATACACAGAATACATGAAAATTCCAAAAATTCCAAAAATACCCTTAATAAATCAAAATATAGCAAATTAGATACTTAAAACACTGAAAATAATTATTTAATTAATTTATGAAAATTATAAAATAATAATAAAATAATAAAAAATTCACAAAAATAAAAATAAATTCTAAAAATTCCAAAAAAATTAAAGCATATAAATTGAGCTAGTAGAAATAATCTTTGTGAAGGAAGTAAACTTGAATCATTAGAATCGAAGTTCAAAAAAATCAAGAACTCAAAGTGGTCGAAAATGAAAATTGATCACCAAAGAAAATCTAGACCAAATCAAGTGAAACCAAGCTTGGAAATGCACTCACCAAAGATCAAGGAAGAGATAGAGATTGACAGCGTCCAATTTAGAGGCCGGAAAAGGGTTGAACGGTGTTAGCTCGAGTTTCGGCTTCTCGGGTGGAAAATGGCCAAAACTCACCAGAAATGGAAGCTTCAAGTGGTGGAATGAGCTGAAAAGGGTGGTGGCACGCCAAATGGCACACCGACAATGAGGGAAGAGCTTACAACGACGGGGAATGGGGGTGGGTGTGCGTCGGGAGCTAGGGGAAGAAGAATGGCACAAAACATAATTTTCTTAACTTATATATATATATATTAATATGATAATTAAAATCATGCATGTACTCATAAAATTACGTAAAACTAACTAACATAATTAATAAATATTTATTTAAATTTTAATTTTCCCAACAATAAAATTTTTGAGAAAATTTTACGTAAGAAATTTAAAATATTAAAAATAACTTATCAAACTAATTAAATAATCAAATATATTTATCAAAATTATTAACACTGCATATCCCGATGTAGTTTAAAATTATTTAAAATCTCGGGATATTACAACCCAATTCTAAATGGCCAACTAGGCCCACTTAATCCAAATGGACTGTCGATCCCCCAAAGCAGAGGCATCAATCGAGGCACCAAGCTGCAATCATACACTTAATCCAAGCACATGGCACTGGCGGTCCCCGAGAGCTAAGGCATCCACCGAGGCACCCATCTCAGTCCATTCTTAACTTTCCACATCACTGGCGGTCTCCGAGAGTAGAGGCTTCCACCGAGACACCCGTCCCAATTTATAACCACAAATTATACATATTTTAGATCCATCTCTTAATCTCTACCATGTGCACATGATCCTGGTGAAACCCATCAGGTAGCCCGTTCTACTAATACTTCTCAAAACTAGTTTTTAAATAAATAAATAAACTACAATAAAATTCTCGATAACAACATTTATTTCAAATTGATAATGTAAATCATAATAAAAATATGAGCGCACATAATTTTTAAAGAAAATACACGCATAGACCAGTTTATTAACTTACTAGATAAGCGAGATGGCTGACGACCGCACGTTTGCCTCAATCCAGAAACTCCTGCTCCAGTACTCTCTAAAAAATAACATATTTATTTTTAAAATCATACTTATGGAATAAGAAAGGAAATTAATAAAATTACGAGTCTCTATAATGACTTGGGAAAAACCGGATAAGACTCAATAGATTGGAATACCTTAATTTACGCTAGAAAATTACGGAAGATATCATGTTTTACGAGAAAATCTACCGAAATTTTAGTAAAATCTCCCCTGTAAAATAGACATCTCTCTACTGTAGGCAGAGCCATTCCTGTATAGAAAAACACACTTCTAGTATTCACACTCAACCATATTCGGGTCGGCTCTTCAATACTGCATTTAGCCTGACTGAGTTCACAACCCAACCAAACAACACAATTTAATTCTAATTAATAAAATTCACATTTAATTACTTAAATAGTCTAATTATATAATAAAATTAGTTTAAAACCCATTTTAGTACCCAAAATAATATATAATATATTATTTGAAAATAATTTTTAAAAATTAGTATTAATTAGTTAAAAATACTAAACAATTGTAAAAATCATTTTAATTCCTCAAAAAATATTAAAACCAATTAAAATATAGTATTTAGCCATAATTAGCACAAAATTACATTTTTACCCTTATAATACAATAATATACATAATATCCTATTATTACTCAAAAATTCCCTAAAAATTATATAAATGCATTAAAATTATTTTCTCAACATATATATTATTAATATTAATTAAAACACATATTTAAACCAATATTCCATCAAAAATCCAACTCTAACCTAATTATTCAATTTTGACATAAACTATAAAAATTCATAAAAATTATATAATATTCTCAAAAATTAATTTCTGAACACTAAAATTAATAAAAATATATAATATCACAAAATTAACCAATTTTATAATTTAATAAATTAATTTACAAAAATTAATAAAATATTCAAAAATTCACAAAAATCAAAATAAATTCCAAAAATCATACAAAAATTCATAGAGGTAGATTGAGCTACTAAGAATCACATTTGTAAAGGGAATTTGCAACATTCAAGCTAAATCAAGCTAAAAAAAATTCAAAACCCTAAAACTCCATAAACAAAAATCAACAAAAACTTAATCAAATGGAGATTAAAGCTCAAACTAAGCTTGGAATGATTCTCACTGGTGCAAGAGGAGGAGATAGACACCAGAAACGTGTGAAATGGTGGCGGGAATTAATGGAGGTTCTTGACTTCTTCCAAAAACGGACGTTGACGACAAGCTTCCGATGAGCAGATGGCGAGAGGAAGGTCAAGGAAGATGGTGGTGACTGGCTGGAAGAGAGGGAGGCGCAATGAAGATGGTTGGTCGGGACAACAGGGAGAAGAAGCCTTCACAGTGATTAATAAAGTAATAATAAAATAATGTGGTCAACTTTATTTTAGTCAATAAAATATATATATATATATATATATATATATAATATATATATATATATATATATATATATATATATATATATATATATATATATATATATATATATATATATATATATATAACCTTTAAAATAATAATAATAAAAATAAACAATATTATGGAATAATTAAATAATAAAAACAACACTCAAAATTAAGTCAATCAATAAAATAATATTTGTACTTAAAATAATTCTTTTCGAAGTAGTAATTATAACATAAATTAATTTCCAAAATAATAAGTTTTGAAATAAATATTTACTTATAAAATTATAATTAAACATAAAATAATAAATATTAACCACAAAATAAATAAATAAATAATCAAATATAACTTTTGAATTTATTAATACTGCATATCTCATTTTAAAATAAATTAATTTAAAAATATGGGTCATATCAAATAATAATAATAATAATAATAATAATAATATGCTTAATTATTTATTTACTATATATAATGAGTCAAATAAATTTTTTATTCACGTGTACAGAATAAATAAACAATTAAGCATATTATTATTATTATTTAACAAAAATAATTTTATAATCTTAATTTTTTTATTATTAAAAAATGAATTTCTAAATAAATGATTAATTTAATTATTTTCTAAAAAATATTCGAACAATTTAAGCATTTCTATTATTATGAACTCTATTTATACATAAAAAAATAAACCTCAAGTTCAAAATAAATATAAAATAACCCTATAATTGATGACTAATACGTTTTAAAGAATAGAAAAATTCAACTTAAATGAAATAAATATGTGTTTATAGCTATAGCTAGAGAGAGATTATGAGAAGAAATTAAACAATATGTGTTTTTGAATTCTAATGTCAATAAGAATTTATATACATTAATACTGAAGGGTCACAACATGAAAATATAATTAAAAAAAATACATACAAATTATTTAAAAAATCAATAAAATTCATCATGTAATATTTCTTTTTAATTTTGTTGTCATTAAAACATACCTATAGACAGTTACGATCAATTAAGGTATACATTAAATATATTTCATCAAATATAAAAATTATAAACTCTTTGAAAATATTTTTAAGTCATAAAATTATGAAACAAAAGTATTTATCTTTTATAAACTTAAATTAATTATAATTCAGATAGGAATTTATAATCTAAATGTAATTGTATCTACTATGTTTAAAAATTAATCCTAATTTAAATAGAAATCTTATTAAATAAAAATTAACCTAATTAAAATAAAAAATAAACTTCTTATATATTTTAATTAATTTAATTTTATGGTTATTAATAACTAGTTAAATTATTTAATTTTTATATATTAATGACTGAATAAGTTTTTAAAATTTTATCCTTCCGATGTTCGTACATTCATCCAATTTTTATGAATTAACGGAAAGTGGGGATGCAAACAAATGCTCTATGATAGGTCTGTTAGAATTAAATGACTAAACGAGAGAATGCATGAAGCTGAAATTGGAAGGAATTGAAATTTGGAGCTCACCTACAATTTAAAAATGACACTTGGCACAATTTGTATGAGCTGTCAACTCAAATGTACTCATATTATAACAAAGATTGGATATATATATATTAACATAAAGTGGTGATGCAAACAAATGCTCTATTATAGGTCTGTTAGAATTAAATGACTAAATGAGAGAATGCACGAAGCTGAAATTGAAAGGAATTGAAATTTGGAGCTCACCCACAACTTAGAAGTCACACTTGGCACAATTTGTGTGAAGTGTCAACTCAAATGTACTTATATATATATATATATATATATATATATATATATATATATAGATAAAATTACTAAAAAAAAGTTCACTTATTATTATATATATAAATTAAATAATTTATTAATTTATTAATAAAAGTAAAATTAAATTAATTAAAATATAATTTTAATTTAATTAAAAATTTATTTTTTATTTTAATTAGATTAAATTTTATTTTATCTCTAATAAAAATAAAATATAATATAATTTTAATTTAATTAAAGGTATGTTTTCTATTTTAATTAAGTTAACTTCCATCTTATCTCTAACACAAATTCTAATTTAATTGAAAGTATATTTTCTATTTTAATTAGATTAAATTTTATTTTATCTTTTATAAAAATTAATTTAATTAAAATATAATTATCATATAATTGAAAGTATGTTTATGATTTTAATTAGGTTAACTTTTATTTTATCTCCAAAAAATTAAATATATATAAAATTAATTAAAATATAATTCTAAATTAATTGAAAGTATAATTTCTATTCTAATTAGGTTAACTTATATTTTATCTCTAATAAAAATGAAATTAATTAACATATAATTATAATTTAATTTAAAGTATGAATCCTATTTTAATTATGTTAATATCCTATTTTAATTATGTTAATTTCTATTTTATCTCTAGCAAAATTAAATTAATTAAAATTTATTTTTGTTAAAAATGAATATTTTTCTATTTTAACTAGATCTACATATATTTTATCTAATATAAATCAAGTTAGATAACATTATTTTATAAGTTTTATTATATTAAATTAATGAGTAAATAATTAATGCCAAAATTAATAAATTTTATGAAAATAGAAAAAGTATATAATTTCTTTTAAGACAAGATATTTTTATAAATTAAAAATTATTGATTAACAAATACAATATATAAGTGTTATTTGAAAGTATATTTTCTATAAGAAATGTAGTATAATTATTAATTTTAGATATTTTTATAAAATTTAATAAAAAGTTTAAAATTAAATTAATTAATATTTATCATTTATTTATTCGTTGAATTTAAAAAATTATATTAAGTTAATTTTTGCGTAAATCAAAGTCTTAATTTAAAAAATATTGAAGAAATAAAGTGTGATAACTCAAATAAAAAATTTGTTAAAATTGTAATAAACTTTAAGTTTAATGGGATTGTAATATTTAATTTTTTATACAAAGAAAATATAACTTCTATTATTTTAATTTTTTATTAAAAAATAACTAATAATTTTTTATTATCTTATGATTAATTATGGCCATAAATTTTTTTATATAAAATTAGTTCTAAACTAGAGAAAATTTAATTATAAAAAATATTTCAGAAATATTATTAAATAAAATATTTATAAAAATTATAATGAATTATAACTATGTTAAATTGATACTTAATTGTTATATAAATAAATAATACTATTATTATTTTTTAAAAAATTATTTAATAATAATAATAATAATAATAATAATAATAATAATAATAATAATAATAATATATTTAATTATTTATTTACAATATATCATGAGTCTAATAAATTTTTTCTTTACGTATAAAATACGTGATTGTTTACTATATATATATATATATATATATATATATATATATATTAAAAATAACAATATTTACAGTACTAAAAGTTATATATTTTTTACAATTAAATCTTGAATATTTAATTCTTAATAATCAAGTTTTATAAGTTTTAAAAAGTTTTTTTATTAGTCCTATCTATTAGTCAAACCAATTTTCTGTTAGTCAACCATTAAAATTAAACATTTTTTTTTAATTTAGTCCTAAAACTTGAATTTTTTTTTTATATTTTAATAATTTTATCAAAAAATTAAAAATTAAAAATATTTCCTTGTAAATTATTAGTTTCAATGATAATGACAAATAAAATTAATTGAGTATTATTTTAATAATTATAAATAAATAATTTTGATTAATATATCATATACGAATAAAATTTTTTATATTTACATAAATTTAATAAGTTTTTTCAACATTATAATTTGTGTTAGATTTTAAATGTCTATTAAATTTAATTATCTATTTTAAATTCGATTGAGTTTAAATATTATTTAAAATATAACACAAATTATAATATTATCAAAATTGATTGAGCTTTATCCTTATAAAAACTTTATTCATTTATGATATATTAATTAAAATTATATATTTAAAAAATTTAATTAATTTTATTTATTGTTGCTTATTAAACTAGTAATTTAAGAAAAAATATTTTTAATTTTTAATTTTCGAAATTATTTTAGTGATAACAACATTCTTAGTATTTAATAACTATATAACTCACTAAAATAATATTAAAAAATAAAAAAAATTATATAGATAAAACTAATTCAATTTTGACATTGTTTTTTAAAATAGAAAATTGAAACTAATAATTTAAGAAAGAAATATTTTTAGTTTTAAATTTTTTGATATTATTTTTATTGAGTAAATATAGTTATTGTAAAAATTTAGTAATATAATAAATTATAAATAAAAATAAAATTATTTATTTAAAATATAAAAAATTTTCAAATTTTAGAATTAAAATTCAAAAGTAAAAAGTTTAATTTTAATAGTTAACTAATGAAAAATTGATTTGATTAACATATATACAACTATCAGAAAAACTTTTTAAAATTTATAAAATTTAATTTTAATTGTTAAAAATTAAGTATTCATAATTTAGCTATAAAAGAATTATAATTTTCAGTACTGTAAATATTGTTATGTCTATATATTAAATGATTAATGGTGAACTAGCTAACTTACTGAACGGAAGCTCACGTGGGCTGCAACTGAAAACATCAAAGATGAGGATTGGATTTCCAGGTACTTTTTCACCAATTATCATCCACTTCAGAAAATAACCCAGTAACAGTGATTCAGAAGGATCGAACTGGTATCCACTAATAGAGGCACGAGTAATAATCCTCGGAGGAGGAGAGGGCAGCTTCTTAACAACTTTTCAGGGAACAATATTAAAAACCTGAAGAAATTCCTAACTAATTTTGAGAAATTGACATAAAAAGATTAAGCATCGCAACAAAATTAAGTGAATTAAGCATCACCCTTTTCCAAGCAGTTTGGTAATTTCTTTGATCTTGAACTGTACTGGGATCAATTCTGAATTTTTGTATGCCTTACTCCATTAGGTGACACCTCATAGTAAAAATCCGGTGTACGTGAAAAACCAACAAGTTGATATTGCCTTAATCTCCCTCTAACAAAATTGGTAAAATAGATGGCTTTATGACCGGAGTAACATGCTTCATCCGGGACTAAGATCTTGTCCTTTTTCTTTTCAGTAAAGAAGCATCCCGCCAGATCATCGTAACAAAGACCTGCGAATACAATACAAGTTAGTTTCTCTTACAGGATTTGTATCAAACAAATTAATATATAACAAATTAACAATTCTAGCTATAATAGTAGCATCAATTAATACAAAAATATAGCTGAAAATAAAAAAAAATTAGCAATACGTGACGAAGAAGAAGTTACTGAAAGGAAGGTCTTGGGGTCTGCATCCGAAAACATCAATGGTGATGATTGGCATTTCCTCACCCATTATCTAACCCTTCAGATAGTAATCCACAAGAACATCATCAGGAGGAGTAGACAACCGCTGCTGATGCTCCATTTTACCTTCTCCGGCAGCTACCTCCTCCGTTGATTCTTGCAATTTCTTAGTTCTCCGTTGATTCCTGAAATGATCACGAGTTCTCGCGTTGGATATATACTGTTCTATATGCAGAGAGCTAACTGACTAGCTACTGACCGGTCCTGAATTGAAATGATCTCGGTGAATGATACAGTTAAAACAGTAAAAATATTTTTTTACGAAAGTAAGTATAAAATACGACATCGTTTAATGGCGATGGATTTTAACACAATTTTACTTGTGGCCGTGGTAGAGATTGATGATAACGTGGCACCCAGATCGGCTAAAACAATAAATGACGTGTTATCATGCTGATGAAGCACATGTGATGACATGGTTGCCAGAACTTTCAATGATGTGGTGGTGGAAGGTGATCACGTGGCTGGACTTGTATTAATAATAGTAAGACTGGGCATTTCTCATTGGATATCCGCGACATGCATCTGATATCGGTGGTGGGCACAAAGCCCATTTAGGCCTTTTCATTTCTTTTGAATTTAAAATTTAAATTGGATGTGTATGGATTTGTCATAAAAGATTTAAATACTCATAGTTTATAAATTTTATAATTTAATAAAAAAGTTCTAATTTTTTTAATTTAATTTTTTTATTTTTTTAAATTTAAAATTTAAGTTAGACACGAATAAATCTGTTATATAATAATTTAAATATTCGTAATCTTAAAAAAATAATTTAATGAATATTTTTTAAAAAAATTTTAAATTTTTATTCTTTTTTTAAAATTTAATTTATTATTATTTTTAAAAAAATTTAAAACCTCAATTATATATTTTTAAATTTATTGTGTAAAATTTTAAAGATTTATAAATTTTTTAAAAATTAATAGTTAAGTGAAAAAAATTTCTTAAACTAAAAGACATGTAGGTAAAAGTGTCACAGTCAACAATGGCTGCGACACTGATCCTTATCCTTTCTCATTTGGTATTCCAATATATGTGTAAAATGACTCTAGTCCAAAAAAATCTGCCGCCTTCTCAAACCAACACTTTCCAATGAAACATGAATTGAAGAAGTGTGTAGAATGAAGTTAAAGAAATGACACCGTTCAAATAAATTGATAGGGTTGTTCCTACTTAAATAAAATTATAATTATACCACTTAAATTATTAACTTTATAAAAAAGAATATTTGATAAGTTGTTAATGCAAATTTTTTTAAAGGAGAAATCTAGTTAATATAAATAATAAAAGTCATTATAAAATATTTAAATTAAATAATTGAAAATTTTTATTTTTTCCTTGAGCAATCTAAATTCGATTCTAGGAATTAGCATTAAATAATAATAATAATAATAAAAATTTTCCAAATTTATTTGCTTGATATGAAGTGTTTTAAAATCATAAGAAAAAATAGAGTACTAAAATTCCATATTTACTTAGAGCTATAGTAATTCGGTATTTAATTCAATAAAAACTCATTTAAACTTATGTACTAAAATTAACTTATTTAATAAATAAGTTGACCTAAAACTATACAAAACTTGTGAAATTTGCGAGACAACTCATAATCTTAATATTTAATAAATTATATATATATATATATATATATTATCAGAACAAAATCATAATTTTTATTAAATATATTATAATTTATATAGTGAATAATTTATTTTCAATTTTTTAATGTATAATTTTAATTTATAGTTTGTATTTTTTTTAATTTTTTAAAGGTCATTTAGGCTCATTTAAGTTCATGAATACCAAGTAACATAGTGAACTCGACTCAAATTTAGCTTGATTATAAACAAATTCCATTAAATGGAACAATTATTGGATGATACATCTAGAGCAAGAAAGACATTTTATTTAAAAACGGTAATCCACCACAAGAAGAGAATTCTTATATCCTAAAGAGAGAACAACTCCCAATCCTACAAGACCGAGGAATCTTATTCCTCTCAGGTTTGAGTCAATCTTTCCTTGTATATACCCCTCACATCTCTCATTCTATTCCATTCATGCACAACACACTTTATCTCTCCAAGCACATAATTTCTCTCTGCCCTTTCTAACTTAGGCATCAGAGGGTGTATAAGGATCCTCCTCACCACTCACATTATCCCTTGTTGATTGCTTGCTTATAGGATCCAAAAGATACCCAGAAAGAACTAAATCCTCAAATAGGAAGGAAACTAGTTCATTCCTAATTATGGAGATTACAAAGGAAGTTTCAACTAGAACACGAGTCATGCCTTTTAGCTTAAAGAATGCAGGACCAATATATCAAAGGTTGATGAACAACATCTTCAAAGATCAAATTGGGAAGAACATACAAGTATATGTGGATGACATTATCGTTAAAAGCTAGGATGAAGAGCAACACTCTAAGGATCTAAACCAAATCCTTAGCCTTATTAAACTAGTACCGAATCAAGCTAAACTAGGAGAAATGTGTTTTCAGAGTGAAGCTGGAAAATTCTTAGGCTTTATAATCTTACATAAAGGAGTTGAAGCAAATCCAGAGAAGATGGAGGCCATCCTCAATATGAAAGCTTTAAAAACATAATGGCAGAATTACAACACTTAGAGGATTCATCTCATGTTCAACCAACAAGTGTCTATCTCTCTTTTGACCTTTAAAGAACACTAAGAAGTTTGAGTGGAATGACGAGTATTAAACACCATTTGAGAAAATCAAGAAGTTCCTATCCTCACCAACAATACTCAATATGTCAATCCTTGAGGAGCCTCTATATTTGTATCTTTCAATTAGTCATGAATCAATTACTTCAGTATTGGTTCAGAAGGAAGGAAGTCAGTAAATCCTAGTGTACTATATCAATAAAATACTTAGAGGCTCAGAAGTCTAGTATCCCAAATTAGACAAACTAGCTATGATGGTCGTCCATACATCGCGGAAGCTTAGAAAATACTTCCAGGCTCACTCAATCCTTATCAGAACAAATTTTCCCTTAAGGAAAATTCTTTATTGGCCTAAAACTTCAAGATGTGTAGTCCAATTATTGGTAAAATTAGGCAAGTTTGACATCAAATATGAACCTCAGTAGCAAATAAAAGCTTAAGCACTATTAGACTATTAGTGATATGCACTAGGTCAATCATTTGTGATTATGTATTGACTTTCTTATTTTATTAATAAAGAGGTATTTCATTATCATTTGATTTTATGATAATTATATGAATGGTTAATTCTTACTAAGGCCATCAAGTATGTGACTTGATAGTGAAACCCTTAAATTAAAATAAGATTTCTATTCTAATTATCCCTAGCCATTTATTTATTATATGTAAATATTAAAGTATTAAGGCTAGTATGAAGTTGACTGATGGTTATATTTTACTAATCATGAATATGAGATATTAAGTCAACTTATAGGTACATGATGAAAGATCATGTACTGGATTGACCCACTATGAAAATACTATATAGATTATTGTCATAAGTATTTCTCATCACAGTAATTTTATTTTGGTCCTTTGACCTTGAAATCATCATGGATTTCTACATAGCTATTTTATGTTTTGACACATTCTAATATTGTCTTTCATCGGATGATTAAATAGGATGTTGTTGGATATGAAATTAGTTATGTGAGTGATTTAAAAGGGATTTATCCCTCATTAATATGAGAAAGATATCTAAGGGCCCCTTGATGAGATAGACTGAAGGAAAATGCATGGCCATGCTAAAATGAATTAATAAAGAGTTATCATTTTCAGTATACTTGGAATCAAGTCACATTATTGAACTATATAAGGATGACATTCTATGCCTTATGTTCAATTAGGATATCATGTGATAAAGGGACAATAAAATTCACTATAATTAGGTTATGTCGGATTATTAACTTCACATGACTTGGGTAGTCATAATGTCTTGCTAAAGGTCACTTATGACTTGTAGGCCTAAATAGAGATTTAGGCCCACTGCCAATGTTATGTGAACCTACATGGTCACACACTTAGAGCAAGCCTAAAACAAATTTGGGTTTAATGAGCCCAAAAATAAACTTTGTGGAAATAAATAATTAAAGTGTTTTATTTATTTAAGAAAAATGTTATTTTAAATAAATAAATAAGATATTATTTTTGATTTATTTTTAAACAAAATCAAAATATAATAAATGGAAGTTACCAAAAGGTCATTGGTAGGTGAAACCCTAATTTGGAGTCTATAGATATGTTATATTCTCTAGGGTTTAACACACTTGTTTTTCCTACCTCCAAATTCCTTTTCTTTCTTCTTAGAAAACAAAGACAGATTTTTTCTTTTGTTCTTGATTTGTGAGACAATCAAGGAGGTTGCTAGCACACACTCCAATTCTTTTTGTGAAGGGCTGTTCGTGTGGATACCTATAGAGGACGCATCCTTTTGGAGACGTCTAGATCCGAACAATCAAAGCAAAAGGCTCGAGGTAAGGTGTCACCAGTGTGAACATCCTCTCATCCTTCCAAAAAAACTTGCCTCTTCTACATCTTGGTGAGATTCTTGAAACCTTAGATTTAATCAAGTAGTTGAATTGCATGGATTCAGGTTTGGGAATGTGATAAATTTTTAATTTTTTCACTGCGTTTGTATCATGAAACCCAACACAGACTTCATACAAAAGATGATAATGGAAGAAATGATCCTTTAATCATACCCAAAGTGGAAGCTTTACATAGATGGGGCATTCAGAGCATAAAGATTTAAAGCCGAATTTGTTCTAATTGGACCAAACAATATAAGAATCAAATATGTAGTTTGGATCAAATATAGCGCCACCAACAATACAACCGAGTATGAAGCATTAATTATAGGACTTAGGTTAGCCATAGAAGTTAGATCTAAACATCTTAAAGTCTACTACGATTCCCAGCTAATGGTTAATCAAGTCAAAGGAACATATTAGATTAAAGAGCCGAGAATGACCAAGTATGTAGAAAAGACAAGATAGCTCCTAAAAAAGCTAGAGTAGGAAGGGGGACAATACAAAATCCTGCAAATTCCTAAGAGCAAAATTACAGAAGCAGACCGATTGGCAAAATCAGTAGTAGAAGGCAACCAATTCTTCAAATAACTTGAGCTAATTGAAGAACTGATCAAACCAAGTATTAAAGAGATAGAAGTAATTGAAAATGCCTTAGTAGTGGGTGAATAGGGCTAATGAAGGATTTAAGAAAATTAAAATGAATTTAAGGAATGAACAAGAATTGAAAAGGAATACAGTAAGAAGAACAATAAACATAAGAATTTAAGGAGTTTGGATTCTCAATAATCCTACATCTTCACCTAAATTATCCCCAAGTTAGAATTTTCAATTCCTATAATCTTATTCACAAGATTGAGATTAGACAAGAGTTTGAGGCTCACTCTTTAGCCTTACAACCAAGAGTTTTTATGGCTAACTCTTTAACCAAACAAATAAGAGTTTCTAGGCTCACTCTTAAACCAATTTTCAAGCTTTTTAATGGCTAAACACTTAAACCAATTCCATAAGAAATATACCTTACTTCCCTTCTAATCTACCCTAAGATTTAGATGAAAATAAAGTCCTATTTCTATCACACAACTAACTCTCAAAGAGTTAATAAAAATAAATGAATATTTAAGAGCTTAATGAATGTTAAGAGTGAAAAGAATAATAAATAATATATCAATTATTTTTTTCAATTAAGCTCTATGAATTATTTATATAAATAAACAACCTCAAAATATGGCTATTGGAGCCATTGATTATGTCTTTAATGTCTCTTTCCTTAAAAAAAATCAAAATTATGTTCATTGCAAACACTTAAGGTTTAGTCAGGGTCTTGAGCATGGCAACCTTGTTTCTCTCATTTTGAGCATAAGGAGTGAGGGACCTGAGGATAGGCTGGACCTTGAGCATAGGTTGGCCTCATAAAAACTTATTCTGTTTTGCATACGAATGCACTCATTTGAATTTAGTTCATTTCTTATGCATAAACTAACATGTTTAGAGGTATTTGAAGACTTCAAATGTAATTCCAATGTCTTCAAACATGTTAAGAAGGTCAGTTAATTGACTTAGATTTCATTGAATGTAATTATGTACCTATGCTTATAGTCACACTTAAACAAAGAACATTAGTAATTTAAATTGCTTGTCAAAGTCAAAATCAAGGGTTTGATCATGCAAATGGTCAATAATCTCCCCCTTTTTAGGTTTGACAACCAATTTAATAAATAATAAAAATTTTGTATGAATGAGTCATATTAAGATGCAAAGTATAAACAATTTGCTCCCCCTTAATATTTGCATAATTTTACTATAAGAAAATGTTTTATAATGTATCAAAGTATGATAAAAAATGAATTATCATAGCATATATAAGGATTTAAAAATACATTAGAGCATAAAATAGCATAAATAATATGACTTTAGAAACCACACATCTCCTTTCGTTAAAAAAAAATGATACCAAGTGAAAATAAATGATCATAAAGAAAACAAATTAAAATAGTATCATGTATTTTAATAATAATGATGCTAAAAAAATGAAGGAAAAAAAAAAGCCTAAGGTTGAAAATATGCTAAAAACATGATAACATGATCATTTAAATAAAACTAGTAGCACTTACAATACATGCAGTACTACTTTAACACATCACAAACATAATACATATAGCATTGCATTAAAACTTAACTTTACATGTAACAAATCATGTAGCACTTAGCATATTATAAACATATAATAATTTTTCTCCCCTTTAGTTAAATAATTTTATAGTATATCTCCCTTTTTGTCATTAAATGCACAAATAATAGTTTTTCTCTCCCCCTTTGTTAAATAATTTTATAACATACGACATAATAAGAAATATTTTCAATATCTCTCCCCTTTTCATAATAATTATGAAAGATAAAGCACAACAAGGTCTAATATGACAAATGATACCAATTTGGAAAAAAATACTAAACATTAAATATATTCATTAAATAAAAACAATAATAAAATAGTTAATACTTAATAAAACTAGTAGCACTTTACAATGCTAAAACTAGTAGCACTTTACAATGCTAAAACTAGTAGCACTTTACAATGCTAAAACTAGTAGCACTTACAATACTATACATCATCATATACTCTCCCCCTTTGTCAAAGACTAAAAATGGAAGAAAGACACAGACAAGATACCAAATAGGTACTAATTAAAAAGAAAAAACAAGATATGATACTGAAAATAAACCAAAAGGAAATAAAATACTAAGAACTAAAATAATTATAAGCGAGATTGATCAAAACTAAGAAGTCTAAGAGTCATGTCCATCTTGAGGATCTTAGAATAAAGGAGGAGGAGGAGGAGGCCAAGAGCATTGTATGTTGTGATGAGCATATAATTAATGAATATCATACTTTATGTGATCCATGCTCAGAGTGTTAAATCTAACATACACTTTATCAAATCTAGTGTTAATAACATAATTCAACTATAGAGATACGATAAAAAAAATCAACTAAAAATTTTATAAAAATAAATAATGAAAATGGGAAATTTTTGATATAAAAAAACATGTATATAAAATAAATTTATTAATTAAATATTTTTTCTTAAAAATATAATTATGAAAAGGTATCAAATACAAAAAATAAACAGAAAGTAAAAATGAGTGAAAAACATGATAACACATGAACCCAACCATTAATTAAGCAATTAAACAAGTCATCAAGACAAGCTTAAACCATCAATCATACTAAGCTCATGCTTAATAAAATTCAATCTTTCCTCATAAAGAAGATTGGTAAAAATGTCCACTAATTAGTGATTTATGTCAACAAATTCAAGATAAATATCACCTTTTGCATATGATCATGCAAGAAATGATGTTTAAAGTCTATATGCTTAGTTCTTGAATGTTGAATGAGATTCTTGCTAAGGTTTATAGCACTTGTATTGTCACATTTAATTAGAATGTGATTAATATCAATACCATAGTCCCTAAGTTGTTTTTCACATAACACTTATGAACAATAATAACTAGCTACTATATATTCTGCTTTGACGGTGAACAAGGCAACCAAAACTTATTTCTTACTAAACCAAGGAAGTAAACATTGTCCAAAGAATTGACAAGTTCTAGAAATGCTTTTTCTATCTAGCAAACTACTGGCAAAATCCACATCCGAATAACTAATCAAGTCAAAGGAAGAACTTCTAGGATACTAAAGTCCTAAATGTAAACTTCCACTTAAATATTTGAAAATTCTTTTAATTTCATTCAAATGAGACTTATTAAGACTAGATTTAAATCTAGCACACAAGCCTGTAGCAAACATGATATCTTGTCTACTTATAGTTAAAGAAAGAAGGGATATGTTCATACCCATAAATCGCCTTTCATTAACCAATTTGCCATTATCATTCTTGTTGAGTTTGGTAGTGGTGCTCATAGGAGTTTTGCTTGGCTTTCCTCCATCCATGTCAAACTTCTTAAAAATGTCTCTTGTATATTTAGTTTGATAGATGAAAATCCCATCTTTACATTACTTAATTTGAAGTCCAAGGAAGAACTTGAGTTCATCCATCATGCTCATCTTAAATTCTCCTTACATCAACTTAGAAAATTTCTCACATAACCAATGGTTAGTAGCATTGAAAATAATATCATCAACATATATTTTCATAATACATAAATCGTGTTTGGATTTCTTTATAAAAAAGTTATGTTAACCTTTCCTTTAGAGAAACCTTTCTCTAATAAAAGTTACTCAATCTTTCATACTAAGCTCTTGGAGCTTGTTTTAATCCATATAATGCTTTAGAAAGTTTAAATACATGACTAGGAAAATTAAAACTTTCAAAACTTGAAGGTTGTTTAATATACACCTCCTTTCAATAAAACCATTTAAAAATGCACTTTTAACACCCATTTGATAAAGTTTAAAATTCATGAAGGATGAAAATACAAGTAGCATTCTAATAGCTTCTAACCTTGGAACTGAAGCAAATGTTTGATCATAATCAATGCCTTCCTCTTGATTATATCCTTTAGCTACTAGTCTAGCTTTGTTCCCAATTATGACACCTTAATCATTCATCTTATTTCTAAACACTTATTTGGTGCCTATAATATAATGATGTTTTGGTTTAGGAACTAAGGTTCAAACCTTATTTCTCTTAAATTGATTTAATTCATCTTGCATAACAATGACCTAAAATTCATCACTCAAAGCATCATCAACATTTTTAGGTTCAATTTAAGATATGAAGGCTAGATTAATAATACACTTAAATTAAGATATAGTAGTTACTCCCTTTGTAGTGTCACCTACAATGAGGTCTTAAGGATATGCTTTCTTAAATTGTCAATCCTTTAGAAGTTCATCCTTCAAAGTAGGTTAAGACATCTCCTTATTGTCCTCCTTACTTGGACCTTCAAGTTCTAAAGACTTACTAGCATTTTCTTCTTAAGTATTCATATCCACATGCTTATTTATAGAATCATCAACACTGCGAATATCCTTTTTAGGATCAAGTGAGTTTGATTCATTAAATACAATATGCATTGATTCTTTAACTACTAGTGTTCTTTTATTGAAGACTCTTTGCTAGAGGTGGCATAGCCTAGAAAAATTCCTTAATCAGTTTTAAAATTAAATTTCCCAAGGTTATCCTTGGTGTTTAATAGAAAGAACTTGCATTCGAATACTTTAAAATATGAGATTTTAGGAGGTTTTTTTTTATTGTTCTAAAGCTTATATGAAATTTTATTTAAAATTGATCTTTTAAATACTTTATTCACAATGTAGCAAGATGTGTTAACAACTTTCACCTAAAAGTATAAAGGTAAATTATACTTATGAAGTATTGTTCTAGCCATTTCCACTAGAGTTTTATTTTTCCTTTCAACTACATTTTGTTGAGGAGTTTAAGGAGAAGAAAAAGTATGTGAAATACCATTTTCTTGCAAAAAGTTTTGAAGAATTCATTTTCAAATTTGGTTCCATAATCATTTCTAATAGATGAAATGCAAAAAACTTTTTCTCTTTAAACTCTTTTTAAAAAATTTTTAAATGATTTAACATCATTCTTATGAGTAAGAAAACACACCTAAGTAATTCTAGAGTAATCATCAACCAAGACATAAGCATAGTGCACACCACTACGACTAGCAACACTAGTTGGTCCAAACAAATCCATATGAATTAGTTTAAGTGGCCTAGAAGTAGAGACTACATGGATTTTAAAAAGGCTGAGGAGGTTTTTCTCTAGAGGGGATTGTGATTGAAAAAGTAGAGGGGTTGTTCATTTAAAAAAAAAAAGGAAATGAGAGTTTTTAAAAAAAGGTAGAGGCAAAGAAACTTTTTTTAAAAAAAGAAGTTTAATGAGAATGAAAAAAAGGTTTTGAAGAAAAAAAATCTAGAGAGTTAAAATCTTTTAAAAAAATATGTGCTTTTGGTTTTGAATAGACAATTTTCTAGTCTTGAAGCCAAAATCAATTAAGAGATCAATTTCCAATGGTGAATCCTTCTTCTGAGGAGCAATCAACAAAACTGCATCCATAAATAATCTTCTTCTACTCTTTTCTTTTTTTATTTTTATTTTTATTTTATTTTGATTATTGATTATTTACTAATTTCTTTTTGTTGTTTACTTTTTATATTTTATGGCTATGATGAGAGCTGTGATTGAATTGGTGAGAATTTGAAGATCCATGGTGTGCCATGGATAGAAAATTTGTAGATTTTAACATAGATTTTTAAGCTTAATTTAATTTTTTCATTTTTATTATTGTCTATGTTTTGTTTATTTATTTGGACATGTATTAATTAATTTTTATGTGTAAGTTGTAATAGCCCTAATAGTGGGAATAATGAAATATTTACTTTATGCGTTCTTAAAATCAATTAGTAATTAGATTCAATTTGGTAAGCCCTAATTAAAATAAATGGTGGCTTTAGTTAATTAGGGTTGCATGTAATTAATTTAAGGTTAGAAATCACTGTGAATGCTTTTGTTTGATTATTTGGGTTTATTTTGTTTTATGTTTCTTTATTTGTTTTTGGCCTCAAGCTCACGATACGTCTAACTCACTCAATTAGTAGGCTATAAAAATGGTTTTAGGTTTTAATTAATTTTAAAATCAATTTAGGTCCATCTAGGTTAATTTAGACTTTAGGCCCATTTTTAGTTTAATTAAAATTTTGATTTATACTTAGCTTAGTTCGTTAAAGCATTTCTTTCAAAATAAATAAACTTAGGCTCATTTTTATTTAAATTTAAATTAATTAGAATTAGGCCCACTAATTAAATCCAATTCAATCCCGTTTTTTTCCCATAAAATTAATAGTTTTAGGCTCATTTCTTTAGAATTAAAAATTGACAGACATAAACTCACTAATTTATTAAAATGTAGGCCTATATTTAGTTTTCCATTTCACGTGTAAATAAAACATGTAGACTTAGCTAAATCTAAATAAAATTAACATAGTTTAGACTGACTTAAGGACATCTTGCTATATATGAATGCAGTTTTTTTTTTATGTTCTATTTCAATCAGTTGCCTTGAAGTTAAATGAATGATAATTAGGGTTTAAAATGAAATTGAATGTAATTATAGAATAAGATAGTAATTCATAAACCAATTTTAAAGAATATGAGATGAAAAGAAATTAGTATTCTACTCTAAGAATTTCCTAGTTATTATGCTATCTTTCTTTCAGATAATCGAGTACCACCACTTTCAATTTATCCTAGCTATTACCCTAGGTAGTGACTCCTTATCTCCATGTCATTTCTTTATGATATGGTAGTGTTTTCCTTAGAGCCCTAAGCTCAAACAGTGTCATGGTTGCTAAAATCTTGGATGCATGCTAAACCCCACAGTCTATAGTAGTGACTCCACTAAGGATAAGAGATACTGATTCTACTTTTGTTCTTTAGAATTATTTATTATTTATTATTTTATTCTTGCATTCATTTGTGTATCCCTATTTACTGATGGTGTTGGTTTATGATTCCATAATTCCACTAGCTTCATGGAGTTGTAGATTAGATAGCCATCACTCTTAGCCTTAACTTAGTCCAAGAGAGATTACTGGGCTTATTTGACCAACGTCTATAACCCAAGTCCTAAAGGGAGGGTAGTGTTCTCTCGAGGTGGAAAATGATGCTAGACCCCTCTGACCTTGGTCTGTAACTCAAGTCCTAAAGGAGGGAATCTTACTAAGGGGACTTTGACTTTTTACCGAACTTAACCATATATAATGGCCTAGTTATTTCCTTTAGGATTTAACTAAGATGCTTGTGATTGTTTCCATGAGGTATTTCTATTTATAAAAGCCCAAGCCCATACTTTTGGAGCATATTTAGTCTAGACTTTTATAATAAAAAATGATATTTCTATGCTTTTATTGATTTGAAAGATTTAGTATGCACATTAGTTCTTAATATCCCCTATTGATATTAAGGCCAAGATAAAAAATCCTAGAAGAAGAGACTCACCATTGAATATGTGTGTTGGAAGAATAAGGTTAGAAGGATATTGTAGACTTGATTGTTATTTATTAATTGCTACTTATTGCATGGCACATGCATTATGCATACATGCATACATAAGCTTTATGCATCATATTAACACTTTATTTTGTAGCCATTATAAATTCATCTAGGTCTTAATATATTGGAGAATGAAAAGGTGGCAAACTAGTGAGAACTAATTTGAGTCCGAGATTAGTAGCTAAAGAGGTCCTTCGAAGTTTAGAGAATAGTCATATTAATCCACTTTACTTGGAAGCTAAATTAACTACAACCAAGCAAACAAAAATGGAATAACAATAAGGAAGAAACTGGATGTTAGAAGATATTAAGGGAGCTTTAATGGATGATATGAGAGCCATAATGCAAGATGAATTGAGACAAGCCTTAATTGGATTAATGCCACCTATTGTTGCTGTTCTACTACTTAAAATTGAACAAGCACATGGTGTTGTAGCTATTCCACCTACTAAAAATGCTCCATTTGCTACTTCTGTACCTGCAACTATTGGTCCTGCTCCTATTGATAATGTTGGAGGAAAACTTGTTGCTAGAAACCCACTTATTGCTAAGGTTAAGCTTAAAGATGTTGAGAACTACATGGTCGAGAAAGCAAAGAAGGAATCACTTGAACTAGTACAAGGTCATAAGTCTAAGAGATGCAAGCATAGACTCATAAAATGTCCAAAATGGAGGAACTGATAAGAGGAGGAGGCATGGGATACTCATTTGATTTTGACAATATGTTATAAATAGAAGGGCATAAATTGCCTAAGAAATTTAAAATGCCATAATTATAGAAGTTTGATGGAACTAGAGATCCAAAGATCTACCTTAATGTATAATAACTATGAGCACCATTAAAGCCCCATTAGCAGTAGTCACCAAGTTATTTGTATTATCCTTGGAGGGAATGGTTGTGACATGGTACCATGGGCTAAAAAAATTTGTTCGGGCTAATTGGAGAGAATTATGTACTATTTTCTTGAAACAATATGATTATAACACCAAGTTAGAGGTATCCATTAGGGATTTAGAACTGACTAAGCAGAAACCTAATGAATCATTTTTTGATTTCCTTACTAGATTCATAAATAAGGCAAGATTAATGAAAAATAAACTAGATGAGAAAGATCAAGTTAGGATAATAGTTCACAATGTGTTACCTAATTTGGTTGAAAGGTTGCAAATGATGAACCCTAAGAATTTTATGGATCTTTATGATGATGGTTTGCAAGCTAAAAAGATTGAAAGTGAGAAGAAAAAGAGCTTTAGAAGTATTGGAACCTGAAATTACCCAATTGGGGGCACATAACAAGGAAGTACTAGTCGAGCTGTGGAAGTTCCTACAGTCCAATAACCTAG
This sequence comes from Mallotus nudiflorus, assembly GCA_947683625.1. Taxonomy (NCBI): domain Eukaryota; kingdom Viridiplantae; phylum Streptophyta; class Magnoliopsida; order Malpighiales; family Euphorbiaceae; genus Mallotus; species Mallotus nudiflorus. Next base: position 456,706 of record CANTUR010000472.1, on the reverse strand, counting down.
GAAATTCTCAAAGTTTAACCAACCCTTTTCTAAAGTTCTAGATCATTTGATACAAAAAGGATTTCTTAGACCTTTAACATTTTCTAAACCACCAAACCTAAATGTCCCAAGTTATGACCCAAACAGTTACTACAAGTTTCACTAAGTTATTGGTTGTTCCATATATACCTGTATTTTCCTTAAACATGAAATCCAAAGCCTTATAGACTCTAAAAAAATCACAGACCTTGAAAAAACAAATCCAAACACTAAAAATAACCCTTTCCCAGACTACTGAAATGTTCCACCGCTAGCCACTATGATGATCAATTCAGAAGTTAGTAAAGAGGAAGTACTAAGCTACTTTGAGGACATGAACCTTAAAGATAATAAGAAATCTCCTGATGCCTCTAGAGGAGTAGAGGATTTGTTAAGGCAACCTTTGAGCAAGTTTGATTACAAGGTATTTTATTCTAAGCCGCCATCTGCTGATATTCCCATTGAATCAATCATGCCCATATAATGGAGTGATGAGTTTGATGATTAGCCAGTGAAAGAAGAGAATCAGTTTAAAACTCCTAATTAGCCACAGAGGGGAGTTGAAGATTTATTAGGCCAACCTTTGGGTAAATTTGATTATAAGGTATTTTATTCTAAGCCAGCTTCTAATGACATTCCTTTTGAAGAAATTATGCCTATGGGATGGGGTGATGAGTTCAAAGATGATTATCTGAATGAGAAGAATGAAGAATCTTTGACTCCTAAACACTCTTAAGAAGGGGTTAAAGATCTATTGGGTTAGTATTTAGGTAGTCTTGACATTGATAAGTTAATCAGAAAGGAAATATGCATAGTTAGGGTATGGAAGGATAGGAAGAAAGATTGAGTTATTGGAGTTATTAATATCTGGTATAACTTTGATAAAGAGAATCATAGGGGTTTGGATGTGTGGAATAATGACCCTAAGATAAATCATGTTACTAAAAGTGGCAAGAACTAAAAACCAATTGAAAAGAATATTGTGTAAGCTATAAAAAGAGAGGAAGCTAATGATGTAGAGACAAAATATGAGTAAAAGGATAATCTAATTTTAGAGCAGCTTAAGAAGGCTAAGGCAAATATGAGCATTTAGGAATTGTTAATGCATTCAAGCAGTTACAGGAAAGCTCTTGTCAAAGCTCTAACAAAGATGAATATTGAGATGACTGCTACACTTAAGGCTATGGTTGCAAAATTCACAAAGAAGAAGCATGGTTTGATAATGTTCTCAAATGAAGATTTGACTTTGGAGGGTATAAATCATAATAAGGCACTGTTTATTCTAGCTGAAGTAAGAGGGAAAAGAACTAATTATGCGATGGTGGATGATGGTTCTACTATTAATGTGTGCCGATTAAAAATCCTACCTAACTTAGGTTTGAAGGTTGATGACTTAGTAAATTCAAATCTCATAATCAAAGCATATGATAATAGTATGAAGAACATGGAGGGCATATTCCAAGCTCTAGTTAAAATAGGACTTGTAGAGTCGACTATTGATTTTACTATATTAGACATCCCTGTTACATATGCCTTGTTATTAGGTAGACTGTGGTTTCACACCTTGGGACCCTCAACTGTGCATCAGAAGATAAAATTCCATTATGAAGGAGAAGTTGTGACTATAGAAGCTAGAACTAGCAAGGCTATGGTTGTAATACTTGATAGTAAAAAATAAGTGTGTGCTCCTCCAGGTTTTTAAGTGGCTAGAATATTTGATAAAATTAAGATGGATCTGAGAGTTGCAAAGGTGATGAAAAATATGAATTATTAGCCTAGACATGGACTGGGGAAGAGTAAGCAAGGAATTCCAGAACTCCAAGATTTCATAAGTCAAGAAAATACAATAGCATTAGGTTATACTAGGATAGGATATAGTAATAAAAGAGCAATGAAGAAGGAAAAGGTGAAGAGAAGTCTTTAGGAAGGGTAGGACCTTTGAGTGAAAACTTTATCAATAAAGAAGAGGGGAAGTACTATCTTGGTGCTAAAGAATATGTTAATGTTGTTAGTGAAGATGTTACTGGGTTTGAGATCTTCAAGGAGTCGATTGTTAAGAACCTGATGAAAGATAACAAAGAAGAAGTGATGAAGCAAGTAACTGAAAGAATGGGAGATACGATCGTTGAAGAGCTACTGTGTCTGTCACTTGAAAAGGAGCCACCCCAGGAATTAGCTACTATTATTAATAATAGCTTTAGTGATTTTTTAATGAGAAAAATGATATAATAATGTCTAGCCTTTATGAGGATGAAAACTCTATTTTTCTTGTAGTCAATGATATGAATATTGGTTTGGCTTACTTATGTGATGTTCATCCTGATAGTCCTATGCATTATAATTTTGATCATTCATGTATGTTTGACATTAATTCTATTCAATTATATTCATTTAACATGGGCACGAATGATAATCCTAAGAACATTTTTATATCATATGATGTAACTCTTGAAGAGAAGGAAAATCTTGAGAGAATGTTAATAAAAAGAAAGGTAATATTTGCTTGGTCTTATGAATATATACTAGGTTTAGATAGAGAAATTACTAAACATCACATTCCTACTTATCCAGAAATTAAATATGTTAAGAAAAAAACTTCACAGGTTGAGACTAGAGTGGACTAAAAAGATAAGAGAAGAAATTACTAAACAAATCTAGGATAATTTTCTAGAAGTGGTAGATTATCTTAATGGCTAGCAAATATAGTACTAGTCCTTAAAAAAGATGGAATGGTATGCATGTGTGTAGATTTTAGAGACCTGAATAATGCCTATCCAAAAGATGAATTTCCTTTACCCTATATCGATATAATAGTAGATATTGTAGCATCTGGTGAAATTTACTCTTTTATGGATAGATTCTTAGGTTATAATCAAATAGTGATGGTAGTTATGAATAAAATTAAGATGGCTTTCAATACAAAATGAGGAATGTACTATTATAAAGTGATGCCTTTTGGGTTGAAGAATGTAGGTGCTACTTATCAAAGGGCACCACTCTTTTCCATGTCATGATGCATAAAGAGGTAGAGGTATATGTGGATGACCTGATGGTCTAATCAGAAACAAGAGAGGGACACTTTGAAGCTTTAGATAAATTCTTGGCCCAAATTGAGAGATATAATATGAGGCTTAATCCGAAGAACTGTGTTTTTAGAATTACTTTACAAAAGCTATTAAGGCAAATAGTTAGTAGCAGGGGAATAGAGGTTGATATAGATAAAGAGAAACCCATTTAGGAAATGCCAGCACTAAAGATGGAGAAAGAGGTAAGAGGGTTCATTGGCAAGTTGTAGTATATTAGTAGGTTTATTGCAAAACTTACTAGTATTTGTGACTATTTTCAAGATTTTGATGATGAATGTTATTTTTATATATATTTTGAGTTGATTTTTAATAAAATTTGAATAAGTAATTAGAATAATTTGGGTCGAATATAAGTTTAAATAGGAAATATATTAGTGTTAGTGTTTAATTAGGATTTTATTGTTTAAAGCATAATTTTGGGAGTTTTTGTATAATATTAATTTATTTTCCCTTTTTGTAGTTAAGTCTAAATAGGAAATACAAAAGAATAAGGAACTGTGTTAAGCCTAACATGCAACATGGTTTTACCAAACTATGTTAGGTAAAGAATTCATCAAGATGGAAAGTGACATGGCTTGTACAAGCCATATGCTAAACCATGTGGTTATTGGCCAAGCTAGAAGAAAAGGAAATAATTTGACATTCAAAGTGATTGAACATGTGACATGGCTTGTCCAAGCCATGTTAAATAAAAAGTGTTTTCCTTGCTTGATAAGGAAGAGAATTTTAAGGGTTTTCAAATTTTTTTCCAAGTGAACCCTTTAAAAAGAGAATTATGAGAAGTTAGAAATAATCTTTGGTCATTGATTGGAGGACAAAAACTAGAGCTAAATGAAGATTGAAGAAGATTTGTGCAAGAAATTCAAGAGTTTATTTTTTTTATTAATTCTTCTTTTTTCATCCTTAATCATGTTTGTGTTTTTCACCATAACCATGCATGGATAATTTTCTTTTAGGGTTTAGGTTAGGATTAGTTATTCCATGATGTGATTGAACATAATTTATTATTTATTTAATTTGATTTTTAATTAATTCTATGAGTTGCACTTAATGTTTGTTTTCATTTTTAGCCAGCTTGATTGCATATTTATAGGTAGATTCGCCACCAAGAGTTAGGGGAATTTAACAGCTTAAAACTCATAGGACTTATATAACTTGAACACAAGAATAAGCGAGCTCTATAGGGAACCATGACAGTAGACAAGGGTCTACTATGGTAAACTAATAATTGTTAAGGAACTTAATAAGTTTTGTTTAACTTCTTAACCATAAAAGCAGGTTGAAATTTAATGTTTTCATGCTTAATTAAACTTTAGAGAGCCTTTAGGTATTTTAGCAAAATTACCCTTAACTAAAGTCAATATCTTTTATGTGTTAATGTGTTCATGATCGGATTGGAATAGTGAAACTAAACCTAAACTCTAAGCTTTTTATCATTTAATTATAGTCATATTCTTTTTCTTTGTTTATATTAAATTTGCACTATTATTTTATTTAATTAACTAGCTGAGAATATAAGTAAAAATATTAGTACTCAATATACAGTCCTCGTGGGAACGATATCTTTTGTACTATGATCATGATCCGTGTGTTTGTGGGTTTTAAATGTAATAAGTTTTTGGTGCCTTTACCAGGGACTAGAAATATTAATATTAATTTAATTTTTACTTTTCTTAGACTATTATTTTTTTCTTTTAATCTTACTTATTTTTCTTATTAAATTTTCAGGCAATTTTTGTTAGTTTATGAACATTCAATCTAAGGGGACAAACTTCGAGAAGATCAACCTTGAAATCAAGAAATCGAGCAAGAAAAAATGAAAGGAAAAGAAGGAGAAAGACAAGCAAAAGATGGCTAAAGATCAAGTGATACAACTAGTAAGGATTTATGCTCTTCAAGAGTACACAATGCCTAATCTGAGAGACACCCATAATAGGATTGTGAGGCCTACTATTGAAGCTAACACATTTGAAATCAAACCAATAATTATTCAAATGGTTTCACAGTCCTAATTTGGAGGTCTCCTAAGTAAAGATCCTAATGCCCATTTAGCCCAGTTTTTGGAGATTTATAACACTTTCAAAATGAAAGGGGTTAGTCAAGATGCAAAAAAGTTGAGGTTATTCCCTTTCTCTCTGAGGGATAAGGCCAAACTATGGTTGCACTCCTTAGCATTGTAGTCCATTACCATATGGAACATATTATTAAAGGCATTATTGGGCAAATATTTCCCATTGGGCAAAATAGTGAAATTCAAGTAAGAAATTACAAGTTTCACTCAACATCATGGTGAATCTTTATATGAAGCATAAGAGTGGTTTAAAGATTTGCAACGCCAATGACCTCACCATGGAGTTATGTAATGGTTGCTCATTCAAAGCTTTTATCAAAGACTCATAGAGCCAATGAGAATTATAATTAATGCTATTGCTCAAGGTTCATTCATGAGTAAGACACCCGAAGATGCCTACAATCTTCTTGAGACTATGGCATATAATAACTACTAATGGCAAGGAGAAAGAAGCACCATAAGGAAAGTCATAGGTTTGCATGAGGTGGATGGGTGGAATCTTCTTAATGCCAAAATTGACATGCTCACCAAGAAAATTGAAGCTACCACCAAAGAGTCAAATCCAATGGTTGTTTATTCCTATGATTTTTGTGGAGGAGATTATAGATGGCAGGGTTTAGTGCACGCCCAAGATTTTAGCAACCGTGACATTGTTTAAGCTCACGGCTCTAGAGAACACACTAACCACTGTCATAAAGACATGGCATGGAGATGAGGAATTGCTACCTAGGGTAATAACTAGGAAAAATTGAAAAATGGTGGTACTCAATTCCCTAAAAGAAATCTACCACCACAACCAAGAGATTCTGGGTACAAAATGCTAACTTCTTTCAGTCTTATGTTCTTTTAGAATTACTTTATGGATTACTATCTTAATCTCTATTTACATGCAATTTCATATAAACCCTTATTAAAACAATCAACTCTAGGCAAACTAGTCATGAAATATATAAGTAAACAATGCATTCATTTAAATAACAATCCCTAGGTTAGTCTAATCTACATTGATTTTAATTAAGTGAGCTAAATCTACATGTTTTAATTTATAAGTGAGCCTAAAGACTAATGAGCCTAATTCCTATTTAATTTGAATTAGATGAGCCTAAGTCTATTTATTTTAATTCTAAAAGTGGGAATAAATCTACAAATTATGAAGTATTTAAATTAGTGGGCATAATTCAACATATTTTAATTCTACATAAAAAATGGGCCTAAGTCTAAATTAACCTAAATGAGTCTATATTGATTTAAAATTAAACCTAAAAATCCAATTAAAAGCCTATTTATTAAATGGGTTAGAGCCTAAATGTGGGCTTAGAGCCCAAAACACATAAAAAAAAAAAACCAAAAAAAAAAACCCAAAACATAAAAAATCAAAACAAACAAATAAAAAAATCAATCATGCAATTAAATTATTTCTTCTAAAAAAAACCTAATTTTAATTAACATGCAACCTTAATTAATCTATTGCCTCCATTGATTTTAGTTAAGGTTTACCAAAATGAACCTAATTTACTAATTAATTTTTAAGAACAAGAGAACTAAATTTTCATTATTCATACCATTGAGGCTATTACAAAATCTACCAAAATAATAAAGAAAATAAAATTAAAATACAAACCCTTAAGAAGATAAATTAAACAAATTCAAAACCTAAAAATAAAATAAAATAAACTAAAATAAACAAAGAAAAATGAAATTAAATTGGGATATTGACTTTTGGCATTCATTCATGGAATCTCCATGAGTTTCCTTGTTTCAATCATTTATTCATCACTAGAATCATGAAACACAAAGAATAAAAAAAGAAAAGAAGATTAGAATTAATGAATAGAGAAAACAAAATAATGAAAATAAAACCTGAATAAAAAAAACAAGAATAATAAAATCAAAAATAATAAAAAGAAAATAATGATATAAAAGAAAGAACTAATAAAAAGAAAGGAGTAGAAGATAAGTAATGCTATGCATATGCTATTTGAATGCCCTTCAAAATGAGATTTCACCATTTTGAGAAAATTGACTCTGCGCTTTCTTGATTTCTGGACTTTTTTAAAAGATCTTTCTTTGTTTCTGTTTTTTTAGAAAAGGGTTTTGAAATGACAGTATCAAGTTAGGTCTCCTCCCTTTTTTTTTTAATCAACCTCTATTGCAGTAGTTAATTAGGGTTTTTGTTTTCTTTTTTTACCTAGTTCCCCCCTTTTTTTTTATTTCTTCTTTGCTAATCTTTTCTTTTTATATCTCATTTTTAAGCTAGCCGCTTATGTGATCACATGAGTGATATAATCATAGTAGTTTTGATCTCTCTCTTCCCAAAAAATAGGATAAGAATTTTAACTTTTAAAAAATAAAAGGTTATACGCATAAGAGACGCGTATTGGACCTGGACCAAAACCTACAGATAAATACTCAAATCAATTTATTTATAAATTAAATTTGGACCAATCACATTAAGAAAAAATATTTTTACTAATTTTTTAGTGCCTCGGCATTCCAAAATGTTGATCGGCATTGTGTAATGTTGATTGGCATTACGTAATGCTAATTGGCATTACATAATGTCGATTGACATTATTTAATGTCAATTGGCATTACATAATGCTGGTTGCACATTTCCAAATATACCCTTGAAAAAGTTAAATTTTTACAATTAAACTCAAAAAATGTTGCAATTTAGTCCTTAAAATCATGAAACTTAACACTAGAGGTCAATTTTTTTTTATTAAATTATCATCATAAAGGCTTTCGTTGCATTTATGAACAATTGCATCCTAAAATTGGGTGCTTACAGTTGCCCCCCTTTGTCATTATTTTCTTGACAAATTGTGACAATGTAATAAAAACACACAATTTCGAAGGAAAGAATTAGGGTACTTAATTGTATCCTAATTGATGGATTAATGTTTAAATTACTGTGCAATTTTTAATTAAGATGCTATGTTTAGCATGCTTCACTATATTTCCTGTAAAACATCTAGTGAGATATATGCAAATGAGTTTTGCTATATTCCCCGTGGGACATTTAACGTTTCACGATTTGAGAATATATTATAGCTCATGTGGAACATCTAGTAATAATACCATAACTATTGTGTAGTGTCCAGTGATCTGCATTATATTCCCTTTGGGACATCTAGTGACAATGGATTTTGTTATATTTCCTATGAGACATTTAATGAAATATATGTAATGATTCTCATTATATTCCCTATGAAACGTTTAGCGATTTATGATTTTTTTTAAAAAAAGCATGTTATAGTTCCTATGGAACATCTAGCAATCTGTGATGTAAAATTTTACTATATTCCCTGCAGGACGTTTAGCGATTCGTGATTTGAAAAATGTGCTATAGTTCATGTGGAACATATAGTAATGATACCATAACTACTGTGTAGTGCCTGGTAGATCAAAAGATTTAAAAATTCATGTTATAACTGCTTTGTAACATATAACATATTGAATTTGAAATTCATGTTATAACTACTGGGTAGTGCATAACAAAATAATCTGAAATTTCTATTACAACTACTATGTAGCAAATAATAAAACATATTTAAAATCCTTGACAAAAATGATGGTGCATATAAAATGTAAAAATTGAATTTTGTAATCATATTCTATATTATGCACTTGACAAAGGATTCAAAATTTTAATACAGGCTAACTATGTAATTAATAATTCTGTGAAGTATTAATTAGTGATATTAATTTCTTGAGTTAATTATGAATGGACCAAATTGTAAGGAAGAAATTTGGACTTGAATACAAATAAAGTTAAAGGACTAAAGTGGATGCTTGCCACTTTAATATAAACTTTGTATTTTTCCGATTCTTTCTTCATTTCCTTTGTCCTTTTTATTACTTACTGATTATGCTACAATCCATAATTGCTTGTGATTAGCTGCAACCCTTTCATTGCTCATTGATGATGCTACAATCCATAATTGCTTGCGATTAGCTGCAACCCTTACATTGCTTGCCTTTGATACTATAGTCCATAACTGCTCCCAAACTGATTACAATCCTTTCATTGCTTATCGATTATGCTACAATCCATAATTGCTTACGATTAGCTACAACCCTTTTATTACTCATTGATGATGCTGCAATTCATAATTGCTCACGATTAGCTGTAACTCTTTTATTGCTCAATGATAATGTTAAAATCCATAATTGCTTGCAATTAGCTATAACCTTTACATTGCTCACTGATGATGTTGTAATCCATAATTGTTTGCAATTAGCTACAACCCTTACATTGCTCACCTTTGATGCTATAGTCCATAACTACTCATAAATTGATTGCAATCCTTTCATTTCTTACCTTTGATAATGCTATAGTCCATAACTGCTCATTGATGATGTTGTAACCCATAATTGCTTGCAAATTGATTGCATTCCTTTCATTGCTTGCCTTTGATAATGCTACAGTCCATAACTACTAGTTGATGATGCTGTAACCCATAATTGCTTGCAAAATGACTACAATCCTTTAATTGCTTGCCTTTGATAATGCTACAATTCATAATTATTCACTGATGATGTTGCAACCCATAATTTCTTATAAATTGACCGCAATCCTTTCATTGCTCACCTTTGATAATGCTACAGTCCATAACTGCTTGCTCATGATGCTACAACCCATAATTGCTTGCAAATTGACTACAATCCTTTCATTGCTCACCTTTAATGCTATAGTCTATAACTGCTCACGATTAGCTACAACCCTTTATTGCTTGCTGATGATTCTGATTAACTGCAACCCTTTTATTGCTCACCTTACTATTGCAGTCAATAACTGCTCATAATTTTTTATTGTTTGAGTCAAATGCTTTAAATTCTTTGTGTTGGTTGATTAGAATTTTTTACTGACTGACTTTGAATTTTTTTGTATTGACTATCTTTACAAGTTGGGTGCACTTTCTTATGGATTTGCAATTCTTACATACTTGTTGAAGTTAGCTTCAATCATTATGAAGGTATAAAAGTACATTATAATGTTGAAAATTTATGAGAAAATTCATTATTTTTTCATGAGATAGCGTGCACTCAATGAATCTCACTATTTTTTTGATTTTCATGACTATCATTTATTTGCCATTTGTAGAGGTTAGAGGCATTATTAACTATCTTATGCTGAGAGTATATCTTTTACTAAGTGAAGAGCTTATTTTGACACCTAATTTTAGGGAGAATTTGTTAAACAAAACTTACGAAAATTGAGCATAAAAAGCTGAGTATCAAAATAGCCTTTAAATTATTTTTATGCTTCTCTTCCTTATCCAAGTATTCCCCTACCTTTCTCATATTACTCGGTGTGGATATATTGAAAAGGTCCTTTGGATACTCATACTCTTATATTGCATTAGAGTAAATAGAGCAGTTTTTTTTTGCATGGTCTTCTTTTAGTATTCCCCTGCATTTCTCGTATTACTCAATGTGGATACTGGTAGAAGTTTCATGTTAATACTCTTACTCATCTCTGAGTCTTAGAGTAAATTATGCTTGCTCTTGTTTTGATTCTCCTCTTAGTATTCCTTCTCCTTTCTTGTATTAATCAGCATGGATACTGCCAAGGGATTTTTTACTCATACTCATTTTTGAGCATTAGAGTAGATTATATGCATAATTTATCATTTGAAAGATTGAAATGATGCTATGAAATTCAAGCCATTTATGCTTTAAGTCCACAGATTTTGTCTTTGCATTTTCTTCCCCTTATTTTGGTGTAAAACAAACATTAAATTGATTAGAGTTTATAAACTCTCAACACAAAGTTGCTAACTAATCATTTGAATTCCATAAGGCTAATAATAAAGACCCATTATGATTAAAGGTTATGAGACAGGCTTTTCGCACATGATCTCGTGAAGTGGATGAATTTACTTTCAATTTGTGAATTTTATTATTGAGATGGTACTTTATTATAGAATTTAAGAGTTATGTTACTTCCTTTTTATTGTCTTGAAGAGTGTTTATTATTTGCTATCTAGCCCATTCTTATTGATGTATCGATTCCTTTCCCCTTCTTCATTCTCTTTTTTTTTTCCCTACATAAAATACCATAAGTTAGTATGGTCTATTTGCAAGTGAAGAAATTTTATCAAAATGCAATGTTATTCTTTCGCATTCTTCCCTTTTAATTATGATGATGATGTTTCTGGTCACAAGTCATGATACTCTATAATTGAAGTTGTGGGTTTAGGCTGTGTTTGTATTTTCGCCATTCTCATTAATGCTATGGTAGAGTGCTTCATTTCTCTTATTGACATCTCCTACAAAAAAAGGTTTAGGAGTTATAGATCTTATTTCATGATCAAATAATTTTTCAGAGTGCATTCATTTTAAGTTTTAAGTGCACTCTTCCCTTTTTAAGGCCGATAAATGTATTGCTGACATGTTAGACCTTCTCATCACCATGTTCCATACCCTACATTGGATTAATTGTTATGAAGAGATATTCCATATGATGCTCCACATGAGACTATGGAGATGGATGTTGAAGTTGAGGAGCTTGAGCATTCTATCCAGCCTCTTAAGGTTAATAGGATAATGCTTTTGTAGGTATCACTGTCGATGATATTCCCTTACTAGATGGGCCTATAATTTATTAGGCTCATTAAGTCTAAAGTCCTATTGAGTACAGGTTCACCTTGATGGAGTTGCTCTTCCTTTTTTACTTCTTGAAATGCTTTATATATTAATACTTTGACTACTTTCCTGCACTTTTTCAATATTAATTTTAATTGTTAGTAGTAGAGTATTTGTATAATATTTTCTAGGCTCAAAGACTTTATTATGCAAAGTAGGTATATCATAATAGATGTATGCAAGTGTATGCATGTTATGTATGACATATATGATCCCAATAGGTTTTTTGTTTAGAACAGAGCTATGTTCAAAGCTTGGAGTGTGAGAACGAGGTGACTTATTAATAACTTGTAAGTTTGGGCATTGATTGCTTTGCTGTTGGTATTTTTGATGTCAAAGCTTCTGATACAGTTCGTTGGACTAATGACCAAGCTAGCAAGTGGGGTCCATGGCTCGACATTGGAGCTTGTGATTGACCATTGTACTGTTGAAATTTTCTTTTTATAATTGCTTTTGCTGTATAATAACCAATGTATTTGTATGATTTTTTTTGCCTCAAGATCTCTTATACTGGCTCTTATACTTTAGCATTCCATCTTTTCTCTTTGAATGTGGACTCACTGTTCTATAATTTTCCCCTAAAGCTACATTCCTCCCCCCAGTTTCATTCTAAATTCATTCATACTATTCTAGTAGTCTTTTTTTTTCATTTTTGTGTGCATGAGACACAATTCGTTCACTATTATTGTTGATCCTTTGACTTACTAACCCTATTAGTTGCAATCTTATGCATTAAAGATGCAGAGGAGTGGGCAAACTAACTGAAGTGATTTCTTGAAGATGAAATCAACTAGACTTACACTTCGAAGGACTCTTGAGTAGAATATGAGGCTTGATGTTAATGCAATGATTGATGATAGTTAGAAGGTAGGAGTTGCAACGTAAGTTATTGAGCCACCTAAATTCCTAAGGTACAAGGGAATACTAAGCTTATAGACAAAATTATAAAGGGGTGGCAAAAAAGAAAACATAACTAAAATATTGATCTTATAGCTTTGATTTGGCTTTCATTATGTATTGTCTTTCCATTTAGATACTTATACAGTAAGATAAAGATGAATATGCAGTATTTGAACAAAAACTTCAGATTCAATTTTACTCATTCATCATGGAAAAAATGATAACATTTATTACATCATATAATATAACTCCTATTGTCAATTAGTCCTAAATTTTTTCTCTTTAATTTTTACCTCACTATTATTTTTTTGTTTTTCTCTCTCCTTATTTTTTCCTTTTTCTTTCCTTTTCATTCTTTTTATTTTTTTTCTCAAATTTCCTATATTCAGAAGTTACATCATGTGATATATGGATGTTCTTTGAATTTACATTTGTGCCCATGCTGAATGAATATAATTGAATTGAATTTATGTTAAACATGCAGATGTGATCAATATCATAATTCACAGTACCATTAGGATGTACACTACATAAGTAAGCATGATTAGAATTCATATCATCGATCACTAAAACAAAACAAGTTCTAAAGAAACTAAAGTTTTATTCAAAGAAGACAATAAGAAAATTTATTTCCTATTCTAGATGTTAAGGATGATGAGTCTCAAGGTGGTTATCCTTCAGGTGGCTGACATAACAACTATTCTTTCATCTTTTTGATAACTATCTTTATTACTTCATCTTTCTGTACCTCAACTGTGCATTTTTCTTTCTTATCTTGTAGCTTCTCATCATCAAACTCATCACCCCATCCTGTAGGCATAATCAACTCAGAGGGTATGTCAAAAGAAGGTGGTTTAGTGTAAAACACCTTATAGTCGAACTTACTTGAAGGTTGACCTAATAAGTCTTCTCCTACTTCCTCATATTTAAGGAAATTAAGAGATTCTCTTTGGTTTTAAGGTCTAGGTCCTCAAAGGAGCTTAGCACTTCTTCCTCACTAGCACCTAAGCTGATCATCATGGTAGCTAGGGGTGGTGCATTTCAGTAGTTTGGGAAAGGATTATTTCCAGTGCTTGGGTTTTCAAGGTTTGTGATCTTTTCGGATTCTATAAGGTTTTGGATTTCATGTTTGAGGCAGATGTAATTATCTATGGAGTGTTGGAGGTTCTGATGGAATTTGCAGTGTTTGTTTAGGTTATAGCCTGGAGTGTTTGGGTTTGGTGGGTTTGGATTAGATAAAGGTTGAAGTTAGCCCTTTTACATTAGACACTCTAGGATTTTGACAAAGGTTAGTTAAAATTGGAGAATCTCCTTGGTTGTTGAACAATATGAACTTCCACAATTTGTCTAGTGCTTCTTTACTGTGTGCCCCCCGTTGGGTAATTTTTTGCTCCAATGCTTCTAACAATCTTCTTTTTCTCACTTTCAATCTCCTCAGCTTGTAACCCATCATTATAAAGGTCTGAAAACATCTTAGGGGTCATCATTTGCAACCTCTCAACCAAATTAGGTGACACATTTTGAACAATCATCCTAACTTGATCCTTTTCAGACAACTTGTTTTTCATTAATCCGACCTTATTCATGAACCTAGTCAGAAAATCTGAAAATGATTCATTAGTCTTCTACTTGGTCAATTCTAAATCTCTAATGGACACTTCAAGTTTGGTATTATATTCATATTACTTTCGAAAAGCGGTATATAGTTCTCTCCAGTCTGCTCAGATAGACTTCTCTAACCCATGATACCAATTAACAGCCATACCCTCTAAGGATAGTACAAATAACTTGGTAACTACTGATAAAGGAGCTTTAGTGGTGCTCATAGTAGTTGTATATTAACTAAGGTGGATCCTTAGGTCTCTAGTACCATCAAACTTTTGTAGTTGTGGCATCTGAACTTGTCAAGTAGCTTATCCTCCTCAAATTGTGTCACATCATCAAAGTCAAATGAGTATCCAATGCCTTGTCCTCTCATTAATTCCTCTATCTTAGACATTGTCTGAGTCAGTGCTTTCATATGCTTGGATTCTAACTCTTGAACTTGCTCAAGTGATTCCTTTTTTTCTTTTTCAACCATGTAGTTCTCAACATCCTCCAATTTCATTTCCACAATAGGTACATCCTTAGTAGCATTTAAGGGTAACCCCCCAGCATTGTTATGGTTAGCAAGTGGTGCACACACAATAAGTGGATTGGCCATACCTAGTGGTGTAGTAGCAGGAGGTGGCATTAGTCCAACCAAAGCTTATCTTAGTTCATCTTGCATCATCACTCTCATGTCATTCATCAATGCTTTTTTGATGTCCTCTAAAGTCTAGTTTCCTTCTTCTTGTTTTTCAATCTCTTCTGTTTGAGTTAGTGCAGCCTCTAGATAAAGCGGTTTGATATGACTCTTTTCCAAACTATGAAGGATCCCTTTAGCTATTGGTTTTGGACTCAAGTCAGTTCTCACTAATTTACCACCTTTTCGACTCCAAACATAAGAAGACTTTAATGAATTTATGATGGCTGTGAAAGAAAGTGTTAGTATGCATGCATGCATACATGATGCACGTGCTATGCAATAAGTAGCTAGTAGCAATTAAGTGTACAATATCCTTCTAACCTTATTCCTCCCACACACGTATTCAATGGTGAGTCTCCTTTCCTAGGGTTTTTGGTCTTGGCCTTAATATCATCAAGGGATATCAAGAACTGACTCTCATGCCAAATCTCTTTTAAAATAGTAAAAACATAGAAACAACATTTTTAAGTGTAAAAGATTAGCCCAATCTTTATTAGCCTAAATAGGCTTCTAAAGTATGGGCTTGGGCTTTTATAGATAGAATTACTTCATGGAAAAATTCATAAGTTATTTGGGTAATCTTTAGGGAAGTTACTAAGCCACTATGTGAGCTAAGTTGGGTGAAAAAGGTCAAGGTTCCCTTAGCAAGATGCCCTCCTTTAAGACTTGAGTTATAGGCTAAGGTCAAAGGGGCCCGACATCCTTTTTAAACTTGAGAGAAGACTACCCCCCTTTAGGACTTGGGTTATAGACTCTAGTCAGATGAGCCCAGTAATCTCTCTTGAATCGAGTTAAGGCTAAGACTGATGGTTAACCAATTTACAATCCCATGAAGCTAGTGGAATCATAGAGCCAGAAACCAACACCATCGATTATTAAGGATATGCAGAATGAATGCAAGAATAAAATAGTAATTAATAAAATAATTCTAAAGAACACAAATAGAATTAGTATCTCTTATCCTCAATGGAGTTGCCACTATAGACGGTGGAGTTTAACACGTCACCAAGATTTTAGCAACCGTGATACTATTTGAGCTCAGGGCTCTAGAGAACACACTAACCACTATCATAAAGGCATGGTGTGGAGATGAGGAGTCATCACCTAGGATAATAACTGGAACAAATTGAAAAATGGTGGTACTCAATTCCCTAAAAGAAAACCATCACCACAACTAGGAGATTTTGCGTATAGAATACTAACTTCTTTCAATCTCGTGTTTTTTTAGAATTACTTTATGAATTACTATCCTAATATCTATTTACATGCAATTTCATATAAACTCTTATTAAAACAATCAACTCCAGGCAAATTAGTTATGAAATATACAAGTAAACAACGCATTCATTTAAATCACAATCCCTAGGTTAGTCTAATATATATTAATTTTAATTAAATGAGCTAAATCTACATGTTTTAATTTATAAGTGAGCCTAAAGATTAATGGGCCTAATTCCTATTTAATTTTAATCAGGTGAACCTAAGTCTATTTATTTTAATTATAAAAGTGGGCCTAAATCTACAAAATATGAAGTATTTAAATTAGTGGGCTTAATTCTATACATTTTAATTCTAAATAAAAAATGGGCCTAAGTCTAAATTAACCTAAATAGGTCTAAATTGATTTTCAAATTAAACCTAAAAATCCAATTAAAAGCCTATTTATTAAATGGGTTAGAGCCTAAATGTGGGCCTGGAGCCTAAAACACACAAAAATAAACAAAAAAACCCAAAAACATAAAAACAAAACAAATTAAAAAGATCAACCATACAATTAAATTATTTTTTCTAAAAAAACCTAATTTTAATTAACATGCAACCTTAATTAATCTACTAACTCTGTTGATTTTAATTAGGGTTTACTAAATTGAACCTAATTTACTAATTAATTTTTAAGAACAAGAGAACTAAATTTTCATTATTCCCACTATCGGGACTATAACAAAATCTACCAAAATAATCAAGAAAATAAAATGAAAATGCAACCCTTAATAAGACAAATTAAACAAATTCAAAACATAAAAAAATTAAAATAAACTAAACTAAACTAAATGGAGCAAAATGAAATTAAATTGGGTTCATGATTCTTGGCTTTCATTAATGGAATCTCCATGAGTTTTCTTGGTTCAATCATGTATTCATCATCAGAATCATGAAACACAAAGAATCAAAAAAGAAAATAAGATTATAATTAATGAACAAAGAAAACAAAATAATGAAAATAAAACCTAAATAAAAAACATAGGAATAATAAAATAAAAATAATAAAAAGAAAATAATGATATAAAAGAAAGAAGTAATAAAAAGAAAGAAGTAGAAGATTAGTAATGTTGTGCAAATGCTATTTAAATGTCCCTCAGAATGGGATTTCATCATTTTGAGAAAATTAACTCTGCACTTTCTTGATATCTGGACTTTTTTAAAAGAACTTACTTTGTTTCTTTTTTTAAAAAAAGGGTTTTGAAATGACAGTATCAGGTTAGGTCTCCTCCCCTTTTTTTTCAATCAACCTTTATTGTAATAGTTAATTAGAGTTTTTATTTTCTTTTTTTACCTAGTTCCCCCCTCTTTTTTTGTTTCTTCTTTGTCAATCTTTTCTTTTTATATCCTATTCCTAAGCTAACCACTTACACCATCATAGGAGTTATGTAATCACAATAGCTCAATCTCTCCCTTCCCAAATAATAGGATAAGAATTTTAACTTCAAAAAAAGAAGATTATACATGTAAGAGACTCGTACTAGATCGGGACTGAAACCTATAAATAAATACTTAAATCAATTTATTTATAAATTAAATTTGGACCAATCATAGTGAGAAAAAAGATTTTTACCAAATTTTTTAGTGCCTCGACATTCTAAAATGTTAATCAGTATTGTGTAATGCCGGTTGGCATTATGTAATGCTGATTGGCATTGCATAATGCTGATTGACATTGCATAATGCTGATCAACATTATGTAATGTCAATTGGCATTACATAATGTTGGTTGCACGTTTACAAATATACCACTACAAAAGATATTTTTTCATAATTAAACCTATAAAACATTGGAATTTAGTCCTTGAAATCGTGAAACTTAACATTAGAGGTTAATTTTTTATTAAATTATCATCAAAGAGGCTTTCATTGCATTCATGCACAATTGCATCCTAAAATTGGGTGCTTATAAAGACACTCAACTATTGAATTCTAAAGAAGTCTTGCTTCTTAAGATCGATCCATATAACAACTCAATGCTCTAAACAACTTTCAAAGGAACCAAGGAAACCCCACTCAAACACATACAATCTAGGATGGTGTAACCACCTAAAATTTTCATGGTCCAATTAAAGGGGAGTCCAGAATGCCAACCAAGGATTCAAGTAACCTCCACCACTGGGTTTCCAACAAAAGAATTCTTTCCACCAATATCAAGAGAGAAAGCCTAACCTAGAGAGCATGATGGAGAAATTCTTGAAGGATTAAGAAGAACAAAAGGAAGCCATCAAGAATATAACCTCTTAAATGAGCTAACTTTTTACTCACAATAAGATGTTAGAAAACCAAATTACATCTCAAGCCTCTAGCTCAAGACCAAGTGGTATATTGCCTAGTCAACCCAAACATCTAAGAGAATAAGTAAAGGCAATAACGCTTAGGAGTGCAAAGCAATTACCTAAGGTTAAGACCAAAGGACTAGAAGAAGGAATTGTACAAGTCACTCAAGAGGAGGAACAAAGGATTGGAGGGAATGAGGAAAAGAAGGAAACACCCCTCAAGACACCAACACTACTCTTTCTTGAAAGGCATAAAAAATCCAAGTTGGACAAGCAATTTGAGAAGTTCAAGAAATCATTCCAATAACTCAAGCTTAAAATACCACTCTTGGACTTGATTAATACAATGCCTACTTATTACAAATTTCTAAAGGACATCATCTTACACAAGTATAAGTGGGAAGATTATGAAACTATTCCTATTAATAAGGAATGTAGTGTTGTCATTCAAAATAAGCTCCCACAAAAGCTTAAGGACCTAGGGAGTATCACCATTCTTTGTACTATTGGGAATGAATTTATAGGTAAATTTCCTTATGATTTAGGTGTAAGTGTGAGCATAATGCCTCTCTCTTTTTGTAGGCACTTAAACATTAGTGAGCCACAACCAACAATGGTGTCACTACAACTCGCAGATAAGTCCATCATCTATCCTTATGGAATTATCGAGGATGTACCCATCAAGGTTGGAGAATATTATGTGCTCAGTGATTTCTTCATCTTAGAGATGGAGGAGGACTGTCTAATTACAATAACCTTGGGACGTCCAGTCTTAGCCATAGTTGGTGCAATAATTGATGTTAAACGAGGAAAAATCTTTCTTGAAATTGGAGATAACAAGGTAGAGTTTAACATTTTCAAAATGGCAAGGAAAACCACCACCATAGGATCATGTTTTCATATGGATGCAATTGAGAGATGTGTCCAAGGGGTTTTTAAAAAATAACTCACTTAAGACCCACTTGAAGCTTGCTTGGTCCATGATGTAAAAGAATATGACATAGATAAAGAAGTGGTAATGTTCAATCACTTTCTCAATGCTAATCCTACACTAAACAAGAAGCATTCAATAAGGTATGAGCCTTTACCACCCAATATTAATGGAAGAAAATGCACCTAAGGTAGAACTCAATACTCTTCCTTCATCCTTGAGGTATGCTTTTCTTGGTCTAAATTCTACTTATCCTATTATTATGAATGCTAAGTTGAATAATGAACAAGTAGAAAAATTACTTAGCAGAGTTAGACCTCATAGAAAAATCATAGGCTATACCATTGATAATATTAAGGGAATTAGCCCTTCTATTTGTATGCATAGGATTTATATGGAGGAACATTTTAAACCTTCCATTGAGAACCAAAGAAGATTGAATCCTAATATGAAGGAGGTGGTAAAAAAGTAAATCATAAAGTTGCTTGATGTAGGGATTATCTATCCTATCTCAGATAGTGATTGGGTTAGTCCAATTCATGCAATTCCTAAGAAAGGGGGAATGATAGTGGTTAAGAATGAGAATAATGAATTACTTCCCACTAGGATTGTTATGAGTTGGCACATGTTCATTAACTATAGGAAGTTGAACAAGGCCATTAGGAAAAATCACTTTCCTTTACCCTTCATTGATCAACTCTTAGAAAGGCTTGCAAATCATTCTTTCTTTTATTATTTAGATGGTTATCAGGATTCTTTCAAATTGTGCATCCATCTTGATGACTAAGAAAAAAACCACATTCACATGTATTTATGGAATATATGCATATAGAAGAATGCCTTTCCGGTTATGTAATGCACCCATAACTTTTTAAAGATGCATAATGTCAACATTTTTTTATTTTGTCGAGGACATTATAGAGGTTTTTATGAATGATTTTTCTATGTATGGTTCTTCATTTGATGCATGTCTTGATAACCTTTCTAAAGTGTTACTGCATTATGAGGAAACCAACCTAGTGCTAAATTGGGAGAAATGTCATTTTATGATGACCAAAGGAGTGGTGCTTGGATATATCATATCCAAGAATGGAATTGAAGTGGATAAAGCTAAAATTGAAGTGATTAAAATACTTCCACCACCTACTTCCATCAAAGGGATAAGGAGTTTCCTTTGCCATATAGGGTTTTATCATTGCTTTATAAAAGAATTCCTTAACAAATTTTCTTGTTAAACCCTTAACAAATTTTCTTGCTAAAGATGTTCCTTTCAAGTTTAGTGATAAATGTCTTGATGCTTTTCATAGGTTTAAAGCAGCTTTAACCATAGCACCTGTTTTGTAACCACCAAATTGGAGCCTCCCATTTGAGATCATGTGTGACACAAGTGACTATCCTGTTAGGGTTGTATTAAGGAAATGAAAAGATAAGCATGCTTATGTAATTTACTATATAATTCATACTCTTGATGAAGCTCAAATTGACTATGCAACAATTGAAAAAGAGCTCTTAATAGTGGTGCATGCAATGGATAAATTTTGCTCTTATTTAGTTGGAAGTAAGGTGATTGTTTATAGTGATCATTTAGTCCTCAAATACCTCATAGCAAAGAAGGATGCTAAGCCAAGACTCATTCATTGGATCCTTTTATTACAAAAATTTGATTTGGAGATTCGAGATCATAAAGGAACTGAAATTTTGGTAGCATATCATCTTTCTCATCGTGAGCAATTTCCAAATTCAAACTCTCTCCCAATTTTTAATGATCTTCTAGGTGAACAACTCATGAAAATTCAAGAGAATATTCCATTGTATATTGATTTGGTAAATTATCTAGCTTATGGTGTGCTTCCCACTGATCTTGACTACCATCAAAAGACAATCAATGCTTCACACAATGATTGGTCTGCACGTTTGGATGATACACTCTAAGCATATAGAACAGCCTTCAAAACTCCAATTAGGACTTCACCCTTTTTCTTGGTTTTTAGGAAGTCATGTCACCTTCCTATTAAGCAAGAACACAAGGCATTTTAGGCTACAAGGTTCCTAAACTTTAATTAAGAAAAGGTTGGTGCAAAGAGACTTCTTTAATTGAATGAGCATAAAGAATTCAGGATGGATTCATATGAGAATGCTATAATTTACAAGGAAAGGAAAAAGAGGTGGCATGATAAGCATTTACAGAAAATGGGAGTTTTTGTATAATATTAATTTATTTTCCCTTTTTGTAGTTAAGTCTAAAGAGAAAATCTAAAGGAATAAGGAATTGTGTTAAGCACAACATGCAACACGGTTACCAAACTGTGTTGGGTAAAGAATTTATCAAGATGGAAAGTGACATGGCTTATACAAGCCATGTGCCAAACCATGTGGTTATTGGCCAAGCTAGAAGAAAAGGAAATAATTTGACATGACATGTGTCACCATATGCTTCAACCCGTGCGCATGTCCCATGCAAAGTGACATAACTTGTGACATGGCTTGTCCAAGCCATGTCGAATAAAATGTATTTTCCTTACCTTATAAGGAAGATAATTTTAAGGGCTTTCATATTCTTTTCCTAGTGAACTCTATAAAAGGAGGATTATGAGAAGCTAGAAATAATCTTTGGTCATTAATTGGCAGCCGCAAACCAAAGCTAAATATAGATTGAAGAAGATTTATGCAAGAAATTTAGGAGTTTATTTTTTTATTAATTCTTCTTCTTTCATCCTTAATCAT
The DNA here is from genome assembly GCA_947683625.1 of Mallotus nudiflorus. Taxonomy (NCBI): domain Eukaryota; kingdom Viridiplantae; phylum Streptophyta; class Magnoliopsida; order Malpighiales; family Euphorbiaceae; genus Mallotus; species Mallotus nudiflorus. The sequence goes on along the minus strand of CANTUR010000472.1, from coordinate 434,499 downwards.
GTTTGTGTTTTTCGTCACAACCATGCATGGCTAATTTTCTTTTAGGGTTTAAGTTAGGAGTAGCTATTTCATGATGTAATTGCACACAATTTCTTATTTATTTAATTTGATTTTCATGTAATTCTTTGAGCTGCACTTAATGTTTGTTTTCATTCTTGGCTAACTTGATTGCATGTTTATGGGTAGATTTGATAAGGAGATTTAGGGGAATTTATCATCTTAAGACTCATAGGACCTAGATAACTCGACCACGAAAGTAGGCGAGCTCTACAGGGAACCATAATAGTAGATAGGGGTTTAGAGTGGTAAACCAATAATTGTTAAGGAACTTATTGAGTTTTGATTAACTTCTTAACCATAAGAGTAGGTTGAACGTTAATCTTTGCATGCTTAATCGAACTAGAGAGTCTTTAGGTATTTTAGAATAATCACCCTTAATTGAAGTCAATGTCTTTTATATGTTAATGTGTTTATGATCAAATTGGAATAATGAAACTAATCCTAGATTCTAAGCTTTTTATTATTTAATTATAGTCTAATTCTTTTGCTTTATTTATATTAAATTTTCAATATTACTTTATTTAATTTACTAGTTGAGAATATAAATAAAAGTATTAGTACTCAATATACAGTCCTCGTGGGAACAATATCTTTTGTACTGTAATCATAATCTGTGTACTTGTGGGTTTTGAACGTAATAGCTTTTGAGGAAAGATTAGCCTGTGAAGTGGAATGAAGATTGCCAAATGGCTTTTGATAAGATTAAAGATTATTTTACTGATTTTCCTATTTTGAAACCACCAAGACAAGGTAAACTATTGATTATGTACTTGGCTTTGGAAGAAAATGCAACAAGGGTAGTGTTAGCATAAGAAGGACCAAGGGATAGAGCATGTGGTGTATTATCTTAGCAAAAAGTTATTGCTATACAAGGAGAAGTATGATTTGGTAGAAAAGACATGTCTATTTTACTAATCTGCCTATTTTGAAACCACCAAGACAAGGTAAACTGCTGATTATGTACTTGGCTTTGGAAGAAAATGCAATAGGGACAGTGTTAGCATAAGAAGGACCAGGGGATAGAGCATGTGGTGTATTATCTTAGCAAAAAGTTTTTGCTATACAAGGAGAAGCATGATTTGGTAGAAAAGACATGTCTAATTATGATATGGGTAATAAGAAAATTAAGGCACTATTTTCATTCATATAAAGTTTAAGCTGTTTCAAGGATTGATCTTTTAAAATACTTATTTCGAATGCCTACTTTAACTGGAAGAATGTCTTGATGGCTAGTACTCCTAACCAAGTTTGATATAAAGTACATCACCACGAAGGCTATTAAAGGTAGCGCAGTAGCAAAATTTCAAGCTTAGAATGTAGTGGAGGGTGATGAACAATTGAATTTATAGTTTCTAAATAAGAATTTAGCAATGATAGAATGTCGGGAATGGAAGCTTTATTTTGATGGGTCTATGAATAATAAAGGACCTAGATTAGGAGTAATTCTTGTTACGCCAAAAGGAGAAACCATACCAAAGGCCAAAAAATTAGATTTTAAAGTGATGAATAATATGGCTAAGTATGAGGCATGTATTTATGGAATAGAAGTAGCTCTAGTAGCTAGGGCTAAACAATTATTAGCTTATGGAGATTCAATGTTGGTTGTTAGTCAGGATAATGAGGAATGGGAAGTGAAAGAGGAAAAGTTAAAGCCTTACATTTACTATTTAAAAGATTTAATTAAAAACTTCATTGAATGTCTCGTTATCCATTTACCAAGAGATGAAAATCAAATGGCAGATGCATTAGTGACTCTCTTTAATGTGGGACAATTTGACTGGATTTACTATGAAACCTTTAGTAATCATGAAGTAAAAAGCTTTATGTTATGGTCTTGAATAGGTTATGGATATTCAGATAAGGCCTAAGGAGAAGCCATGGTATTATGATACCCAAAGATTTATTAAGGAAAGAAAGTATACAAATGAGGCAACTTCAAAAGAGAAATATGCTCTTTGTATTATTACACATAATTATGCAAGTCATGATGGAGTATTATACAAAAGGATGCCAAATGAGACGTAGTTGAGATGTTTTATGAAAGAAGAAGCTAAAGAAGTGATGAGAGATATTCATATGGGAGTTTGTGGTTCTCATATGAAAGGGGTAATCATGGCAAAGAAGATAATCACATAAGGGTTTTACTAATAAGCATGGAAAGGGATTATAAGTAAATAATGAGACAATGTCATTAGTGCTAGATATATGGGAATCTTAATCGTCTTCCTCTTACAATGCTAAATAATTTATCATCCCTTTGGCCCTTTATAGCATGGTGAATTGATATTATAGGAGAGATAAGGCTGACAACATCAAATGGACATAAATACATAATGGTGGCAATTGACTACTCCTGATGGGTAAAAGCTAAGTCCTTTAGTACATTGAAAGGAAAACATATGGCTAAGTTTATTGAAAGGACTCTTGTTTGTAGATATAGGGTTTTGCATCATATTGTAACAGATAATGGTGTACAATTTGAGGCAGAAACAATAGAATTGCTATAGAAGTATGAGATTAAGAATCATAAGTCCTTACTTTATCGTCCTTAGGCTAATGGAGCAGTTGAGGTAACTAATAAAAATGTTAAGAAAATCTCTTTAAAATGGTTAAAACTTACAAAGATTGGTATGAGTTTCTTCCTTTTGCTTTATGGGATACAAAACCACAGCTTGAATTCCTATAAGCCAAACACCATTCTCTTTAGTGTATGGGTGTGAAGCGGTGTTACCTATAGAAACTTAGGTTAAGTCTTTGAGAGTGGTTATAGAAGCTAGAGCACCTGCGAGTGAATGGGCATAAAAGAGATATGATCATCTTATATCCTTGGATGAGAAAAGGATGGATGCTTTATTTTATACTCGGATATATTAAAGGAGGATAGCAAGATCATTTAATAAGAAGGTTAAACACTGAAAGATAAAGGCCTGGGATATGGTACTATAGCAGTCCAGGGCAATAGTATTTGATCCAAGAGGAAAGTTTAGACCAAATTGGGAAGGGTTGTATTTAGTCAAATTGGTTCTACATAAAGGAGCTGCAAAGATCAGATCTTGAAGGAAGTGAGTTCATGGAGCCAGTTAACCTGGATCATCTTAAGAAATACTACCTACAAAATATAAATAAAAGTAGTATAAAGAAAATAGAGTCCAATGGCTAGAAAACTTGAAAAGACTGATTAGGAAAAAATTAGGACATTCCCATTATTTAGAAAACCCGTAAAGGGCAGACAGACAAAAATTAAGAAATAAAATAAAATAAAGTGATTCCGCTAATTAGAAAACCCATAAAGGGCTAGTTGAGTAGAAATTAAGGAAATAAATGAGAGGAAAATATTTAGTTAGAAAATCTGAAAGGACTAGCTAATAACAAGAGTTATATTATGTGATGTAACAAATGTACTCATTTTGGCCTTAATTAATAAATCAATTTGAAATGGAATTTTTGATTTAATATTGCATGTTCTATCTTATTTGTAATGCATAAGTACTTGAAAGGAAAACAAAACATGAAAGCCTACTAATTAGATATATAACACCACTTTCCTAGTTTTGTTTGAGTTTGTTCTTTTATGGCTCATCATGTAAAGCTTCAGCCCTCTTATACCTGCAAACTCCTGGTGGCTTTATAGCTTGTATCATAACCCAAGTCTTGTAGTTGTCATTAGTAGATTTGTCAACATCTAGATGTATGTTTCATTCAAGAGTCCTACGAGACTATAAGCTCATGCCTAAGAGGGAAACCTTCAAAATTAGTAAAAAATTATGGTGATGAACTGTCGGCGACCATACTAATGGTAAAGATGTGAAAGAGAGAAGAAAGTTAAAAAATGTAACCCAAGAATAAGAACACAATGGTCATACAGATCAATGGTCATAAACTTTAGTTTCCACTAAGGGTTGACCCATATGATCATATTATTTACAATACCTTTTAACCAATCAATCCATAAATCTATAGTATGTTTGTCCTTTATCTTTAAGGGACGAGACTATAGTTGATGGGATTGATAGGTTAAAGGATTGGCAGGAGCATTGAGTAAACTCAGCTTCTCCTATAACCAAATCTAAAAAATAAAAAAAAGAGAAAAATAAAAATATGAAAAATGCATAGAAAGAAAAATAATAAAACTAAAAAGCCTGCTAAGTTAAAAACTCGAAAGGGTGGCTTAGGTAAAAATTAGGGCAAGCCTGTTAAGTTGAAAACCCAAAATAGTAGCTTAGGCAAAAATTAGGGCAAGCCTATTAAGTTGAAAACTCGAAAGGGTGGCTTAAGCAAAAATAAGCCAAGCTTGCTAAGTTAAAAACCCGAAAGGGTGGCTTAGGCAAAAGTTAAGGCTTAAAGGTATATAAAAAAGAGTAAAGTAAAAATGAAGATTTTAGTTACACACCTGAAGGTGAAGTAGACTACTTGAAAGATGGTGTTGAGTTTTGAAGTTATCCAACCCAATGATGGTCTCAACAAGAATAATAGGCATGGGGTTAGTTCTAGTTTATACCTACTTTAAGATACTCACAATTCTTATATCAGCATCTTCATAAGAAGGGATTAGTAAAATGTGAGCATACAAGCACAAAGCGACAATTCTAGTTTAAGTGGCACTATTCTTATATTTTGTCCCATAAGCATTGATTAAGGAAGGCAGATTGACAATCCTAGGGTTATGTGCAAACAAATAAATATCATTTGGGGGCATATCAAAGAAAGAAATTAGTCTGTTAGAGAATTGTATACCTAGATCATAAAAAGTAATTATAGCAGTTAAGTCTGATGAACATCTTAGGATAGCAGCAAACTCTTCAATTGAAGGGCATAACTTTTTTCCATTAAATCTAAATACATGGTCCTTAGCATTACAAAAAGTTACAGCAACATGTAAAATGTTGTTATTAATCTTCAAGTGATTAAGGGATTTTAAAGATTTGGCATAGAAAGGCTGATGTTTGTTCTAGTCATCACCATTTAGGCTCTTAAAAAATTTCTTCATTAGTTGAAGAGAGGCTTGAGTCATGGCTAAGAGTATAGAGAAAAGGAATAATGAGATTGGTTCCTTCGAGCTCTTATATAGAGAAGAGGTTAAATTTGAGTGGGATTTGGATTTTCCTTTCCTGATTAAATCAAATTAAGATAATAAATAGAAAATTGATAGTAAAGATAATAAGATAACAAAGAGATAAATAAAGATTAGATAATAGATAATAAATGGATAATGGATAATCAATAATTAGATAAATAATGATTAAATAAATAAATAAATATATATATATATATATGTTAAAAAAAATTCCTTTTATTTTAAGTTCATTTATTTATCTAAGTTTGGTCTAAAGGAAAAGTTTAGGAAATAATAATACAACATAAATAGTCATATACAAGCACACTAGAAGTAAAAAATAAAGATAGAAACAATTTAAATTAGTAATTATAAGCTCTAGTATCTGACCAAGGATTCTAACCTCTAGTGGGATCATTATGCTGAAAGGAGTTTGGGGTCTAACAGATGAAGTCTCCGTACTGTGGGGAAGTATACCTAAGCTCATGAGTTGCTGGTAAAGTATCTCATTCTCACTCTCTAGACAACTAGTATAGCTATGTCACATATAGGAAAATATCATTTATTACATGCTTCATATGCATACATTTTATATATTCAATGTAAATGCTTATCCGCCAACTGTCTATGACCTATTTAATGAATAATCTCTAAGATAAGACAAGTCCATACACTCTACCTGCGTCTAAGGAACCTATTATGCAAAATTTTGCTAACACCAATATCAAGTACATATGCGATACAGGAAAATAATTAGATAAGCTTGCATAAGAAGCATCCGAGAGAGAGAAGTTAGGAAGTTAAGCATCATTGAAATAGATATGTTGTTCGATTGGGGTCTGAATAACAGGAACTCTATCATGAATGGTCCTAACATGCTGAGTGTAATGAAATAAAACAAAAGTGATAGAAATGTTACCTTATCAGCAGCATTTGATCACCTGTGGAGATGTAAATAGGTTAAGGGAAGGATAATTGCACCCTCATAAAGTCTCAAACTATTTTATGGAAAATGTGGAGCTAAGACAATTGGATCAGCTTAAACCTCTACTCTTCTACAAAGTCTACATTGAAGTGGGCCATAGGATCAGACGAAATGAAAATTCGGATATCAAATGATAAAGTAATTGAGAAAAGAAAAATCAAGGTTTAAATGAAGAGGAAAGGAAAAGAAATAAAAGAAAGAAAGAAAGAAAGAAAGTGAATCAGGAAAGAAGTGTTGGAAAAGAATATATAAAATGAAGAATATCCATTTTAGCTATTGAATTTATTTGCATTTGGATTTTTTTATTTCTTTCTTGCAATTTAGTCCATAATTGCATTTTCATTAGGAATTAATTCCTAATTAAATTAGGAAATTACACCATCAATTTAATAATTCATGGAATTATTAAATTATTGATTATTGAATGCACAACCAATCTATATGAAATTTTGAATTCTTAGTCAATTATAGACTACATAATTTAATTACAAAACTTCATTTTTGTATTTACATACATTATTTTGATTGAAAATTTTCAAATTTACTTTGTTATATGCTACATAGTAGCTATAACACAAAAATCATATCATTTCATTATGTGTTGCACAGTGGCTACAATGCGAATTCCAATTTTATGTTATATTGTTACATAGTAGCTATAACATAAATGATCAAATTCACAATTTGCTAGATGCTCTATAGGACCTATAGCACTTTTTAAAAAATCATATGTTGTTAGACACTCCACAGGACCTATAGCACTTTGAAATATAAATTGTTAAACATCCAATAAGGAATATAGCATAATCCGCTAAACGTCCCACATGGAATATAGCAAAGTTCACAGTCACTAGACGTCTCACAAGGAATATAGTGCAGTTTGCTAGACACTACATAATAATTATGACATTATTGCTAGACGTTCCATAGGAACTGTAACATATTTTCAAATCATAAATCGCTAAACTTCTCATAGGGAATATGGCGAGATTGGTCACACATATTTCACTAGACATTCCATAGGAAATATTGTGAAATTTGCTATACGCTATACAGTAGCTATATAGCATTTTGCATAATGTTGAATAGTAACTTAAGCGTTGGTCTAAACATTGTAGTCCAGATACAAGTAAGTATCCTAACTCTTTGCCATTGGATTTGTGTGCTTATTAGCTTTGCCGTAATTTGACAAGCAAATAGTAATAAAGAAGGGCAACTGTAAGCACCCAATTGTGGGACGCATTAATGCATAGATGCGACAAGAGCTCCTATGATGAAAATTTGATCGAAATTAATCTCTAAATATTGATTTTGGAATTTTAGGACTAAAATTGTGAATTTTAAGGACTAAATTGCAATTTTTTAGGGTTTAATTACAAAATTGAATATCCTTTAGGGGTCTTTTTATAATTAAAAGTTAAAAAAGGGGTTGATCGGTTTTACAAAAAACTGATTAGAATTCTATAATTTTTATTGGAATTAGAGAATTCCGTTCGGTAGATTTTTTTTTTTAAGAAAATGATTTATTTATTTTGTGATTGGTTTAGAAAATAATAAAAAATAAAATAAATACATACATACATACATAAATAAATTAGATAAATATACTTTTACGTGTTTTTTGCATGTAGTATATTTATCTATTTTTTAATAATAAAAGAAAAATCAGATAATAAGATAATCTCCTGGATTTTAAAAAGGTTGAGGAGCTTTTTCTCTGGAGGGGACTGGAATTAAAAAAACAGAGGGGTTGTTCATTTAAGAAAGAAAGGAAACAAGAGTTTTTTAAAAAAGATAGAGAGGCAAAAAAACTCAAAAAAAAAAAAAAAGTTTACTATGAATGAAAAAAAGGTTTTGAAGAAAATAATCCATAGAGTTAAAAGCTTTTCTTCTATGGAGCAATCAACAACACTACATTCATAAATCATCTTCTTCTACTTTTTTCTTTTTTTTTTATTTGATTTGATTTTATTATATTATATTTTTATTATTGATTATTTACTTATTTCTCTTTATTGTTTACTTTTTATGTTTTATGGCTATGATTGGAGCTGTGATTGAATTGGTGAGAATATGAAGATTTATGGTATGCCATGGATAGAAAGTTTGTAGATTTTAACATAGATTTTTAATTTAAATTTTATTTTATTCTTTTTTATTATTTTCTATGTTTTGTTTATTTATTTGGTTTTATTTGGGCATGTATTAATTAAATTTTATGTGTAAGTTGTAATAGCCCCAAGAGTGGGAATAATAAAATATTTACTTTCTGCCTTCTTAAAATCAATTAGTAAATTAAGTCCAATTTGATAAACTCTAATTAAAATCAATGGTGGCTTTAGTCAATTCGGGTTGCATGTAATTAATTTAGAGTTAGAAATCACATGTTAATGCTTTTGTTTTGTTATTTGGGTTTATTTTGTTTTATGTTTTTTTATTCGTTTTGAGCCCCCAACCTACAATAGATCCAACTCACTTAATTAGTAGGCTATAAGAATGGTTTTAAATTTTAATTAATTTTAAAATCAATTTAGGCTCATCTACGTTAATTTAGACTTTAGGTCCATTTTTATTTTAATTAAAATTTTGATTTAGACTTAACTCAACCTGTTAAAGCATTTCTTTTAAAATAAATAGACTTAAGCCCACTTTCATTGAAATTAAAATTAATTAGAATTAGGCTCACTAATTAAATTCAATTCAATCCCCTTTATTTCCATAAAATTTATATATTTAGGCCCATTACTTAAGAATTAAAAATTGACAGACATAAACTCACTATTTTATTAAAATGTAGGCCTACTTTTAATTTACCATTTCACTTGTAAATAAAATATGTGAACTTAGCTAACTTTAAATAAAATTAACATATTTTAAATTGATTTAGGGATATCTCGTTCAACATGAATACAGACTAATTTTAAAAAATATAAAACTAAAAGAAGTTAGTATTCCGTTACTAAAATTTTTTTTGTTGTGGTGCTATTTTTCTTTTAAAGAATCGAATACCACCACTTTTGACTTATCATAGTTATTACCATGAGTGATGATTCTTCATCTCTATATCATGTCTTTGTGATATGGTAATGTGTTCCTTAGAGTTTTGAGTTCAAATAGTATCGCGGTTGTTAAAATTTTAGACACGCATTAAATCCCACTGTCTGCATTTGCTTAGAACAGATAATAAAATATTTTATTATGGGATCAAGACATTTAATAAAGAGAAGGGTTCGATCCCTTAACCTCTTAGCTTAGCCATTAAACTATTGTTAAAAAAAATGTTTAAAATATATATTAGTTATTATACGTATATAAAATAATTCAGTCATTTTAATCCATCTCATTCGTTCATATTTAATCACAAAAAGAGAAGTCCAATTTGACACTATAACATGGCAAATTATATTGTGGACTTTGCTCCATATTCCAATATGGATCAGGTCCATCACAATTGTATAAACCAATAAATTGTTTAAATAATAAGAGAAATACTTGTAGTTTCCGTACGCCACTATTTTTTTCGGGCTTCCCAAAGTTATTCACTTGGCAATTTGGTGGATTCTTCCAATGGTTTTTTGATTTTTTTTTTTTGAGAAATATTCTGATCCTGCTTTTGAAAAAGCTGTAAATTAATCATTTTTTAATTACTTCACTGTTGCTTTTGTTTTGATTTTGGTTGATTTAATTGTGCTTTTTTGGATAGTGTCTTTATTTAATATTAATTTTTATTCATATTCTATTCAATAAATTTATACTTCTATTTAATAGTAATTTTTTATTTAATATTAATTTATAAAATTAATAATATTAATTAATAATATTGTTAAGTAATGAATCTTATTATTAATTTAATGAACCTATAGACAAACACTAATGAATATTATTAACTATAATTTATTTAATTTAAATAGTGAACCTATATTATTTAATATTAATTTTTATTTATATTTCTATGTAATATATTTATATTTATATTTAATTTTGCTTTTGATCTCATCAAAATATTTATGATTCTAAATGACTGTTATAAGAGAATATTTTCCAATGATAAGTTAAACTTGATGTTGCATTGGGGTGTTTATTTTGCTGTTAAACTTTGATATATGTATTTTATTTTTTGTTATTTCCAAATGATTTGCAGGTTCAAGATTTCAGGATAGATTTGGACCTTGAAGCCAATCAACCAGCCACTCGAAATTATTACCCTATATTTTCCTTCCATAAAAATATTCTCATCTATTTGTTTTGTTATGTTTGAATCATACAACATGGTACATAATGAATTCAATTAATAAGTTTTTCATTATTAATAATAACTTATTTAATTTATTATATTAAATTAATAATATTATTAATAATCTATTTAATATGAATATATGAATATTATATTTTATAATATTAATATTAATATTAATTTACTTAATATTATATTCAATTAATAACATTATTAAGTAATAAACTTTATTATTAAACTAATAAACTTGTAGACAAATACCAATGAACTTGTAGGTAAATACTAATAAATAAAATTGTATTATTTAAATAATGAATCTAAATATTTTATCTAATGAACCTACATTATTTAATATTAATTTTTATTTTTATTTATATCTCTATATTTATATTTAATATTATTAATTTTTATAATAATATTATTAATTTTATTTAATATTAATATAATGAATATTAAAATTAATAGTAATATTTATTTTTCTATTTAATAAATTTATATTTATATGAATATTTAATGTTATTTGTTCCTATTTAATATTTAGTATTAATATTTATAATATTAATATTTATAATATTAATATATTAAATCAATAATCTATTTAATATTAATATGAATTTTTATACTAATAAATTTATAGACAAATACTAACCAATAAAGCTACATTATTTTAATTAATTAACACGATCCATAGTATAACAATTGTTAAAACATCGGTCATGGCTCCAATATGAAATCATTTAAAATAGAAAAATTTTTATCTCATGACCCCTTTGACCATTTTTATTTCATTAGCAATCTAGTAATAAGTTTTTTTTTTTAATTTTTTCTTTTCACTTTTTATTTTTAGCTTTCTATTTTTTTTATTTTCAGTTTTAGTCTTTTGACTAATTTATATATTATTATTTTTTATTTCCATCATAATACCTTTTTCTTAGTCAAAAAAATCAAATACATGTATGTGACTAAGAGCTGTTGCTACAAACGTATATTTTAAATTTTAAATTGAATAATGATTTAAACGTATATAATTAAATCAAAGATTTTGGTTAGCTATCTTGGTCGGCATCATGGTCTTAATTAGATAACAGGTCATAAGCTCAATCCAGTTGAGTTGGTCGGAGGGGAAAGGAGGGACGGGTAAGTCCTTCTACCTGCAAGCCAATTGGAGAAAGCTTAAAATGAATATGTTACTTCCATCGAGATTGAGTCCCCCTATTTTATTACCAGACATAATTTCGAGAAGCTCACCCGAAACTAGAGCTAGAAACGCCTTATTTTGTTTTGTTTCCCTTCTTCATTTCCTTCTTCTCGAATCCAAGGGGGACTTCTCATATTTAGAATCTTTCTGCGATGTGCTCTTCCTCACGTTTACCATTATCCCCAGACTTCACTCTTTCAGCACTTGTATACTTTCTACATATTCTTCATCGATCTAGTGGCCAGTGAATCAATGATCAAAGAGCGAGTTCCAGGTTCGAGTGATGGTTCACCAGTAAGAGATCAACGAAAAGCAAGCCTTCTTCCCTTAATCAAAGTCGACTTCCAAAAGAGGGTATACTGGATTCAGTCGGCTAAACTCCATCAAACTCCTCAATAAATATCAACAAACACCATGTCGTGACCGGTGTAGTTAAGTTTCCAAAAGGTCTCACAAACGTGCACTTCCCTTATGCATCCAGCCGCTTCACTAATGTGAATAGGTTCACACTTCCTGCAAGTAGCGATATAGTGAAGCTGGCAATACGTGCTTGAGTCGATGATCAATCCGCCGTGATAACTTCTTTGCTAGCTACCAGCTAAAGAGGCGAAGCGTTAAAGAAAGTCCCCACTCGCTGATATCTAATGCTCTATTGACAGATGGGTTGGCATTACCTCAATGCTGGAACTGGAAATCTCAGAGTCTATAAACATCATTGCCGTGGCGCACTCGAGCTTCGGATCAATGTCCACAGAAGCAAGGAGTACGCCCGCGTGTTTCAACGAGAACACCGAAAAAACCTAATTCAGGAACGAAGACAAACCTTCTTCTTTTACTGGCTAACCCACTTTGTTGAGGCTCTGACAAGACGTCTTTGTTTTTCTTCAAACCCCCAATCCGCTCCCCGATAGCAAAGGAAATGGCAGCAGTTGATTAAGTAGAGTCGGTCGCTGTTCTTGCTAGTGGCCAAGCCAGAGAGGATCTTTCCCGCGAGCCCGAGTTCTTTCTGCATTGCATCAATATGGATCAAATAATCCATTGGGTGTACATTCAGAGATGGATAAAATTGCTTTTTACCCTTATTTTTATGTAAAGGATCTAGTAGGCCTGGTTCGAAAAGTTTAGCAGTGCTGTAGTTTTATTTTTAAAGAAGTCATGCATAGCCGAGAATAGTATCTGTTGGTAGCCGATAATAGTATCTGTCGGACTTATGCTTTAGTCCTTCTTTATTCAATTCATTGCATGTCTTTGATTCCCTGTCTTCCAGCAGAAGTGGATAGCTCACTAGCGAAGCGGTAGGAGTTTGAATCATGCTAGGGCTACTTTATTTGTTTGCCATATCTTCGCTAGGTGTTTATGGAATTATTATAGCAGCAAGTTCGTTTGCATCCTTTAGGTGAGTAGAGTAGGACTTAGCGGTTCTTGTAAATCTAATTCATTGAGATTTCATCTAGTAAAACGGAAGAATTTAAAATCTCCAAAATATACTTTCTTGGTTCAAATCCAATTCGTGAGAAGAGTCAAAGCGACAGGAAAAATCTCAGGTGTCAAAGTGTGGATTTCATATAGTAAAAAAAAGGGGGGGACATGCTAAAGCTTCTATGGGAGAGGAAGGGAATCGTTGAGGGCATTCCTGGTCTTACTAAACCCGAACTCTAGGCTTTAGGCCGAAGGGAGAGACAAGGCTCGAATGGTACGATCCCTCCGTCGCCCCAGAATGAAAGGGACGATCTCGTAGTTCTTGGTCTGTGGAGATACGTTGTTAGGTGCTCCATTATTGGCGAGATCCAACGGTGAACAGCTACCCAAAAGAAAGACCGCCTGGAAGTCTCCTAAAAGAAGAAGAGTCACTCACTCCTCCGCCAAGAGGTAAAGGTAAAGCAACCTCTCCGAGCCCTTTAGGCCAGTATACGATAACCGACCTTTCTAAAATAAGAGGAGATCCAGCATCAAATATCAAAGCATTCGAACGATAGTAAGTCACTCGATAAGAAAAAAGACGCTCTAACAGTCGATTCGAAGTTATTGGCTTATTCAAGTTCACAACATCCGATTCTCTGCATCTGGGATGTAGCTGTTGCGCGGTATAACTTATAGTGGGCCATCACCCCCACGTCTACCCCGAGTAGGCGGGTCGAGGTCCTACGAGGTACCCACTACTCGGAGTACCCTCCCAAAAGGAAAAAGATGTGTCTGTCAGACTATATGAAGTGAGGAATTTCTGATTGCCCAGTGAAGGAAGCACTTCCCGGACATCTATATCTAGGGCTCCCCTTAATCATTCCCTTCGCTCTTCGCCTGTGCTGCCATGCCATGAGGCACGACCATGGAAGTAATGAAAAAGAAAAAGTTATGTATATAGGGTGCCCAAGGACTCCGGTCTAAGGGCTGACTAAATCTAAACTTTAAAGAAAGGGGAAAGGGCTTTTTTCAGCTGGTGCGACGCCAAAAAGCCGTAAAGTGAAAGAGCGCTCATATTTTTTGGCTTCCTCTCCCCCCCCCCCCCCCCCAAAAAAAAAAGCTCTATATTGCATTGTAGATAATAGGCGTTAGAGTATTTATAGATGTATGTGATGATGATTTATGGAACTCTGTATATTGCATTGTAGAAGATTTATGCTGTTTGTTGCATTGTATTAATGTTGTTGATTTTTGTTAAAAGTTAGAAAAAATAGCAACAAAATATATCAAAAAAATATTATTTTATTATTAATACTAACTAAAGTGAATTTTTTTTTATTATATATGGTCTTAATTTTATTATTAATGATGAAAAATTTGAAAAAAAAAACAAACAAAAATAAAAATTAACAACTGTTTTTTTTTTCTTTTGTTGATTTTATTATTTCAGTTGTTGCTTTCAATTGTTTTGATTGTTTTTTTTTATTTTTATTTGTTGATTTTTAATAAAAATAGAAAAATAACAATAAAAAAATAAAAAGTATGAGATATATAAAAAAAATTATTATTTATCATTAATACTAACAAAAGTAAAAATTTTATTTATGACCTTAATTTTATCATTAATAATGAAAAAATAATTTAAACAATAAAAAAGTATCAATAATAATCAACAAAAATAATTAACAATCAACAACATAAAATTTTGTTTATTACTATGAAAAAATTATGAAATATATAAAAAAATTATTTTTTTTACCATTAGTACTAATAAAAGTAAAAATTTTATTTATGAACATACTTTTATTATTAATAATGAAAAAACAAGTGATAAAGAAACAAAAATTAACGATTGCAATTTTTTTTTTAAATCATTGAAAGTGAAAGTAACAAAAATAACTATAGAATCTAAAGTATTATTTTGGAAGTATTATTATGCTGCTACCTCTCCCATATCACCCTGGTAGTCATTGGTACAGAAGACCTCTCTGCAATCAATTATGTGTTCCTTTCTTCAAAATAATAATAATAATAATAATAATAAATCACATACCCAATTACATGATGGACCATTACTTGCACATCTCAAATCACTTCTTTAATTCAAAACAAAACAAACAAAAAAAAGATAATAGGTCGCTTTCTGCTATCTTAGGTCAAAAATTGTATGATAAACTGCGAATTGCTGTTTTTGAAACCTAATTACTGTGAAAATTGGCAATATGCTTCACTATTACATTCACAAAAAAAAAAAAAAAAAACTTCGTTCACACACCTATGTTAGGCTGGCAATATATGAGAAAAAAAATTGAAACGCAAGCAAGCAAATTGAAGCGAGCGAAAGAGAACGAAATATTATTATATAGTAAAAGTGAGGATGAATTTTTAAATTTAAATTTCTAAGAAAAGGCCATACAAGAGAACTCCAAGCCATACAGTAGAAATAGGAGCACCAGAAAGCAGATCAACAATTGTCTTTATTGCCACGAAAAAAGTTGATGTATAAGATATCGAAAACCAATTTCATTGAAAGTTGCTCATAACAAAAGTGTCTATCTGATTGTGATCATTGGTGATGCTTTTGGTAACATTAGAAGAAGAGAGAGAAAAAGTGACAGAGAAAGAGAAGGAAAAAGAAAAAGAGTAGAGACTGAAAGAGCAAGAAGAAGAAAAAAGCGTGTTTTTATGGCCGAATTATTTTTGAAATGAATTTATTTATAAAAATATTTTTGAAAGTTTTTGTGTTCAACAACTTTTTTAATAATTTTTTTAGTACATTTATGCAAACATCCCTTGAAAATATATCTCTAATAATGACATTCGCATGCATGTTATTATAAGATTGAAATTTCTGGTCCAATAAGGGAAGCAATCAACCAATCGGCTCCAAGTCTAGTGTCTGCATTCTCCTTTACACTGCTACTTAAGCCGAAAAAGCACGGAAGTTCTTGCATAGAGTCTTAGATTTTTGCTTAAATGTAGCATTTAAGCATGCTAGCACTGTAATCTCCACAAGTGAATAGTACATGCACTTGTTTAAACTGGTTAGGGATGAAGGAAAACCACCAATTTTATTATGAATTTTGAATTAATTATGAATTGAATTCTATTTTAAAAATCATTTTAATTTGTTTATACTAATGAATGAAAAATTATTTAAGTGGCAAATCAATCGCAACACACACAAATTAATTTCACAATAATATAATTGGCATAAAAAGAGATATTTTAGGCCAAATTCTTGCAAAATGTAGTATCTTGGTTACTCTACTTAAACTTACCATATACAACCCAGCACTGCATGAGTGTGCATAATCTCCTCAATTGCATTGCACATGGAAAAGATTATGTGATATGAGATATCATCACTTTGGATAGTTTGGGAATGGAACAATAGTAATATTCT
This sequence comes from Mallotus nudiflorus, assembly GCA_947683625.1. Lineage (NCBI taxonomy): Eukaryota > Viridiplantae > Streptophyta > Magnoliopsida > Malpighiales > Euphorbiaceae > Mallotus > Mallotus nudiflorus. Next base: position 418,162 of record CANTUR010000472.1, on the reverse strand, counting down.
ACGCTCTCTTGGGTGGTGGTGCTTCATCTTCCATAGGTTCAGCATTGTCGTCTTCATTATCCCGAGGCTCGCAATGTTCCCTTCATGTTCCACAGATTCAGCAATTCCCTCTGCATGTTCCTCAGGTTCAGCAACGCTCCCTTCATCTCCCTTAGCCTGCCAAACAATGTCGTCGTCGTCGAGTTCATGTTCAGGAATTAGCTGGTTCTTGTTAATAACTTTGCAGACAACAAGATTATAAACCTGAAGAAATTAAGAGAAAACTAAGGTATCAATCGTCAAGCCTAAAGTTCGTACATATAAAACTTGAATAAATTGCCTATAATAAAAGTCAATTAAATTAGAAGTTCACCTTCCATATGGTAGGATAATCATCTTGTTTAACTTGAACAAAGCCAGGATTGATTCTAAACTCTTTTATGCTCCATTCAGACTTGGTTTGAACAGTACTATGAGGGTTTCCATGGTAATCCGGTGTCCGTGTAAAACCAACAAGTTGATTATTTGATCTAACATAGACTAAACCATGTTTTTATAGTAACCTGTATCTGGTATGGAAAGTTCCATATTTTGCACGAGTATAGAAGCGCCATTCACCTGACTTTGCACAAGATATGTCTGCCACAATACAAGTTAATTTCTCTGATAGGATTTGTATCAAACATGCAAAAAGTAACAGATACATAATGATTAATTGTGAACTTACTTAGAGGAAGTTCTTGTGGGCTCGAACCGAAAACATCAAAACTGGGGATTGGATCAGCAGGCAGTTGTTGACCCATTATCTTCCTCTACAGATAATAAGCCACTAACAACGAACCATTAGGATCGAATTTGTAGCCAGGATAAACAACAGAGATCAGATCTTTAATCATAGGAGATTTTAGGTCCTTAACAACTTTGCAGATAACAAGATTACAAACCTGAAAAATTTCATAACCAAAACCTTCAGAAATCCAAATAAAATTTAGCATTGCAACCCCCCCAAAAAAAGTAACTCAGTTAAATTACCTTTTGCCTAGCAGCATAGTCATCCTATTGAAGTGGAACAATACTGGGATCAATTTTGAACTCTTCCTCCAGATAGAGATGTTTCCATTACCACAGTAAAAATCCAGGATCCGTGCAAAACCAACAAGTTGATGTGTTCTCCTTCCACCAGAATAATCCGTACAATAGATAACCTTATGACCAGCGAGATCATAGCTTCGTGCATTACCTCGTAATAAGATTTTGCCCTTTTTTCTATTAGTAAATGTTAACATGATTATAGGAATCAATAACATCAGTTGCCTAATTCTATGATGTAAATAGGCAGATTTTTAGGAAGTATTTTTAATAGTAGAAGAGAATTGAGTTTTAATCATATTAGCGAATGAAGTGTAAATTTGTGGTAATTCAGAGTGATTTTCAAAAAATAGATCCATGTAAAACGAGAATAATCATCAATGAACAACACAAAATAACGAAAACCATTTATTGAAGAAATAGGGGAAGGACCCCAAATGTCCGAATGAATTAAGTCAAAAGGACTCTCTGAAATGGAATTGCTAAGATTGAAAGACAACGCTGGTTGTTTTGCAAGCTGACAATGTAAGCAATTAAATGACTCAAATTTTATAGATCCTAACAAGCCATGAGAAATTAAAGATTGAATTTTGCTAGCTGAGGCATGACCAAGACGAAGATGCCATTGGTGAATAGAAGAGTTGGTAGTTGTAGTAGCAGACATAAATTTCTGAGGAAGATGAAGAGAGACAAGTTCAAATAATCGACCCACCCTGCGACCCGTCCCAAGAATCTGTCCCGTTTATGGATCCTGTACCTAACAACAAGAAGGGGAAAAGTTAACATTCAGCCCTTGTTCACATAACTGACCAACAGAGATAAGATTGAGGGCTAAATTAGGGATACAGCAGGTTTCAGGAAGACTAAGATTGGAGGTAGATGCATGACCAGTGTGAGTGATATTCACTTTGCTACCATTGGCAGTGTGGATCGGTGGCAGGGAAGAATTTAGTGAGGTAAAAGACAACTGGTTAGCATTATTAGTCATATGGTTACAACAGGCAGAGTCATAGAGCCAATGCAAGGTACCTAGAGTGATAGACATGGCAGTAGATGAATTGGAAGAGATAACCTGTTTAAATAGTGCTTCAAGATCACTCATAGTGATGGCAGCAGAATCGTCAATGGCAGTAGCGGATACAGAAGGAAGGCCAGGCTTCGAGACAGTCTTGGGTTTAAAGACCACACCTTTTGGTCGTGGAGGACGAGTCGGGCAATTCTCAAGAATATGACCAAGAGCATGACAATATCTGCATTCGATAGTCAGACAATTAACAAAAACATGACCAGTTTTATTACAATTCTTATAAGAGTTGTGGCTAGATTTCTGATATGAGGAATGAGTAGTTGCAAGAGCAATTTCAGAATTTGAGGTTTTGTCAAGATTGAGGCGAGTTTCTTTAAAAATGATTTCTTGTGTAGCCATATCCAATGTAGGAAAAGGATGTCAGTGCAGTAGAGAGGCTCAGACAGCTTCATATTCAGGTCAGAGAGCCATGAGAACTTGAATAAGATGAAGATGATCTTCACTTATTTTAGCCTGAGATAGTTGATTCCAAATCGGTTGAACTTGAGTAAGAAAATCATTCACAGATTGACCAGATTCTTGTTTCAGATTATGAAGTGTAGTCCATAACTGAAAGTAATGAGCAAGTCCAGTGGTTCAATATCTACTGGCCAAGAAATCCCAAATTTCTTTTGCAGTGTCATAATCAGCAAATTGGATGTGAATGGATGGAATAGAGGTGTTGCGAAACTAAGTAATAATATGATGGTTTTTGTTATCCCAATCTTCAAGGCAGTCAGTAAATTTGTCATCAGTTTCATCTTGTTGTTTGGTTGGCTTATTGATATCTCCGGTAACAATACGCCAAAGCTTATGACTGATCAAGAAACTCTTCATTCTTTGGACCCACAGATTATAGTTTGAACTGATCAAGACCGTTGTAATAGGTTTTGCAATATCAAATTTCTCCATTTGGAAGTGGAGGTGGTAGGGATCTTAAGAAATTATGCAAAACAAGGCACCAAAAATCACAAGCCAAGAACCAGAAAATTTACAGAAAAGAAGAAACGTTAACAGTAAAGAAGCACCATTCATTTTTCAGTCCATCCTTGCATAGGTCTGCATGCGTGCAATAATGTAAAAATTAGTGTGTGTGTGTGTTTTTTTTTTCTCTCACAAGATTTGTATCAAACAGGTGAAAAAGTAGTACTGTTATAAGCTCTACACCATCAAATACTGCTATAATATATAATAACTGAATAAGAAAATATATTGTATGATTGATGGGGATGAAGTTACTGAAAGGAAGGTCTTGTGGTTTGCAAGCGAAAACATCAATGGTGGGGATTGGGTTATTGGAAGGCAATTCCAGACCCAATATCTTCCTCTTTAGAAAAAAAATTCACAAGCACATCATCAGGAGGAGGGAACTACTGCAGTATTTATTCTACTTCAACTTCTCCTTCTCCATTTGTTACTTCTTGAGCGTCCTCCATTGGTTCTTACAGTTTCTACTTTAATTCAAGTTTGTGATAATATGCCATGGATATCATTATATATGTAGCATATTGCTCGATGGTCCTAAAATGAACCTGATAAATGATGAAAGTAAAAATGGTGAAATTATGTGTTTTATATGTGGACCAGATTGCATTGACCTATATGGACAGATTTAACAAAAGGGGCATGCGCACCTGAGCTTCAAGTGGACTTAACTTGTGGTCTCAATTGAACCATGGGGCCATAATATATCAAATTGAAGCTGATTTAGAGCTCCATAACAAGTGCTATACAATTTCTCTTTAGTAGTCTAACTTCAAGCCCAAATTCCTTTGTTTAGGGCTGTCACGACCCGAACCCGAGGGCACGTGATCGACACTAGGGAATGGGTAGGCATAAGGCCCCCAAAACCCGTAGTAAGCCTAAAGGAAAAGAAAATAAAACCATTCATATTTTAAACTTTAATTAACAACAGAACATATTATAAATTGAATTTAAATCTTATACATAAGCGTATTTCGTACAAATAAACTACATAATTAAGTTTAAACCATACAAATCCTTAGTACATAGGCTACTACAGCATCCTAGATTAACACACAGTACAGCTTAAAATGACCTACATAAAATAGCCGGTGAAGAAGAAACCCGGAGTGGGGGTAGTCTGAGGTCGAAATCCCAAGCTCCTGAAAAAAATAAATTGAGGGCAATCAGACCTCACTGAGTAAGTTAATAAAAAGAGTTGTACAGTTTAAAAACTTTTTTGAAAACTATATATGTTATAGTGAAAATAATTTATAATATATAATTATAGCTTTTGAAAAATCTCGGTAGAACCCTAAACCCAAATCTAAATGGCCAACTGGGCCCACTTATTCCAACTAGACTACCGGTCCCCGAGAGCAAAGGCATCAACCGAGGCACCAAGCCGTAGTCATTCACTTAATCCAAATATATGGCACTAGCGGTCCCCGAGAGCAAAGGCATCAACCGAGGCACCCATCCCAGTCCATTATTAACTTTCCAATCACTGGCGGTCTCTGAGAGCAAAGGTTTCTACCGAGGCACCCGTCCCAGTTTAACATTCATCAATCATACAATTATCGAATCCATCTCTCAATCTCTACCATGTCCACATAGTCCTGGTGAAGCCCACCAGGTAGCCCGTTCTACCAAAATTTCTCAAAATCGATTTTTAAATAAATAAAATGCGTTTAAATCTTAAATAACAGCATTAAATTAAATAAACCATATAATCAATATTAAAATAGGAGCGCACGCATTTGTTAATTAAAACACACGCACATATCATTATATCGACTTACAGGATGAATGTGAAGGCTGACGACCACGCGTCTGCCTCGGCCTCACGGCTTCTGCTCCGAGATGATCTAAAAGGAAATAATAATAATTGACTTTTAAAACATGACTAAGGAATCGAAATCAGAAATCAACAAAATAATAAAATTCCAGACTGACTCGAGGAAAATCGAACGAGTCTCGACAGACAAGATTTAACCTAACTAACGGTAGGAATTTTACGGATATCACGTTTTACGAGAAAATCTATCGAAATTTTGGCAAAGTCTCCTCTGTAAAACGGACATCACTTTACCAGAGGTAGAGCTAGACCTGCATAGAAAATTCACTTCCAATATACACAACCATTCACATTCGAGTCGGGCTCCTAAAACTACAATTTGCCCCGACCGAGATCACAACTCAAACAAATATCAAAATTTAATAATATTTATTTCTCCAATTATACACATACTAAAATAAATAGCATATATAAAATCTTAATTATCCAAAGTTAAACAATTAAATTTGTATTCCATCACCAACAATTATAATTATAATTATTATCCAAATTAAAACCTTTGTAATGTATTATATATATATATATATATATATATATATATATATATATATATACATTATTTGAAATTCAATATCTAAAATTTACTCTACTTAAGTGATTATATCAATTAATTTATAAAAATTATCTAAACCCTTTAAATATTAATAAAACTAATTAAAATATATATTTATCATATTTAGTGTAAAATTACATTTTTACCCCTATATATATATAAATTACATAATGTGCTATATATACAAAAATTTTCCTTAAAATTATCTAATCATCTAAAACTTATTTTTCTCAAGATAATTCCTCCCAATATTATTAAAAAATTTAATCAACCAACAATATTTCTCCCAATAATATTATTTACCCCAAAATCAATTTTTTTTGGCATAAACTCAAATATATTTATAAAAATAGTACAAAAATCTCAAAAATTATAGTTTGAGTTCTAAAATTTATGTTATTCACTAATAACCTCATTTATTAAATTTCATAACCTTTTTAACCAAAATTAGCCTAATTATTTAATTTTGACATAAAGTATAGAAATTCCTAAAATAGCATTAAAATATTCAAAATTCACCAAAAATCAAAATAAATTCAAAAAAAAAATTCAATAAAATTTGTTTTACTCAAAATAATTAATAACAATCACCCTAGTTATGAATTATACTCAAATTACTATCAAATAAAGCCAATTAAATACTAAACAATTTCTGAAAATTAATTCAATTACCAAAAATTTCAAAGAAAATTGAAACCAACTCAAATGCATGTTAACTAACACTAATCACCCTAGAATTGCCAGGATCAAGCAAAAAATTGAAGGAAGGAAGGAGGGATAAGGTGAGTGTTACTCACTGCCTACAGGACGAAGAAGATGGGAAGGATGAGCTTGCTGTCGCCGAGAAGAAAGAAGAAGAGGGAGCAGCACAGGCGAGATGGACAGCAACGGCAAGCGGAGGATCAACTGGCAGGAAGGTGTTGTCGCGCGCAGGGAGGGAGCTGGCTGCCTGACGGAGAAAGAAGAAGAAGAAGAAGAAGTGCAGCAGCAGTTGCCAGGCTTGGGAGCTCCTGAAGCACGACGGAAATGGAGTCCTCCGGTCAAAGGCGAAGGCGGCACAGGGACGGTAGGAAGCAGCAGGGTGACGAACGGGGAAGGAGGTGCAGAGGGGTCTGTTTTGCTTTGGTTCTGGTTCCTTCTAACTCTAACTATACATATATCTATATATATATATACTATATTATAACCAATAATATATATATACGTATATATATATATATATATATATATATATATATATATATATATTATATGGTATATATATATAGTATATATGCATATAGTTATAATACAGTATAATATATACTGTATTATTATATATACATTTATGTATATATTTATATATACATACATATGAATAAATATACACACTTAAACCAATATTTAACCTAAAATATAATGTTAACGCAATCATACTATAATATAATGAAAATTAACTATTACTAGTACTATTTGAGAAAAATTATGTCCCTTTTTATTTAAATAATTATATATATATATGTAGGGTATTACAAGGGCCTCAAAATTTAGTTTAAATTTTATTCCTTTTTATTTTTGGATTTTTTAGTCTTTTTCCCTTTTTGCTTTAAGGTTTTTTCCTAAACACTATTTACTGGTCACTTTTAGTTGTTTTGAGATAGTTTTTTGTTGAATTGATTATTCAAAATTATTATTTTCCCAAATTTAGTGTACTTGTGAATTAGCAAAATCTTGGATGTTTATTTCCTAGCATTTGTGTGCAAATCAACAGGTTATAGAAGGTTGCTAGATGGTCAATCATGTGTGATTCAATGGCTTGTAATGTTTATCCTTTTAACCTAGGCTTTTGCTGCATCAGTTGGTATTAGAGCGATGTTCATTCCTAGGGTTATACTAAAAAAAAGGGCACAAAGGAGACAACAACAACAGTGATTGGATAAGGTATACAAGTGTGAGGCTGATCAACGAGTTGAGTATGTTATGCAGACGAAAGGGCAAATAGGGTAGATGCTTGAGCAGCTTACCCTAATGGCCAACTAGAACGAAATTAATAATAACCAAAATCGCCATAGGGTTTTTATTAATAGGAGTTTTGATAAGGATGATGAAGAAGGGTACGGGGAAGAAGTGCACCGTAGACGTTAAAGGGCTGCTACAGAAGAGGAAAGGCGGTGTTGAGAGACTAGAATGCAAACTAGAATTCTAGAATTCCATGGCAACCTTCAACTTGAAGAATTCCTTAATTGGCTAGCTACGGCTAAGGAGATCTTAAAATATAAGGGAGTGTCAAAAGACAAACGTATGTCTTTCGTAGTAACCAGGTTACGTGGAAGAGCTATAGTGCGATGGCAGCAGCTGAAATTGACTTGCACTAGGCTTAGTAAGGGGAAAATCAACACCTGGGAGAAGATAAAGAAACACATACAAGCCACATTCCTACCATATAATTATCAGATGTTGATGTACCAGCGATTGCAGAATCTGAAATAGGGTCTGAAGTTAGTGGATGAGTATACCACTGAATTCTACCAACTGATTGCTAGAAATGAAATTCAAGAGATAGAGGACCAGTTGGTCTCATGATACATAGGGGGTTTGAAGTTGTAGATTCAAGATACTATGAACATGGTTGATTCTATCTCTATTTTTACTACTCACCAGAGCCCGTTAATGGTGGAGAAGTAGTCACAATGTGTTGTTAATGCTATAAGTGTAAGCACTGGTGTGGGAAGTAGTGGTGGTATGAGTAAAACAACAATTGAAAGTGGTGGTTTAGGACAATTTAATAGAGCAGTTGAGCAATTTAATAGAACAACTAGCAGTAGTGGTATGCAAGCTTTAATTATGGAGAACCTAGCGATAGACAAGCTAAATGTAAAAAGGTTGCTATAAAGAAAGCTTTGTTTATTAAAACATATGACTATGATGAAAATGTGGTGGAGATTGAAGGTACAGTTGTGTATGATGAGGTAGCAGCTGAAGAGGTGCAGTTGGAGGGAGATATTGGGGTTGTGTTGGTGGTTAGACAAGCATGTTTGACTCCGAAGGCTGTAGATAAGGATAATTGGCGGTGGAGCAACATTTTTCAGTTCGCATGTACCATCCAAAATAAGGTATGCCATTTTATGATTGATGGTGGCAGTTGTGAAAATATTATGTCTGATGAGGCTATCCAAAAATTGAAAATCCAGACTAAAAAACATCCTAAGCCTTATAAGCTAGCTTAGATAAAAAAGGGTGGTGAAATATCATTGTCTAAACGTGCCTTAGTTCCTTTTTCAATTAGCCTAAAATATAAAGACATTGTTTGGTGTGATGTAGTTGATATGGATGTATTTCACTTGCTTTTGGGTACGCCTTGGTAGTATAATAGGGATGTCACTCATAATAGACAAACTAACACATATAGTTTTATGTTTGATGGGGTTAAAATCGTATTGCTGCCTAGTAGACAGGTGTTGGAGAAGCCTAAACATAAAGGTGTTAGAGCTAATACCCTAATATCATTGGCCCAATTTGATGAGGAGTTACAAGAATCAAACATAGGGTATATGTTGGTAGGGAAGGAAGTTACAAATTAAGCTCATGTGCTATAGATTGTGGTCTCACTTATTACAAAATTTGGTGACTTGTTTCCTAAAGAGCTACCAGAAGGGCTGCCCCCATTATGTGACATTCAGTGCCATATTGATTTGGTGCCTAGAGCAGCCTTGGCCAACAGACCACATTACAGGATGAGCCCCAGTGAGCATGAGGAATTGCATAGGTAAGTGGAGGAGTTGCTATTTAAGAGCAATATTAGAGAGAGCATAAGTCCTTGTGTTGTACCTGCCCTCTTGACACCAAAAAAGATGGTTCTTAGCCTATGTGTATGGACAGTAGAGCCATCAACAAAATTACAATAAGGTATAGATTTCCCATTCCTCGTTTAGATGATTTGCTTAATCAGATAAGTGGTACTAATGTTTTCACTAAGCTTGATTTGAAGAGTGGGTACTATCAGATTCATATTAGACCTAGGGATGAGTGGAAAATAGTGTTCAAAACTAGGCAAGGGTTGTATAAATGGCTTGTCATGCCATTTGGCTTGTTTAACACTCCTAGTACCTTTATGGGAGTTATGAATTAACTATTAAGGCCTTTTATTGGCAGATTCATTGTGGTATATTTTGATGATATTTTGATATATAGTGCTAACCTTGATGATCACATGCAGCATATTAGGAAGGTTTTTAATGTATTGCATGAGAGAAGTTCTATGTTGCTATAAAGAAATGCGTCTTTATGGCCCCTAAAGTGATATTCTTAGGGTTTGTGGTTTCAGGAGATGGTTTAGACATTGATGTATTAAAGGTTATAGCAATGAAAGAGTATCCTAGGTCAATAACTTTGACTGAAGTGAGGAGTTTCCATGGCCTAGCATCATTTTATTGGCGTTTTATTGCTAATTTTAACATAATTATGGCTCTAATCACAAATTGTATGAAAGGCAGTAGGTTTAAGTGGACAAATGAAGTAGAGGAAACCTTCAAATTGATTAAAAATTGCCTTAATATCGCGTCAATCTTGGTGCTTCCAGATTTTTCTTACCCCTTTGAGTTACATACAGATGCATCCAAGGTGCAAATTTGAGCAGTTTTGAGTTAAAATGCCAAACTTATGGCCTTTTTTTTATGAAAAATTATCTAGTTCAAAACTTAATTAAGCACTTATAATATTGATTTTTATGCAGTAGTGCAAGCAGTAAAGCATTGGTGTCATTATCTATTTCATAGAGAATTTATTTTGTATACAAATCATGATTCCTTGAGACATTTACATCAGCAAAATAAGGTTTCTCCTCACCATGCAAGATGGGTGGCTTATTTGGAGAGGTTTACTTATATGATGAAACATAAATCTAGAATTACTAATCGAGTGGCTGATACTTTAAGCCATCGAAATTGTCTATTGGTTACCATAAGGGTCGAGGTGTCTGGGTGTCACAACCCAAAACAGGGGCCATGACCGGCGCTAGGGAACGGGAATTCTTTCGAATCCGGAACCCGTAGCAAGCCTAAAAATAAAATAAACCATGCAACAATAGAAGCAATATATAATGCAGCGAAAATAAAAATCATAAATATCACAATAGTATTTTCACCAACCGGATTTAAGTCAAATCTCATCTCATATATATAAATCTCTTTTAATACAAATCCAGTTCAAGTATAATACAATATCTCACATAAATAAAATACATAAAATCCCACGTTTAATTTACAACTACTGCAGTGTCTAGATTATAAAAATAAGACTCAAGTAAGCAGTTTACACAAAGAAGCCGGGGCGGAAGAAATCCGGCGTACAGGCCTGCTACTGAGGTCTGAAGATGTTGACTCTCCTAAAAAATAGTCAACGGAGGGGAGTCAGACCTCACTGAGTGAATTACTATAATATATATACATGCATACTAAATGATAATGCATACAATCAACAGTATATATCTAATATGTAATATACATGCAAATACACACAAATGCAATAAAATCATTATATATATATATATATATATATATATATATATATATATATATATATATATATATTTTATTGAAAATCATCTTTTATGAAGGATCAAATAGAACCCTATGATATCGAAAACCTCAGACAATGTTAGACAACACTCTAGCCATACAGGCTCACTTAATCCAAATATATCCACTTAATCCATTTAGACAGTAGACTGGCCCCGAGACACTAAGTCAACCGAGCTCCAACAGTCTGACTGCCAGTGTGATTGGCCCCGAGACACTTGGTCAACCGAGCTCCAGCAATCACACCCAAATCACATCTCACACATCAAATAATCATATTCAATCAGTATCCACAAATAGTTAGTAATATAGCCTATCTGCTATAAGCGCACCGGTACGTACTCGGTCCTAGTGTTGCCCACTAGGTAGCACGTTCTATTGATATCCTTCATTAATAAATATAAAACGTTCATTCACAAATAAATGATGCATGAATTTAAATAAAATAATAATATAAACCACATATAGATACTGGAAATATACCAAAAGTAAATCAGGTATATTTCGAGTATATATACATCAAATCAATCCAATCAAATTATAAATTAAGCTAGAAATATATTTAAAAACATTTTAAATATAATTTATTAACAAAGCATGCATGTAATTCAATATATACCAAAAATAAACCAAAAATATACTTAAATACAAATCACATTATTTATGCATTTTAATTAAAATAAAACGTATATTTCTAAATCATGTATCCTAAGCATATATATATATATATATAAAATAGTAACTCACCCTAGTGCGCTCCACGAGATGGGTCCGACAGGCCTAGTCCACTAGGCCTCGGTCTCGGCGTAACTAGACAAACAATAAATAACCGACATTAGAATAAACCTAACAGAAAATCCTAGAATTCGATCTAGAGTATTAAACACTGAAACAGAATTAGGGATCGACCGGACATCACGTTTTACGAGAATTCTACCGAAAATTCGACAGAACCTCCCCTGTAAAACGGACATCTCTCTACTCAAAGAGTAGAGCCAACCCTGCAAAGAAACACACTTCAAAAACACAAACACAACAACTCATCCACAACCCCTCGGTCGGACTCCAAACTACAGTCTATCGATTGAGGTCCACAAACACAGAACAATTCAGGAAATACCAAAAATACCCTTATAACATAGAAATTCATTTTATAAGTAGAAATTACATAATTAACCTTTAAAACATATTAAAACTAATAAAAACTCATTTTATTAGAAAAACCGTATATTATATATATAATTGAAAATAATTCACGAAAAATAGTTTTAATTAGTTAAAAATACTAAATAATTTAGAGAAATCATTTTTATACCTTAAATAACTATTAAAACCAATTAAATTACATTTTTAGCCAATTTTGTGTAAAATTACCAAAATACCCCTATATATATAAATATACTATAATTACTTCAAAAATTCACCAAAAATTATACAATTATCCAAAATTAATTTTCTCAACATATTTATCAATAATATCAATAATTAAACTCAATTAACCAATTAATTTCAATTTAAAACACAATTAACCCTAATTTCCCAAAATTACATAAACTTCAATAATTCAAAATAAATACATAGAAATTCATAAAAATTCCAAATAAATTCCTATAATTCATTTCAACACCTAATTTAACCATAAAACACAATTTCATAATTTAAATAATTAATTTCTGAAAATTAGAAAATAAAATTAAAATATACAAAAATACCCAAAAATCAAATTAATCTCCAAAAATTCCACAAAAATTCATACATGTAGATTAAGCTACTAGGATCAACATTTGTGAAGGGATTTTTCATGAATCAAACAATTCGAAATTCAAAAAAATCAAAAACCCTAATATGGCCGAAATTGAAAATTCAAAACCTAAGCAAATCAAGACCATTTAAGCTCAAACCAAAGCTAGAATCACACTCACCAGAGCTCAAGGAGAAGAAAGAGACCAGTGGTGTCGAAAATGGTGGCCGAAATCGTGAGGTGAGAAGAAATGAAGCTTTCGGCCGGAAATGGAGAAAAGGGACAAGCCGGCGTCGGGGAAGAAGGCTGGGGGCGATGGAGCAGCTGGAGAAGACGGTGACACGCAGGGGAGGCACTCTGACGGTCGGTGATCGGAGTAGCAGCGGTGAGGGGAAAGGGGTCGCGCACGGGAAGAAGAAGAAGAAGAAGAAGAAGAAGAAGAAGAAAAAGAAAAAGAAAAGAAAAGAAAAAGAAAAAGAAAAAGAAAAAGAAAAGAAAAAGAAAAAGAAAAAGAAATAAAGAAATAATAAAATAATATATATATATATATATATATATATATATATATATATATATATATATATATATATATATATATATATATATATTATAATATAGTGTAATAATAAAATATTTGGGAAAAATTGCACACCACACATTATTATATTAATTTAATAAATAAAATAATAAAATATTAGGGTAATATATTAAACCCTAATTAGATAAATAATTACATACATAGGCTTTATTTAGTAATTTAAAAATACGTATGAGTTCATCCAAGTCCGAAAATATATTTAAAATAATTAATAATAAATTATTTACGTGAAAATTTCTCCGAAAATGCAAGTCCCGAGAAAATTTTACGTAAAGCACTGTAAATAAGACACAATAATTAAAATAGTTTTTAAATACATATAAACTCATAAAAATATCGTAATATATGTACAAAAATTATTAACACTACATATCCCGGTATAGTGTAAAAATGTTTAAAAACACGGGATATTACACTGGGTTTGATTATTTTTATGATATGCTTGCTTTTGATCCTTATTTTTCTGTGGTGATACAAAATGTGTAGGCTGGGAGAAAATAGAATTTTTGTTACATAACGAGATTTTATTTAAGGGTAACCAATTATGTATTCCATATTAAATTCTTCGCTTATGGATAATAAAGGAATTGCATATAGAAGGGTACGTTGGTAAAGATAGGACTTTACAGTTGATCCAAGCCTCCTACTTTTAGCCTTCAATTCATAAAAAGGTTGAAAAATATGTGCAGAGGTGCAAAATCTGTCAAGTTTCTAAAAGGACAGTCGCAATGCAGGGCTATACATGCCTTTACCAGTCCCATCTCAACCTTGGACTAATATTAGCATGGATTTTATATTGGGATTACATGAACACAGCAAGGTAATGATTCCATCTTTATTGTTGTTGATAGATTCTCTAAGATGGTTCACTTTATTCTATGTAAAAAGACTACAGATGTTGTAAATGTGGCTCAACTGTTCTTTCGAGATGTGTATCATCTTCATGGGTTGCCTACCTCCATTGTCTCTAATAGAGATACTCATTTCTTTAGTCACTTTTGGCACAGCTTGTGGAAGATAGTCAATACTTAACTAAATATTAACAATGCTTATCACCCTTAGAAAGATAGGTAGACTGAGGGGGTGAATAGGTCATTGGGAAACTTGTTGCATTGTTTAGTTGAAGATCATGTACAGGGTTAGAATCAGAAGCTATGTCAGGCAAAATTTGCTCAGAATCATATTATTAACCAAAGAACTAGTTTTAGTCCTTTTCAGGTCATCTATTCAGTTCAGCCAAGAGGTCCTCTTGACTTGATGTCACTGCCTAGCAAGACGAGAGTCTATAGGAAAGTAGCAGATTTTGTTTCAAGTTTGCAGGATGTAAATAAGACAGTCTTTAAAAATCCGTCTACTGCCAACTCTAAATACAAATAGCTTACCGATAAAAAGTGCATACACTTGGAGTTCGAGGTGGGTGATTTTGTATGGCAGTTCTAATTAAGGATTTCTTTTTAGCTAGGGAGTATAATAAGCTATCTGGCAAGATGATTGGTCTAGCTAAGGTGGTGGGGAAGATCAATCCCAATGCTTATAGTTTGAAGTTGCATAGCCATGTTCACACTGCATATGTGTTTAATGTTAAACATTTAATTCCTTTCATTAGTAATTCTTCTAATGATGATGCTATATCAAATTTGAGACTAAATTTTCTATCACCTGGGGGAATGATGTGGAAAAGATTGCATTGACCTAGATGGATAGATTTGATAAAAGAGGCATGTGCACCTGAACTTCAAGTGGACCTAACTTACAGCCTCAATTGAACCATTAGACCTATAATATATCAAATTAAAGTTGATTCAGAGCTTCATAATAAATGCTACACAATTTCTCTATAACAATCCAACTTCAGGCCTAAATTCCATCATTTATGTCCTTAAAATTCAATTTAAAGTTTATTCATTTTTATTTTTGGATTTTTTAGTCATTTTCCTTTTTTGCTTTAAGGTTTTTTCCTAAACACTATTTATATGTCTCCTTTAGTTGTTTTGGGATAGTTTTTTTATTGAATTGATTATTCATAATTATTATTTTCCCAAATTTGGTGTTCTTGTGAATCAGTGAATCTTGGATGCCTATTTTCTAGTATTTGTGCGCAAATCAACAGGTTATAGAAGGTTGCTAGATGGCCAATCATGGGCAATTCAACGGCTTGCAAAGTTTATCCTTTCAACCTAGGCTTCTGCTACATCAGTTTTTTTTAACTATTGAGAAGATTTTAAAGTTTGATATAGCATTTTAATTTTTAGTTCTTTACCATTTAGTGTATGAAATGATGGTCATTTAAAGGGGATTTTGATAACACTGCCTTTAGAATTTTCCTTTTGAATAGAAATTTTTTTTTATCATGATAGAGATTGATGACATGGCATAAATGAAAATGACATTGCATAGAAGCGATCCAGGTGGCATAATTTAGAATATGCACTTGTGTCGCTTATACTTGTTGGAGATTGAAATTGTGATTGGAAAAATAACATCTTTTTTTTTGCATAAATTCAAAATTTAAAGGTAATAAGTTTCTTTTTTGTTTTTATGAAAAGTATTGAATGCAATTTTAAGCATATGAATTGAGTTGAATTTTTTATGAATTTTATAAGTTTATGTTGAATTAATTCAAAAAATTATTAGTTAGATAGATATAATTTTAAGTTTATGATTCTAGATTGAATATCAGTAATTTTAGTTTGATTTTTAGTTAATTTGTGTTTTTATGCTAATCTTCAATATTCCACTTTTATAAAGATGATTCCTCCTCAATTTAAGTTCTAAGATCGAGCATGGCCATGACATGGGCATGCTAATGCCCGTACTTTCCCACTTGGCTTTTAGAGAAATAAATGCATGGCCATACTTCATGCTATATGCATCACTTTGAAAATTAAAAAGTAGCAGCATGGGTATGCCTCAGGGCATGTCACACTATGGATAAAAAGATAATTTTCAAGCATGCGTATGTCTAGGGTGTGCTACATAGGTCAAAACTTAGCACGAGTAAAGACATGACAATGCCAATTGGAAAAATTATCCTTTTTGATTTTGGAAATTTATGTAAGAAAAGGACTTTATTTCTAGAATGCCTATATAAGGAGAAGTTGGAGAGATTTTAGGGGTTATTGAACTCTACCGCAAGAAGAAAAAAAGTAAAACAAAATGAAGTGTTCATATGAATGGAAGATTAAAGACATAATTAATAATGAGTTTTTATACTTTTCTTCTTCTTCTCTATTTTATTGAATTATGCTTTTGATCTTTCGAGTGTTTAAACAATTAATCATGTGTGACATAGTGGAAGCTTATTAAATTAGGGATAAATATTATAGTCCATTGATTTGCAAATAAATATCATAAAATAATCTTTTATAACCTGTTGATTCACAAAGAATGTTAAGAAATATGTATTAAAAAAATTGTTTATTTAAAGAATACTAAAAATTTGGAGAATAGCAAGAGAATTCTATACTCAAATTATGAAAAGTCATCTCCAAAATAAAATGTTATGAATAAACAGTGCTAAAAAAAGAATCCTAAAAGAAAAGGATAAAAGGGCCGAATGAAAATTACAAAAATAAGCAAAATGGAGCATAAAATTGTAAATTCCCTAAAAAAGCCTTAAACAGTCAAATTTAGATCTGAAAAATGGGTTATGACAAGTAAACCCTATCATGCACATAGATCTCTGAATAAGTTTCAATTTGATATATTGTGAGCCTTGTAACTCATCACGAGTCAAAAGTTATGACCTTTGAAGCACTACTACACACTTTAAGCCTTTTACCACCATCCAGTTGCTCCATGAAATGTAGAGCTATCTAATCCACATTAGTTTGTAACTAAAACTTTTAGCACTTGGATTTATATAACTAGATTAGCACTTGTTGAGATATTTATTTTTATTTGATAAATTTAATTTCAACCAATTATATAAGTTGATTAAATTGTTCTTGTGTTCAATTTTAGGCCTGAATGAATACATATTTGTGGGTGATTTATTAACAATGATAATTGCATGAATTGCTAGCTTATAAACTCATAAAATTTAGGAACCTCAATCATGAAAATAAATGAATCATTTAGGGATTAATAAATTGCTAAAAAACTTAATGAACCATAATTAATTGATTGACCATGAGAATATGCGTTTATTAGTTTATGTATGCTTAAATAATCTCGAGAAAGGCTCTAGGTAATTTAAAGTAACTTAGCCTTAACTATAGTCAATGAATTGATGTATAAAACAGTCTCATAATTCAAGTGTTAACAATGAAGAAAATCTAACCTCCAGTATTTAATAATTGATTTAAGTTCAGTTAATAAATGTCAAATTTATTATATTAAATTATTAATTTACTTAGGATATTATATATTTTTAGCTAGGGGGAAATATAACATAATTAAGCAACAAAATTAAGATTAAAAACATGAAGAAATTCATAACTAAATCTTGAGAAATTGACATAAAAAGATTAAGCATTGCAACAAAATTAAGTGAATTAAGCATCACCTTTTTCCAAGTAGTCTGGTAATTTCTTAGATATTGAATTGTATTGGGATCAATTCTGAATTCTTGTATGCTCCAGCTATCTATATTACTCCATTAAGTGACAAACCAAAGTAAAAATCCAATGTCCATTAAAAACCAACAAGTTGATGTTGCCTTAATCTCCCTTCAACAAAATTAGTAACATAGATGGCACTTCATTTGGGACTAAGATTTTGCCCTTTTCCTTTCAATAAAGAAGCACCTTGCCAAATCATCATGATAAAGACTTGCATATACAATACAAGGTTCATGGTAAAGTGGCAGATTTTGTAACTTGATTGCAAGATGTTCACAAAACAGTTCATGAAAATTTGTCTCTTGCTAATTTTAAACATAAGAAAATGGTAAATCATAAGCGCAAGCATTTGGAGTTTGATGTTGGTGATTTTGTGTGGGCAGTTTTAAATAAGGATCATTTCCCAGTTAAAGAGTATAATAAATAGTTTTCCAAAATGATTGGCCTTGTGGAGATTATTAAGAAGATAAACCATAATGTGTATCGTCTAAGGCTACCTAGTCATATTCACACTGCATATGTTTTTATTATGAGGCATTTGATTCCTTTTTCTGATGATTCCTCTAAGAATGATGCAGTGTCCAATTCAAGGGCGAATTTCCTCCACCCTATAGGGAATGATACAAATCAAATGGCTTTGAGATTTTTGGACAAGTTTCATAGGAAGGGAGTGTGAAATGGTGCTTCAAAAAGCTTTAACTTTCAGCTTCAAAAGAAACACGAGATATATATTATGTCAAATCAAATCTGATTCAGAAACCTATATTTATTATCGAGTTTTCCTATAACAACTTAAGTTTTTGGCCCAAATTCAACTGTTTAAGGCCTCAGAATTGGCTTTAAAGTCTTTATGTTCATTTTTTATGTGTTTTCATCTTTTCATCATTTTTCTTCTTAGGGTTTTATTTTGAACATTATTTATTCATCTTTTGGAAATTTTGGAGATAGTTTTGATAAATTTTAATAGAATTTTGTATTTCTCTTCAATATTCAGTATTCAATTATAAATCAATGAATCTTGTTGCCTATTTCCTAGTATTAGTTATAATCAAAAAGTTATAGAAGATTAATTCACTTGCATTCTTTGTGAATTAATAAATTTTTAATATTTATCTATAATTTTCTAATCTTCTGCTACATCAGTTGGCATTAAAGTTAAATTTTGTTCCTAAGTTAAACATGCCACCTATAAATTAAAATTGAATTGAGGATGTTTCTAAGCATGAGATGGAGCAATGGATAAATCAACAGCTAGATGAATGATTTGATCAAATGATAGAACAGATGATTGAGAGGATGGCCATACTTATGGGCAATTTAAGTGAAGCCAATCCATCCCCCTGTAATAATAATAATTTTATAGGCAATTTTGATGGAAAGGTTAGTGAAGATGAAGATGAGGATGAAGAGTATAAGGAGGTTGTCCCTCATTGATGGTGTAGAGCAGCCATAGAAGAGGATAATAGGCATTAGGAGATGGGAATGTGCACTAAAATTCTAGAATTCCATGGCAGTCTTTAGTTAGAGGAGTTCCTAGATTGGTTGGCTGCAATTTAAGAGATCTTAGAGTTTAAGGATGTACCAGAAAATACATGTGCCTTTAGTAGCAACCAGATTGCATCGTTGGGTGACTACGTGGTGGCAACAGTTAAAGTTGACTCACACTAGATTGGGTAAAGCCAAAATTGCTACTTAAAAGAAGATGATAAAATACATATGAGCTGCATTCTTATCATACAATTTTTAGAGGTTAATGTATCAATGGTTGTAGAATTTACGGTAGGGCACGAGATTAGTGGATGATTATACCACTAAGTTTTACCAAATGATTACTAAGTTTTACAAAATTCAAGAAATGGAAGATTAGTTGGTTTCATGATATATCGAGGCTTTAGGGGTATAGATTTAGGATACTATAATGTGAAAAAATAGTTACGGCGTGCTATTAGTGCTGTTAATGTAAGTGGAGGTGCGAATGCTGGTGTTGGTAGTATTAGTGTGTGCAAGAGCAAGGTAGTGAGTAATGTTACACAGTTTACCTGTAATGGCCCAAGTTTAAGGTGCAAATTCAACTATTTAAGGCCTCAAAATTGGCTTTTAAAGTCTTTATGTTCATTTTTTTTATATGTTTTATCCTTATTGCCCTTTTTCCTTTTAGGGTTTTATTTTGAACATTATTTATTTGTCTTTTGCATTTTTTAGAGACAGTTTTGATGAATTACAAATAAAGTTTCTATTTCTCTATAAATTTTAGTATTCAATTGTGAATCAACAAATCTTAATGCTTATTTTTTTATATTAGTTATAATCAATAGGATATAGAAGATTAATTCTCTCAAATTCTTTATGGATAAATAGAGTTTTGATATTTATCACTAATTTTATAAGCTTTCATTACATGAGTTGGCATTAGAGTCAAAGTTCCTTCATAGGTTAAACATGCCACCCAGAAGATAGTAGGGAATTAAGGATGTTTATCACTGTAAGATGGAGCAATGGATCAATCAATGACTGGATTAAGGATTTGTTTAAATGATGGAACATATGACTAAGAGGATGGTCATGCTTATGGGCTATCTAAATATAGCCAATCCAGGCCCCTATAACAATAATAATTTTATGGGCAATTTTGATAAAGAGGTTAGTGAAGATAAGGATTTGGATAAAGACCATGAGGAAGCAGTCCCTCGTAGACGACATAGAGTAGCCATAAAATAGGATACTAGGAACTAGGAGATGGGAATGCACACTAAAATTCTAGAATTCCATTGCAATCTTCAGCTAGAGGGGTTCCTGGATGGGTTGGCTACGGTTAAAGAGATCTTAGAGTTTAAGGGAATACTAGAAAATAAATGTGTGCATTTATTAGCAATGAGATTATGTGGTTGTGCGACTACATTGTGGTAACAGTTAAAATTGACTCAACTAGACTGGGTAAAGCTAAAATTGCTGGCTATGAGAAGATGAAAAAACACATACGAGTTGTATTCTTGCCGTACAATTTTTAGAGGTTGACGTATCAATGGTTGCATAATGTAAGGCAGGGCACAAGATTAATGGATGATTATACCACTGAGTTTTATTGATTAATTAGATAGAAATGAAATTCAAGAAATGAAGGATCAGCTGGTGTCATGGTATATCAGAGATTTAGGGTACATATTTAGGATATAGGAAACATGTTAGATCTTATTTCATTTTCTACTACTCATCAACGGGTTGTAATGGTGGAAAACAGTTACAACGTGCTATTAATGTAAGTGGAGGTATGAGTGCTAGTGGTAGTAGTGGTGTAGGCGTGAGCAAGGCATTGAGCAATGTTACAGGGTTTACCCATAACGACCCAAGTTTAGGGCCTAAATTCAATTGTTTAAGACCTTAAAATTGGCTTTAAAGTCTTTATGTTCTTTTTTTAGGCCTTTTGGGCTTTTTCCTTTTAAGGTTTTATTTTAAACATTTTTTATTCATCTTTTGGATGTTTTAGAGACAATTTTAATAGAAGTTTATATTTCTTTCAAATTTTCAATATTCAATTGTGAATCAATGAATCTTGACATTTATTTCCTGGTATTAGTTATAATTAATAGGATATAGAAGATTAATTCTCTAACATTCTTTATGAATCAATAGAGTATTATTTATTTTAATTTTCTATGCTTTCACTACGTCAGTTGCCATAAAAGTCAAAGTTCATTCCTAGGTTAAATATGCCACCCAGTAGGTAGCAACGAATTTATGATGGTTATAAGCATTAGTTGGAGGATCGGATCAAACAATGATTCAATCAGATGATGGAACAGATGATAGAGAGGATGGTCATGCTTATGGGCACTATGAACAAAGCCAATCTAGCCTCTTATAGTAATAATAATTTTATAGGAAAACATGATGGAGAGATTAGTGAAAAAGAGGAGAGGATGAAGACTGTGAGGTGGAGGTCCCTCGTAAATGGCATAGAGAAGCCACAATAAAGGATACTAGGCATTGGGAGATGGGAGATGGGAGATGGGAATGCATACTAGAATTCCAACATTCAATGGCAGTCTTCAGCCATAGGAGTTTTTAGATTGGTTGGCTACAGTTGAAGAGATCTTAGAGTTTAAGGGAATACCAGAAAATAAATGTGTGCCTTTATTAGTAATCAAATTGCATGGTCAGATGACTACGTGGTGCAACAGTTAAAGTTGACTCTCCCTAAGCTGAGTAAAGCCAAAATTACTGCTTAGGAGAAGATGCAAAAACAAATGCTAGTTGCATTCTTGCCATATAATTTTTATAGTTTGGTATATCAATGATTGCAGAATTTAAGGCATGGCATAAGATTAGTGGATGATTATACCATTGAGTTTTACTAATTGATTATTAGAAATGAAATTCAAGAAACAAAGGATCAGTTGGTGTCATAGTATATCATGGGTTTGGGGGTTCAGGTTCAAGATATTGTAAATATGTTTAATCCTATTTCATTTTTTACTACTCATCAATGGGATGTAATGGTTGAAAAACGGTCATGACATGCTTTTAGTGCTGTTATTATGAGTGGAGGTGTAAGTGATGTTGTTGGTAGTAGTGGTAACAAGGCAATGAGCAGTGTTATCGGGTTTACCTATAACGGCCTAAGATTAGGGCCCAAATTCAACTGTTTAATGCCTTAAAATTGGCTTTAAAGTCTTTATGTTCATTTTTTTTATTTTGGCCTTTTTCCCTATTTTCTTTTTAAGTTTTTATTTTGGACATTATTTATTAATCTTTTGGATGTTTTAAAGACATTTTTTTTATGAATTTTAATAGAAGTTTCTATTTCTCTCCAATTTTTGGTATTTAATTGTGAATCAATGAATCTTGATGCATATGTTTTAGTATTAGTTATAGTCAACAGGTTATAGAAGATTAATTCTCTAGTATTACGTATGAATTAACAAAGTTTTAATATTTATCTATAATTTTCTAAGCTTCTGCTACATCAGTTGACATCAGAGCCGAAGTTCATTTTTAGGTTAAACATGCCACATAGAAGAAAATGGCAAAATTGAGGATGTTTATGAGTGTGAGATGGAGCAATGGATTAATTAATGGTTGGATGAACGATTCAATCATATAATGGAGCAAATGATTGAGAGGATGGTCATGCTTATGTACAATCTGAACAAAGCCAATCCAGCCCCTCATAATAATCATTATTTTATAGGTAATTTTGATGGAGAGGTTAGTGAAGATAAGGATGAGTACAAAGACTATGAGGAGATGTGTAGATGCCAGGATTTAGTGCGCGTCCAAGATTTTAGCGATCGTGACACTGTTTAGGCTTAGGGCCTTAGAGAACACACTAACAACCGTCACAAAGACATGGCATGGAGATAAGGAGTTGCCACCCAGGGTAATAACTGGGACAATTTGATTGGTGGTACTCAATTCTCTAAAAGAAAATTAGCACCACAACCAGGAGATTCTAGATACGGAATACTAACTTCTCTTAGTCTCGTGTTCATTTAGAATAATTTTATAAATAATTATTTCATCCTCTAATTACATGCAATTTTATTAAACCCTAATTAATATCCATCTACCCAAAAAGGCAACAAGTCAATAAAATTATAAGTAAAAAATGCACTCAAGATCGTGTTGTCCCTAAGTCTAAACTATGTTAATTTTATTAAAGAAAGTTAACTAAATCTACATTTTATTTACAAGTGAAATAGAATAAAAGTGTGCCTACATTTTATTAATTAGTGAGCCTAAATCTGTTTTTTAGTCTTTCTAAGATATGGGCTTAAATCTATTCAATTTAAAAAAAAAATTAGTGGGCTGCAATATCTCGTCTTTTTAAATATTTTAATACTGCATCGGGATATGCAGTGTTAATAATTTTTAAATATAATATTGATATTTAATAAGCTTTTATTTAATTTAAATTGATTTTTAATTGTTTATTATTATTTTAAGTGTTTTACGTAAAATTTTCCCGGGACTTGCATTTTCACGTAAATAATTTACTACTAATTATATTAAATATATTTACGGACTTGCATGAACTCATACATATTTTTAAAATACTAAACACCGTATATGTGTGTAATTATTTATTTAGTTAGGGTTTAATTTATTACCCTAATATTTTATTATTTATTTATTAGTTTTAATGTTATTTAATTATTTTTATTTATTATTAAATTTTAAAATATTAAATATTAAGTGTGTGGTGTATATTTAATGTTTTTAATTTAATATTATTTTATTATATAGTATAAAGTAAATATATATACATATAATATGTCAAAAATCAAGTTTTTGGAAAATTATCGAATTGCCCCCGATTTCTCTCTTCTTCCCGATCACTTCCCCATCGCCGTTCCGATCGCTGCCGTGCCGATTCCTTGCCGTCCGGCGTGCCACCACCTTCCCCATCCTTCCTCGCCGCCTGTAGCAGCCGTTTCCGGCGTCTGGAGATCGGTTTTGGCCGGAGAAGCCGAATTCCTCTACACCATCGATCACGACGATTCCGGCCACCATTTTCGACACCGCCGGTCTCTTTCTTCTCCTTGAGCTTCGGTGAGTGTGATTCTAGCTTTGGTTTGAGCTTAAATGGTCTTGATTTGCTTAGGTTTCGAATTTTCAATTTCAGCCATATTAGGCTTTTTGATTTTTTTGAACTTTGAATTGATTGATTCATGAAAACTCCCTTCACAAATCTTGATCCTAGTAGCTTAATCTTCATGTATGAATTTTTTTTGGAATTTTTTGGAGATTATTTTGATTCTTGGGTATTTTTGAATATTTTAATATTATTTTCTCATTTTCGGAAATTAATTAAATAAATTATGAAATTGTGTTTTATGATAATTATAGGTGTTGAAATGAATTACAGAAATTTATTTGGAATTTTTATGAATTTCTATGTATTTATTTTGAATTATTTAGGTTTATGTAGTTTTGGAAAATTAGGGTTAATTGTGTTTTTAATTGAAATTAATTGATTAATTGAGTTTAATTATTGATATTATTAATAAATATGTTGAGAAAATTAATTTTGGATAATTATACTATTTTTGGTGAATTTTTGAAATAATTTTAGTATATTTATATATATAGGGTATTTTGGTAATTTTACACAAAATTGGCTAAAAATGTAATTTAATTGGTTTTAATAGTTATTTAAGGTATGAAAATGATTTCTACAAATTATTTAGTATTTTTAACTAATTAAAACTGTTTTTCGTGAATTATTTTCAATTATATATATAATATTCGGTTTTACTAATAAAATGAGTTTTTTATCAGTTTTTACAGTGTTTTAAGGTTAATTATGTAATTTCTACTTATAAAATGAATTTCTATGTTATAAGGGTATTTTTGGTATTTCTGAAATTATTCTGTGTTTGTGGACCCTGGTCGGTAGACTGTAGTTTGGAGTCCGACCGAAGGGTTGTGAATGTAATTTTGCATTTATTTTCGAAGTGTGTTTCTTTGCAGGGTTGGCTCTACTCTTTGAGTAGAGAGATGTCCATTTTACAGGGGAGGTTCTACCGAATTTTCGGTAGAATTCTCGTAAAACATGATGTCCGGTCGAACCCTAATTTCGATTCTGTGTTTAATATTCTAGATCGAGTGTAATACCCTACATACATATATATATATATATATATATAATTATTTAATATTAAGGGATACATTTTCTCAAGAAGTACTATTAATAGTTAAATTTCATATCTATTCACATGTGTATATATATATATATATATAGATAAATATATATATATACATAATATAGTATAAGGCGTAATTATATACTTGTGTATATATAGGTATACGTTTTCATGTAGTATATGGTAGCATATATATATATATATATATATATATATATATATATATATATATATATATATATAAGTATAGGTACACTATTATACTTGGATATACATTGTGTATATATATATATATATATATATATATATATGTATTTATATATGATATAAATATATATATATAGTATATGTGTATATAGTAATAATGTAGTATGATAAGTATAGTATATACATATGTATATATGTAGGTATGTATGTATATACATATATATATATATATATATATATATATACATTAGTTATATTATAGTATGTATATAAGTATATGTAATATATATATATATATATATATGTATATGTATGTGTTTGATAGAGAAGAGGCCGACCGAGCTTCCAACCTTCCCCACCTCTGCAAATCCTTCGACCACCACCGGCACTGCGCCTCCCCCACCTCCGGCCGCCGTCTGCTACTCCCTCTTCCTTCTCCCTCGCCTCCGGCCACCCGCAGAACCGCCGGAAGCTGCTGGGAAGAAGAAGGCCGAGAGTTTAGCTTTAACTCGCCCAAGCTTCGTCCGGCCACCACTTTCCTCCATTCCGGTGCCAATCTCCTCCCCTTGCACCGGTGAGGCTTAATCTAACCTTTGTTTAAGCTTTGACCATGGATTTATTGAGTTTTGGTCGATTTTAGTTTGTGAACTCTAGGGTTTCGAATTTTTTTTTTAACTTAATCTAGCTTGATTCATGCAAACTCCCTTTACAAATATGATTCCTAGTAGCTTAATCTACCTCTAGGAATTTTTGTATAATTTTTAGAATTTATTTTGATTTTTGGTGAATTTTGGATATTTAAATAATTTTTTTTGGGATTTTCGGGAATTAATTATGAAAATGGTAAATAATAATAATAATTGACATTTTGGTGATATTAAGTGTTGAAATTAATTTTAGAATAAGGTAGATAATTTAAGAAAATTTTACAAATTTTCTAGGAATTTTATGTTTTATGTCAAAATATAATAATTAGATTAATTTTGTAACTTTGGGTTAAATAGGTAATGAAATTTATAAATGAGGTTATTAGTGAATAATATGAATTTTAGAACTCAAATTATAATTTTTGAGATTTTTATACTATTTTTTTTTATAAATATATGAGTTTATGCCAAAAAATTGATTTTTAGGGTAAAAAAATATTTTTGGGAGAAATTTGTTGGTTAATTAAATGTTTTAATTACATTAAGAGAATGTATTTTGAGAAAATGAATTTTTGGCATAATTAAATAATTTTTAGGAATTATTTTCAGTAGTAAAAGCTCATTATGTAAATTATGTATTTAGGGGGGGTAAAAATGTAATTTACACTAAAATATGATAAGTATATATTTTAATTAGTTTTATTAATAATTAAAGGGTTTAGATAATTTTTATAAATTAATTGGCATGATTTCCTAATTAATGTAAATTTTGAATATCAAATTCCTAATATATATATATATATATATATATTCATATAATACAAATTTAATTTGATAAATTTTGAGTAATGGAGATTTTGTATAATCTTATCTATTCTAATATGTATGAACGTGATATGTATTTAAGAAACACATATTATTAAATTGTGATATTTTTATTTGAGTTGTGATCTCGGTCGAGGCAAATTGTATTTTGGGAGCCCGACTCGAGTGTGGATGGTTTTGGAAGTTAGAAGTGCATTTTCTATGCAGGTCTGGCTCTACCTTGGTAGAGAGATGTCCGTTTTACAGAGGAGACTCTGCCGAAATTTCGGTAGATTTTCTCGTAAAACGTGATATCCGTAGAATGTCTACCGTTAATTAGGTTAAAAAACCTGTCTGTCGAGTCAGTTTGGAATTTCATTGCTTTGTTGATTTTGGTTTCGATGTCCAAAGTCATATTTTAAAGGTCGATTATTATTTTTCCTCTAGATCATTTCGGAGCAGAAGCCGTGAGGCCGAGGCAGACGCGTGGTCGTCAGCCTTCACATTCATCCTGTAAGTCAGTAGAACGATCTGTGCGTGTGTTTGTGTAAAAAAATACATGCGCTCGTATTTTATTACATTGATTACATGATTTATTTAATTTAATGCTATTATTTAAGATTTAAACGCATTTTTGTTTATTTAAAATCGATTTTGGGAAATTTTGGTAGAACAGGCTACCTGGTGGGTTTCACCAGGACTATGTGCACATGGTAGAGATTGAGAGATGGATCCGAAAATTTTATGATTGATGAATATTAAACTGGGACGGGTGCCTCGGTAGAAGCCTTAGCTCTCGGGGACCGCCAGTGATTGGAAAGTCAATAATGGACTGGGATGGGTGCCTCGGTTGATGCCTTTGCTCTCGGGGACCGCCAGATCCACATATTTGGGTTAAGTGGATGACTACGGCTTGGTGCCTCGGTTGATGCCCTTGCTCTCGGGGACCGGTAGTCTAGTTGGAATAAGTGGGCCCGATTGGCCATTTAGACTTGGGTCTAAGGTTCTACCGAGATTTTCAAAGCTATAATTATATATATTATAAATTATTTTCACTATAAAAATATATGGTTTTCAAAAAGGTTTTCAAACCGTACAGCTCTTTTATTGACTTACTCAGTGAGGTCTGATTCCCCTCAATTTATTTTTTTTCAGGAGCTTGGGAGTTTGACCTCAGACTACCTCTACGCCGGATTTCTTCTTCACCGGCAATTTTATGTAGGTCATTGTAAGCTGTACGGTGTATTAATCTAGGATGCTGCAGTAGTATATGTATTAAGGATCCGAATGGTTTAAACTAAATTATGTAGTTTAAGTGTACCAAATACATTTATGTATGTGACATAAATTCAATTTAAAATGTGAAATGTTATATCATATTTTTATTAAACACTTGATTTTGTGTAAATTGAGAAAAATCAGTTTGATAATATGTTCTGTTTCTAATTTAAGTAAAGATATGAATGGTTTTATTTTTTTTTCCTTTAGGCTTACTACGGGTTTCGGTGGCCTTATGCCTACCCATTCCCTAGTGCCGGTCACGTGCCCTCGGGTTCGGGTCGTGACAAAGTTGGTATCAGAGCCTAAGTTCGATTACTTGTCTATGTCTGTCTTTCTATGTAACTACTGCAGCTTTAGGATTGATAATTGTCTTTGAGATGTTCATGTACCTCGTTCCGTGTTGCTTTAAATATTCTTACCCCGTTTTGAATTCAATTTTTCTTGTCTTCCTTTCAGAATGAGGCGTGTGCGTACCGACCCAGATGCTGATCCGACCCTTAGACTAGATGAACAGTCTGTGCATGATGAGGCTCCCCTTCCTGCTCCACGTCGTAGGGGCAGAGGTAGAGGTAGAGGTCGAGCCAGGGCAGCTGCGGCTGAGATTCCTGATCAGCAGCCAGTCGAGCCTGAAGCCCCAGCTGTCGACCCCACAGCCTTTACAGCTGGACTAGCAGGGATTAATCAAGGTCTAGCAGCATTGAATCAGGCGATGCCCCTTGTACAGCAGATGCTTCAGCAGAGGAACCAGGGTATGTCAGACACTGAAGCAGCCCTTCTTTACTCTCGGATTGGTAGAGTTTCTTTCGACGGTACGGGTGATGCCTTAGACTTTATTAATGCGATTGAGGCACGCACCAGGACTGGGCACACGGATTATCAGAGGATTATGATTGTGGAGTTGTCGGTGCAGGCGGCTGCTCAGGATTGGTTTATGCAGTCGATTCAGCCATCGATGCACGAGCTGACTTGGCCAGAGTTTAAGGACCGCTTTTTGAGGTTTTTCTGTCCTCCAGCCACCAGAGATGCCTACAGGTGGCAGCTACTCCACATCACTAGAGGCGATAGGTCGGTGGAGGACTATACCAGAGAGTTTAATAGACTGTCCCGACATGCAGAGGATATCAGGAGGGATCCTTACAGAGCAGTAGAGCTGTATGTTACTGGATTAGGACCCGCTTTTGTTGGTATGCGTACCGAGGACCGCACCTTAGAGAGTGTGATTGAGGAGGCCCGTTTGATAGAGAGGCGACATATCCGCCAGGGCACCATGATAGATCCTTATATGATCGGGGGCAGTGGTTATGGTGTAGCACCCGGGTATCAGCAGCCAGCATTTCACATCGGCAGTTCGAATCAGCAGGCTGCGGGTAGTTCTCAGCAGAGTGGTAGGAGGTCCAGGACTCATCGAGTTGGCCGACATGGATATGCTTCAAACAGGAGAACCGGCAGGAGTCACCGATTCGGTGCAGGAGTTAGTAGCAGTAGTAGTGGGCAGAGTACCGGGCAGAGTAGTTCGGGGTCTGGAACTAGTGCTTGTGCGAGCTGTGGACGATTTCATCAGGGCCCATGTCATATGTTGACGGGCGCTTGTTTTAGGTGTGGACAGGTTGGACACCTTGCCAGAGCTTGTCCCCACTCCGGATACCAGCCACAGTACGTTCAGGGTTCGTCTTCCTCAGTGGCTCAGCCCTACTATCCGATGCCGCAGCAGTATCGAGCACCCACCCAGCCACAGCAGAGACCGCCTCAGCATATGAATCAGCAAGGTCGAGGTTCAGTTGGTAGACCTAGTGGACGTGGTTTTGCGCAGCCTTCGACTTCTCAGCAGGCAGGTCGTGGTCAGGCTCGAGTGTTCACTTTGACACCACAGGATGCTCAGACTTCGAATGCAGTGGTAGCAGGTATTCTCTCAGTCTGTGCATACGATGCTAGAGTGTTGTTTGATCCCGGTGCTTCACATTCCTTCATTTCTCCTGTGTTCGCTTCGAGAATCGAGTGGCAGCCTTCTAGGTTGTCCTTTCCTCTATCTGTTTCGACTCCTCTGAGTGACGAGTTAGAGACAGATGTTTTCTTTCCTTCGTGTCCGGTGATGGTTGATGGTAGAGAACTATTGGCGGACTTAGTATTGCTCGACGTACTGGAATTCGATGTCATTTTGGGCATGGATTGGTTGTCGAGGTATTATGCCTTTGTGAATTGTAGAGAGAAAGAAGTGGTGTTCAGGATTCCAGGTGAAGAAGAATTCTGTTTCAAGGGTGAAAGGAGCTCCATGCCTCATAATCTCATTTCTGCCATTATAGCCCGGAAGATGCTTAGAAGGGGTTGTCAGGGTTACTTGGCAGTAGTAAGGGATGTTGAAAAGGAGAATGTGGCAATTGAACAGGTGCCAGTGGTGTGTGAATTTTTGGATGTCTTTCCTGAAGAATTACCAGGGTTACCACCAGATAGAGAGATAGAGTTCTGTATCGATGTCATACATAGTACGGATCCTATTTCTATGCCACCTTACAGAATGGCACCAGCTGAACTGCAGGAGCTGAAAGAGCAGTTGCAGGAGTTGCTTGATAAGGGTTTCATCAGACCCAGTACATCACCTTGGGGTGCTCCGGTGTTGTTCGTGAAGAAGAAAGATGGTAGCCTTCGACTTTGTATCGACTACAGGCAATTGAATAAAGTCACTATCAAGAACAAGTACCCACTTCCGAGGATCGATGACCTGTTTGATCAACTTCAAGGTGCTACATGCTTTTCTAAAATAGACCTACGATCCGGGTATCATCAGTTGAGAATCAGAAGAGGTGATGAGCCCAAGACAGCCTTTCGAACAAGATATGGCCATTATGAGTTTTTAGTAATGTCCTTTGGACTGACTAACGCTCCAGCAGCCTTTATGGACTTGATGAATCGGGTATTTAGGCCATACTTGGATCGGTTTGTGATAGTTTTCATTGATGACATTTTGGTTTATTCTAAGAGTGAGGCTGAGCATGTGATGCATCTGAGAAGGGTACTTCAGACTTTAAGAGAGCATAGATTGTATGCCAAGTTCTCAAAGTGCGAGTTCTGGTTGTATCAAGTGGCATTTTTAGGCCACGTGGTTTCTCGAGATGGTATACAGGTGGACCCTGAGAAGATTGAGGCTATTACAGAATGGCCAAGGCCGACTACAGTTAGGGAAGTACGGAGTTTCCTGGGTCTAGCAGGCTATTACAGGAGATTTGTGAAGGACTTCTCTAGAATTGCTGCACCTTTGACAAGGTTGACCCAGAAGAATGTTAACTTTGTATGGACGGACAAATGCGAAGAACATTTCCAATTATTGAAGAACTTATTGACGTCAGCACCGATTCTAACTTTGCCCTCTGGAACTGAAGGTTATACGGTGTATTGTGATGCTTCCAGAGTGGGATTGGGCTGTGTGTTGATGCAAAATGGCCAAGTGATTGCTTACGCTTCGAGACAGTTGAAGAAGCACGAGCAGAACTATCCTACTCACGACTTAGAGATGGCAGCCGTGGTGTTTGCTTTAAAAATATGGAGGCATTACTTGTACGGAGTGACATGTGAGATATACACAGATCATAAGAGCTTGAAATATATTTTCCAGCAGAGGGACTTGAATCTGAGGCAGAGGAGATGGATGGAACTTCTTAAGGATTATGATTGCTCCATTTTATACCATCCAGGCAAGGCGAATGTTGTTGCGGATGCCCTGAGTAGGAAATCAGCAGGCAGCCTTGCCCATATTAGCACAGAGAGAAGGTCCATTATCAAGGAGTTACATGGATTAATTGATCAGGGGTTGCAGATGAAAGTTACCCGAAAGTGCCTTTTTGCTCAATTCAGTGTACGGTCAGTATACTTGGATCGGGTAAAGGCAGCTCAGAGCAGAGACCCCCAGTTACAGAGAATCATGTATGAAGTGCAACAAGGGCAATCACGGGACTTTGTAATTGACAAGGAAGGTATATTGCGGTCGGGCACTAGGATTTGTGTGCCAGATGTTGATGACTTAAGAAAGGAGATCATGGAAGAAGCACATTATTCTGCATATAGCATTCATCCGGGTTCTACCAAGATGTATCATAATCTGAAAGATACATATTGGTGGAATGGAATGAAGAAGGACATCGCAGAGTTTGTATCCAGGTGCTTAACTTGCCAGCAAGTAAAGCTTGAACATCAGAGACCCTCGGGACTGTTGCAGCCTATGCCAATTCCTGAATGGAAATGGGATATGATAGCCATGGATTTCGTGACTGGACTACCTCGAGCTACTGGAGGCTATGACGCTATTTGGGTGATTGTTGACAGGTTGACTAAGTCAGCACACTTTCTACCTATAAAGAAGACGTACTCTACTGATAGGTTGGCAAGACTTTATGTCAATAGAATCGTTTGTCTACATGGGGTACCTGTGAGCATAGTGTCGGATAGAGGAGCCACCTTTACCTCAGTCTTTTGGCAAGAATTACACAAGGCCTTGGGTACCAGATTGGACTTCAGTACGGCATTCCACCCTCAGACAGATGGTCAGTCAGAGAGGACCATCCAAACATTAGAAGATATGTTGAGGATGTGTGTAATGGATTTTGGAGGACAATGGGATTCACACTTGCCACTGATTGAGTTTGCCTATAACAACAGCTATCATGCTAGCATTGAGATGGCTCCATATGAGGCACTATATGGTAGGAAGTGTAGATCACCTTTGTGTTGGGAGATTGGAGAGAGGCAGTTAACGGGACCAGAGTTGGTACAGATCACATCAGAGAAAGTTCCCATTATACAGCAGAGATTGAAGACAGCCTTTAGTAGACAGAAGAGCTACGCTGACCCCAGAAGGAAGGATGTATCCTTTATGGTTGGAGACGTGGTGTTCCTGAAGGTATCTCCAATGAAAGGAGTTATGAGATTTGGCAAAAAGGGTAAGCTAGCTCCCAGATACATTGGACCGTTTGAGATTCGGTCCAGAGTAGGTGAAGTGGCTTATAGGCTAGTATTACCACCAGAGCTATCGAGAATCCATCCTGTATTTCATGTTTCTATGTTGAGAAAATACATCCCTGATCCGTCTCACGTGTTGCAACCTCAAGCCGTAGAGCTTAGCGATGATTTGACTTACGAGGAGTACCCGGTGGCGATTGTGGATCGCCAAATCCGACAGCTGCGGACTAAGGAGATACCGATGGTGAAGGTGTTATGGGATAACCATTCTGCAGAAGATTGCACCTGGGAAACTGAAGCTGAGATGCGAGTTTCGTTTCCGTATCTCTTTTCTTCTTAGCCTTGTAATTCCTCTTTTCTTTCTTTTCTTGAATTCGAGGACGAATTCATATAAGGAGGAGAGACTGTAATACCCTACATACATATATATATATATATATATATAATTATTTAATATTAAGGGATACATTTTCTCAAGAAGTACTATTAATAGTTAAATTTCATATCTATTCACATGTGTATATATATATATATATATAGATAAATATATATATATACATAATATAGTATAAGGCGTAATTATATACTTGTGTATATATAGGTATACGTTTTCATGTAGTATATGGTAGCATATATATATATATATATATATATATATATATATATATATATATATATATAAGTATAGGTACACTATTATACTTGGATATACATTGTGTATATATATATATATATATATATATATATATGTATTTATATATGATATAAATATATATATATAGTATATGTGTATATAGTAATAATGTAGTATGATAAGTATAGTATATACATATGTATATATGTAGGTATGTATGTATATACATATATATATATATATATATATATATATACATTAGTTATATTATAGTATGTATATAAGTATATGTAATATATATATATATATATATATGTATATGTATGTGTTTGATAGAGAAGAGGCCGACCGAGCTTCCAACCTTCCCCACCTCTGCAAATCCTTCGACCACCACCGGCACTGCGCCTCCCCCACCTCCGGCCGCCGTCTGCTACTCCCTCTTCCTTCTCCCTCGCCTCCGGCCACCCGCAGAACCGCCGGAAGCTGCTGGGAAGAAGAAGGCCGAGAGTTTAGCTTTAACTCGCCCAAGCTTCGTCCGGCCACCATTTTCCTCCATTCCGGTGCCAATCTCCTCCCCTTGCACCGGTGAGGCTTAATCTAACCTTTGTTTAAGCTTTGACCATGGATTTATTGAGTTTTGGTCGATTTTAGTTTGTGAACTCTAGGGTTTCGAATTTTTTTTTTAACTTAATCTAGCTTGATTCATGCAAACTCCCTTTACAAATATGATTCCTAGTAGCTTAATCTACCTCTAGGAATTTTTGTATAATTTTTAGAATTTATTTTGATTTTTGGTGAATTTTGGATATTTAAATAATTTTTTTAGGGATTTTCGGGAATTAATTATGAAAATGGTAAATAATAATAATAATTGACATTTTGGTGATATTAAGTGTTGAAATTAATTTTAGAATAAGGTAGATAATTTAAGAAAATTTTACAAATTTTCTAGGAATTTTATGTTTTATGTCAAAATATAATAATTAGATTAATTTTGTAACTTTGGGTTAAATAGGTAATGAAATTTATAAATGAGGTTATTAGTGAATAATATGAATTTTAGAACTCAAATTATAATTTTTGAGATTTTTATACTATTTTTTTTTATAAATATATGAGTTTATGCCAAAAAATTGATTTTTAGGGTAAAAAAATATTTTTGGGAGAAATTTGTTGGTTAATTAAATGTTTTAATTACATTAAGAGAATGTATTTTGAGAAAATGAATTTTTGGCATAATTAAATAATTTTTAGGAATTATTTTCAGTAGTAAAAGCTCATTATGTAAATTATGTATTTAGGGGGGGTAAAAATGTAATTTACACTAAAATATGATAAGTATATATTTTAATTAGTTTTATTAATAATTAAAGGGTTTAGATAATTTTTATAAATTAATTGGCATGATTTCCTAATTAATGTAAATTTTGAATATCAAATTCCTAATATATATATATATATATATATATTCATATAATACAAATTTAATTTGATAAATTTTGAGTAATGGAGATTTTGTATAATCTTATCTATTCTAATATGTATGAACGTGATATGTATTTAAGAAACACATATTATTAAATTGTGATATTTTTATTTGAGTTGTGATCTCGGTCGAGGCAAATTGTATTTTGGGAGCCCGACTCGAGTGTGGATGGTTTTGGAAGTTAGAAGTGCATTTTCTATGCAGGTCTGGCTCTACCTTGGTAGAGAGATGTCCGTTTTACAGAGGAGACTCTGCCGAAATTTCGGTAGATTTTCTCGTAAAACGTGATATCCGTAGAATGTCTACCGTTAATTAGGTTAAAAAACCTGTCTGTCGAGTCAGTTTGGAATTTCATTGCTTTGTTGATTTTGGTTTCGAT
Organism: Mallotus nudiflorus; assembly: GCA_947683625.1. NCBI lineage: Eukaryota > Viridiplantae > Streptophyta > Magnoliopsida > Malpighiales > Euphorbiaceae > Mallotus > Mallotus nudiflorus. Next base: position 382,170 of record CANTUR010000472.1, on the reverse strand, counting down.
GTCCAAAGTCATATTTTAAAGGTCGATTATTATTTTTCCTCTAGATCATTTCGGAGCAGAAGCCGTGAGGCCGAGGCAGACGCGTGGTCGTCAGCCTTCACATTCATCCTGTAAGTCAGTAGAACGATCTGTGCGTGTGTTTGTGTAAAAAAATACATGCGCTCGTATTTTATTACATTGATTACATGATTTATTTAATTTAATGCTATTATTTAAGATTTAAACGCATTTTTGTTTATTTAAAATCGATTTTGGGAAATTTTGGTAGAACAGGCTACCTGGTGGGTTTCACCAGGACTATGTGCACATGGTAGAGATTGAGAGATGGATCCGAAAATTTTATGATTGATGAATATTAAACTGGGACGGGTGCCTCGGTAGAAGCCTTAGCTCTCGGGGACCGCCAGTGATTGGAAAGTCAATAATGGACTGGGATGGGTGCCTCGGTTGATGCCTTTGCTCTCGGGGACCGCCAGATCCACATATTTGGGTTAAGTGGATGACTACGGCTTGGTGCCTCGGTTGATGCCCTTGCTCTCGGGGACCGGTAGTCTAGTTGGAATAAGTGGGCCCGATTGGCCATTTAGACTTGGGTCTAAGGTTCTACCGAGATTTTCAAAGCTATAATTATATATATTATAAATTATTTTCACTATAAAAATATATGGTTTTCAAAAAGGTTTTCAAACCGTACAGCTCTTTTATTGACTTACTCAGTGAGGTCTGATTCCCCTCAATTTATTTTTTTTCAGGAGCTTGGGAGTTTGACCTCAGACTACCTCTACGCCGGATTTCTTCTTCACCGGCAATTTTATGTAGGTCATTGTAAGCTGTACGGTGTATTAATCTAGGATGCTGCAGTAGTATATGTATTAAGGATCCGAATGGTTTAAACTAAATTATGTAGTTTAAGTGTACCAAATACATTTATGTATGTGACATAAATTCAATTTAAAATGTGAAATGTTATATCATATTTTTATTAAACACTTGATTTTGTGTAAATTGAGAAAAATCAGTTTGATAATATGTTCTGTTTCTAATTTAAGTAAAGATATGAATGGTTTTATTTTTTTTTCCTTTAGGCTTACTACGGGTTTCGGTGGCCTTATGCCTACCCATTCCCTAGTGCCGGTCACGTGCCCTCGGGTTCGGGTCGTGACATCGAGTTCTAGGATTTTCTGTTAGGTTTATTCTGAATTCTGTCGTTATTGTTTGTTTAGTTGCGTCGAGACCGAGGCCTAGTGGACCAGGCCCGTCGGACCCATCTCGTGGAGCGCACTAAGTGTGAGTTGCTATTTTATATATATATGCTTAGGGTGCATGATTTTAGAAATATATGTTTATTTTGATTAAAATGCATAAATAATGTGATTTATATTAAGTATATCCTTAGTTTATTTTTGGTTGATTTATATTTAAGTATATCCTTAGTTTATTTTTGGTTTACTTTTGGTATATATTAAATTATATGCATGTTTTATTAATAGATTATATTTAAAATGTTTTTAAATATATTTCTAGCTTAATTTATAATTTGATTGGATTTATTTGACGTATATATACTCGAAATATACCTGGTTTACTTTTGGTATATTTCCAGTATATATATGGTTTATAATGTTATTTTATTTAAATTCATGCATCATTTATTTGTGAATGAATGTTTTATATTATTAATGAAGGATATCAATAGAATGTGCTAACTAGTGGGTAGCACTAGGACCGAGTACGTACCGGTACGTTTATAGAATTTAGGCTATATTACTAACCTATTTATGGATATTGACTGGATATGATTATTTGATGTGTGAGATATGGTTTGGAGGTGTGATTGCTGGAGCTCGGTTGACCAAGTGTCTCGGGGCCAATCACACTGGCAGTCAGACTGCTGGAGCTCGGTTGACTTAGTGTCTCGGGGCCAGTCTACTGTCTAAATGGATTAAGTGGATATATTTGGATTAAGTGAGCCTGTATGGCTAAAGTGTTGTCTAACACTGTTTGAGGTTTCGATATCATAGGGTTTTATTTGATCCTTCATAAACGATGATTTTTAATAAAAATATATAAAATGATTTTACTGCATCTGTGTGTATTTGCTTGTATATATACATATTAGATATATACTTTGATTGTGTGCATTGGCATTTAATATGCATGTATATATATTATAGTAATTCACTCAGTGAGGTCTGACTCCCTCTGTTGACTATTTTTCAGGAGAGTCATCATCTTCAGACCTCAGTAGCAGGCCTATACGCCGGATTTCCTCCGCCCCAGCTTCTTTGTGTAAACTGCTTCTTTGAGTCTTGGGTTTATTTTATCTAGACACTGCAGTAGTCATTAAATTATTAAAGAGATGTTGTATTATATTTGAACTGGATTTGTATTAAAAGAGTTTATATATATGTGATGATGAGGATTTGATTTAAATCCAGTTGGTGCATATGTTAATATTATATTTATGATTTTTATTTTCGCTGCATTATATATTGTTATTGCTATTGCATGTTTATTTTATTTTTAGGCTTGCTACGGGTTCCGGATTCAAAAGAATTCTCGTTCCCTAGCGCCAGTCATGGCCCCTGTTTTTGGTCGTGACATGGGCCTAAGTCTAACTTGGTTTTATTTTAAGTGAAATGTGGGCCTAGGTCTATTTATTTTAAAAGAAGTGCAATTAAGTGGGCTGAGCTAAGTCTAAACAAGTTTTAATTAACTAAGTGGGCCTAAAATCTAATTAACCTAATGGGCCTAAGTTGATTTATTTAAAGTCCTAAACCATTTTTAAACCTATTTATTTAGTGGGTTAGACCTAAATGTGGGCTTAGGGCCTAAAAAAACATAAAAACATAAAAAAAAAAACCAAAAAAAACATAACAAAATCAAATCAAACACATATTCACATATGATTTTTAAAAAACCTAATTTAATTATATACAAACCCTAATTAACTAAAGCCACCATTAAATTTAATTAATTTTTACCTAATTAAACCTAATTACTAATTAATTTTAAAGTACAGAAATTTAAATCTTTTACTATTTCCACTACTCGGGCTATTACAAACTACATACAGAATTAAAATTAATAATTATACACCCATGAATTAACAATAAATTACACAGGATACAAAAATGAAGAATAAAAATTAAAATCCTAAGAACTATTATTAAAATAGTACAGGTTCATCCATGGCATTCCATGGATCTTCTGTTCAATTAAACACAGGTGGTATTCTCCTCCTTAATCCATATACGGACATCAAAACAAAAAAAAATAGCAAATTAGCAATGAAATCAAATAATCAAAATAATAACATAAATAAAAAAATCATAAACAGAAAATAAAAAAAGAGTAATAAAGAAATAGAAAAATAACACTGGAGATTTAGATGCTATGCAAATACCTTTTTTTGAGCCCCTCAAATTGGATTATCACTGTTAAAATTAAGATATTGTTGATTCTAGACTATTGCTATCGAAAATTTCAGTATCGAAAATTAGGGTTTTATGCTCGCAGTCTCTCTTTTTTTCTCACTATGTCTTTTTTCTCTCAGTCTCTCCCTATAAAAATCCTTTCGAAAACCAAAAGAAAAAAAAGTCTCGCAGCAAAAACCTCTCTCTCACGCATGCATGCACACTCTGCTTTTAAATGCAGAGTCTGCGCGTATTGAACTTCCTCCAAAGGAGGAACAGACTAATAGTCAGATAGCATTTGTTTTGATTTAAAAAAAAAATATTTTCTGCATTTATTTTTTTAAAAAACCTTATCAGATAAAAATTTGAATTTTTCAAACAATTAAAACACTGAAAAAATCGATAAAAATAAGGAAAAATACATGAAAAAAATCAAAAATAGAATTATTGAGCATCGGTACTGTGCATAATGCCGATCGACATTGTATAATGCCGATCCTAAAAAATATATTTTTTTAACTTTTAATTACCAAAAGACCCCTGAAAAAATGACTTATTTGCAATCAAATCCTAAAAAATGTTACAATTTAGTCCCTAAACTCCAGAAAATCAACAACCAAGTTTAATTTTTGAATAAATTTCATCATAGGGGCTTACGTCACAATTTTGCACAATTGCATCCCGAAATTGGGTGCTTATAAGATGGTCCTCTATAAATGACTTAAAGTAGCCACATAAGAGGATACCATATGCTAGAAGACGAGAATTCATACTAAAATTCCATAATTCTATAGTAGTCTTTAGCCAAAGGAGTTTATGGATTAATTGGCTACGATTGAAGAGATCTTAGAGAGTTTAAAGGCGTACTAAAAAATAAACGTGTGCCTTTAGTAGCAACTAGATTGCATGGTTAGCCAGCTACAAGTGGCAATAGTTAAATCTTACTCTCACTAGACTTGGTAAAGCCAAAATTGCTGAGAAGATGAAAAAACACATGCGAGCTACATTCTTGCCATACAATTTTCAAAGGTTGATGTATCAACAGTTGTAGATTAAAGGTAGGGCATGAGATTAATGGATGATTATACAACTGAGTTTTACTAACTAATTGCTAGAAATGGAATTCAATAAATGGAGGATCAGTTGACGTCGTGGTATATTAAGGGTTTTAGGGTACAGATTCAGGATATTATAAATATCTTTAATGCTATTTCAGTTATACTGCTCATTAACAAGTTGTAATAGTGGAAAAATAGCCACAATGTGCAGCTAGTGTTGTTAATGCAAGTAGAGGTGTGAGTGCTTGTATTGGTAGTATTGGCGTGGGCATGAGCAAGGTAGTGAGTAGTGTTACAAGGTTTACCTATAACGGCCTAAGTTTAGGGCCCAAATTCAATTGTTTAAGGCCTCAAAATTGGCTTCAAAGTTTTTATGTTCATTTTTTTATGTGTTTTGGCCTTTTTGCCCTTTTTGTTTATAGGGTTTTCTTTTGAACATTATTTATCCAATCTTTTAGATGTTTTGGAGATAGTTATGATAAATTTTAATGGCAGTTTCTATTTCTCTTCAATTTTTAGTATTTAATTGTAAATCAATGAATCTTGATGCTTATTTCCTGGTATTAGTTATAATCAACAGGTTATAGAAGATCAATTCTCTAGCATTCTTTGTGAATCAATAGTGTTTTAATATTTATCTATAATTTTCTAAGCTTATGCTATGTTAGTTGGCATTAGAGCCGAAGTTCCTTCCTAGGTCAAACATGCCACCCAAAAGACAACAACAAATTAGGATGTTTACTAGCATAGGATGGAGCAACGGATCAATAATGGCTGGATGAATGATTCGATCAGATGATTGAGAGGATGGCCACACTTATGCGCAATTTTAATAGAGCCAATCTAGCCCCTATTAACAATAATAATTTTATAGGAAATTTTGATGGAGAGGTCAGTAAAGATGAGCATGAGGACAAAGACTATAAGGAGGAGGTCCCTTGTGGACGACGTAGAGTAACCACATAAGAGGATAGTAGGTGCTAGGAGTTTAACCATTTCATTAAGGGTCAAAATGGACATTTTACATTTAATTTATCCTAAAAGACTCTAGATTCTTCTCCAAAATTAGTGGTCCTATGGTGGGCAGCCATTTATGTTAAAGAAAAGAGAAGAAAAGAAGAGAAAAGGAGAGAACTAGAAGGGGATGCTTGTTTCTTCAAGTGTAGGCTAGTTGTGCAAGTGAAATTTGATGAGTTAAAACCATTTTTAGCCATCAATCATCATCCCTAAAGGCTTTAGTGATTCATTTAGTAAGTAGTGTAAGAGTTTTAATTGATTTAACTTGGGGTTTATAAGCTGCCATTTTCGGTTTCTAAAATTCTGGTTATATAATGTAATGATCGTGTATTTTAAATTAAATAATATTATTTCAGGATATGCAATATTAATAATTTTAAATTTTATTATATATTATTGTTGTTAAATTACTTTTAATATTTACATATATTATTCAGAGGAATTATTTACGTAAAAATAATTATTTTACGTGAGGTCATTATTATTATTATTATTATTATTATTATTATTATTATTATTATTATTATTATTATTATTGTTGTTGTTGTTGTTGTTGTTGTTGTTGTTGTTGATGTTGTTGTTGTTATTGTTGTTGTTTTTGTTAATATTATTGTTATTATTATTATTATTGTTAATAATAATAATAATAATAATATTGTTAATAATAATAATAATAATAATAATAATATTGTTATTATTATTATTATTATTATTATTATTATTATTATTATTAATTTAAATGGAGGACAATTTGGTAATTTCAATATAATAAAAAAAGTACAAAAAGTCAAAAAAAATCGGGTCAGCACCATTTCTTTCTTCTTCTTCTTCTTTGTCTTCTTCCTCTCCTTCTCACTCTCGGCCACCACCATTACAACCACCGTCATACTGCCTCAATTGCCACCAAGCACCACCACCATCTCCAGCTTCCTCCAGCTATCATCCGCTACCACCAGCACGCTTAGAAACCACCTCCATCGCCGAAGACTGAAAGTTGAAGCTTTCAATGCCAGTGAAGATTTCGGCCATCATTTGACACTGGACCGGTCTTCTTTAAACCACTAAGCTCCAGTGAATTCATTTCTAAGCTCCTTTTTAGCTCTAAACCTCTAGATATTTAGATATCTCCAATTTTTAGTTTATGTGTTTTAGGGTTTTTGAAATTTTTTGAACTTGATTCATGAAATTTTGCTTCACAAATGTTGTTTCTTGTAGCTCAAGCTTCTCAAATATATTTTTTGTGAATTTTTTATATTTTTTTGGTTAATTTTTTTATTCTTTTGATATTAAATATTGAATTATTGATAATTATGTTAATTAATTATTTTTAATGCAAATTTAGTTAAATTGGTGTTTGTAATGTGAGTTAATAATTTTAGAATATTTAAAATAATTTTTGGTAAATTTATATAATTTTTAGGAATATTAATTATATTATGTATATTTTGATTTATTGAGTTAATTGTATAATTTTGTGATAATTATAGCTAAATAATATGTTTTAAATGGTTTTAGAATTATTTAGGGTATTAAAATGATTTTTATAAATTATTTACTATTTTTAACTAATTAATACTAATTTTTGAAAATTATATTCTAATAATATATTATTTACTATTTTGGTGATTAAATGGGTTTTTAATTATTTTTATTATATATTTAGGCTATTTAAGCTATTTGAGTATATTAAAGTGAATTTTTACTATTTTATGCGTAATTATTGAAAAATTGAAATTTTATGAATATTATATTATTATTTGAAATTTTTAGTTAATTATTATGAAAATAATTGTATTTCGTGTTTTATTGTTTAAATATAATATATTTTGGTATTTTGATGATATTTATGGAATTTATTGTTTTTTAGTATATTTATTATTTTATTTGATTTTTTTGGTGAATTGTGAACCTCGATTAGAAAATTTTGTAGTTCGGGGTCTCAATCAAAGGTGTTGAGTTATTTTGTGTTAGAAGTATGTTTTTCTTACAGGATCGACTCTACTTTTTAATAGAGAGATGTCCGTTTTACAAAGGAAGTTTTGCCAAATTTTTTATAGAATTCTCATAAAATGTGATGTCAGGTAGATCTTAAGTTTTCGTGTTTTGTCTGAGTTTCGTTTTCCTAGATTGAGTCTCTTTTATAAGTATAAGTTAGATTTATTCTGATTTGTATTATTATTTTATTTTCTAGTTGAGCCGAGACTGAGGCCTATTGGACTGGGCCAATCGAGCCAGTCTCGTGGAGTGCTGCATTGTGAGTTATTCTCTCATATATACATCACATATAGGATGCATGATTTTGAATATTTATGTTTTTAATATGTATTTTATCCATGAATTGTTTTATTAAATGTTTTAGTATATTTTCGATATACTTTTAATATATCTCAACATATGTGCATGATATATTTTCATATACACTTAATATATTTTTGGTATATTCATGGTTTACATTCGGTATATTTATGGTTGATTTTGAATTTATTTAGCATATATATACTTGAAATATAATTAGTATATTTTAGGTATATTTCTGGTTTATTTTGTCGTTATGAATGTTATTTATGTTTAAATATGCATTATTTATTTCCCATATGTATATTTAATTTTAATTGAAGGATATCAATAGAACGTAATACTTAGTGGGTAGCACTAGGACCGTGTACGTACCAGTGCGATAGATTTAAGGTTGAGTTGTGAAACACTTGAGGTGACTTTGATTTGATTGATTTTGAGATTGATGTGATTAAATAGTATGGTTGTTGGAGCTCAGTTGACCTAGTGTCTCGAGGCCAATCACACTAACAGTTAGATTGTTGGAGCTCGGTTGACTTAGTGTCTCTGGGCCAGTCTATTGTCCAAAATGGAATAATTGAATTAATTTGGAATTAAGTGAGCCTGTATGGCTAGAGGTATTATTGATTGAGGTTGCGATTTAAATAGGGTTCTATTTGATCCTTCATAAAATAAATGCTTTTCCAGCATTTATTATATATATTGATGATTGATTGCATATGACATTAGGAGGTGCATGTATATATAATATAATAATTCATTTAATGAGCTTTGACTCCCCTCAGTTGTTATTTTTATAGGAGATTCTTCTTCCTCAAACCTTAATAGTAGGCTCATCTGCAGGACTTCTTCAGCTCCAACTAGTCTATGTAAATTACTTATCTGATTTCTATTGTACTCTAGAAAACTACAGTAGTAGTTGTTGTTTGTATATGTAGAATGGATTTACTGTTAGAGACCTTTCTCTGAATATTGTATGCAAATATTTTTATTATATGATATGACATAAGTATTTATTTTTATATTGATTTAAGATTTTAATTCTGGTGTTTTTTTAATTTATTTATTGCATGTTTTTATTTTCTAAGGCTTGCTACAAGTCTCAAATTTGAAAGAATTCTCATTCCCTAGTACTAGTCATGACTTCCGGTTTGGTCATGACATATAGTCTCTATATTTTGATCATATCTTAGGATTTGAAGCTTTAAATTTAGTATTCTTAGACTTAAAAGAGTTATTTAAAACTTTATCTCTTTAAGCTTAAGCAAATTCAGTCTGTAAGCTAGCCTAATAAGAGGAAACATTTTATTGAGTAAGTGAGTTGCTTGTAATGTGACCTTTATAATTTTATTTGTGGTTTACAAATAGAAGTAAAATTTTTACTAAAGCTACTAGATATATATATATATATATATATATATATATATATATATATATATATATATATATATATATATATATATATATATATATATAACTTCTTTTAAAATTTGAGCTTGCTATTCCTTTTGTAAAAGTTGCAACAAATTTTCAAATTTAGGCTTGAAAATAGCCTTTTTAGAATTGATGAACTTGATTTTTATAGTTGAGTGCAACTACATGTTTTGCATATCATTCGGCGGCTGAATTATTAGAGCAGTATATAAGGATATTATATTGATGATTTATAAATGAAATTGCATGTTTTAGGTGCTGGAAAAGGAAAGGAAGGTGTTGGTGCAAACTAAGCAAAACGAAGAATCAGTTATGTGTGTATGTAGGCTGTTTTGTTGAGTAGATGTTCAAGCCCTTAAACTCTTTTTATAACAACAAGAAAATGAGCTTTTTAATGATGTTTTATGAAGCTGAAATGATGTGTAAGAATTGTTTCAATTTAGCTTGGTTATTACTTAAATTACTTATTAAAGTTTCAAGCTTTGAAACAATATTGATTTTAAGTTTACAAGTTAAATATGTTACTACTCTATGTTGTATTTTGCAATCTAATTTGAGAATATTTTAGTTATTTGATGATTTAATTGAGTTTATAATTAGCTTGGTTTTGTTGCTTTGAATCATGATAAGAGATTATTTGATTTTGAATATTTTGTTGAATTACAATATGTTAGTAACATTTTGAATGATTATTTGATGGATATGGCATTTGGTTTTGTGTATTATCATCCTAGATGAGATGTTTGAATGTGCTGAGATAATATATGTAGATTTGAGATTATGATGGTTGTTATTACACAATACACAACAAGGCACTTAATTGTAGGACAGCGAAGGGAGAAGGGTTGTTCTATGCTAATGTAGTCAAAGGGTTAGCCTTTAAGTGCATCTAGAGAGTGACTTTATGATGGCTGGGTTGTAATGCTTGTTAAAGGGATGGTTGATACCTATGAAAGGTTATATTTATGTTTGAAAAGCATGTATTTTACTTAGTTAAACTTTGCATAAGTTTCAAAGCAAAAATGATGTTGATATTTTAAATGGATTATAATTTGATTTTAATTACTCTAATATTTTGATTTGAGAAGTTTATTGTGTTTGGTTTAACTAAAATGTTTTATGCTTGTAACCTCTATTCATTGACTATTTTTGTACTCATTTTACTTTGTTTTCTAAATTTTTTCAAATAGTAGTGCTTGTTAGAAGGTAGCCTAAGCTGAGTGAGTGTAGATAGAAGTTGAAAGTAAGGTTGGCCAACATCCTTATTAAAGAAGCCTTGCACTTTATTTCTTAATCTTATTTCTAAACTTATTGTAAAGGATAATATTCTGAAGTGTAATGTTGGTGGCTAGACTTTATGTAAAGCAATTATATGAAACCGTGTTTCATATTATTTAAATGATGTTTATTACTATATTTCTAGTGTCTAAATACTATTATAACTAGAGCCTAAAATGTGGTTTATGATAACATTCAATTACCCTATAATATAGTTAATTTATATATAAACTTATCTTATTATAAAAAAAACTCATTTAATTGCTAGCAATTATTTTGATTATTTCTACATCATTGTTGAGTTATTGTTGCTTTGTTGATGTTGTTGTTGTTGCTTTGTTGTTGTTATTGTTGCTTGGTTGTCATGGGGTTGTTATCAAGTGATTAACTCATATAACTGCTAGCAATTATCAAGAATTTTAATAAATAAATGAATAACAAATATTTTTATATCTTCTTATTTTCTAAATATATTATTTGAATTAAATTAAACTTTTCCAAGATCGTGTTTTCTATTTTATTAACAAATGTAATTATAATTGAAATATAATTGGATTTAATTGAGTGGTTTGCTATATGGTTGGTTTTAGAGTCCATCTTGAGCTATATGAGAGAGGTGTGACATGCAAGCTACATTCTTGCCATACAATTTTTAAAGGTTGATGCATCAATGGTTGTAGAATTTAAGCAGGGCACAAGATCAATGGATGATTATACCACTGAGTTTTACCAATTGATTGCTAAAAATGAAATTCAAGAAACGAAGGATTAGTTGGTGTCGTAGTATATTGAGGGGTTTAAGGATACATATTCAAGATACTGTAAACATGTTTGATCCTATTTCAGTTTCTACTACTCATCAACAGGCTATAATGTTGGAAAAATAGTTGTGACGTGTTGCTATTGTTGTTAATGTGAGTGGAGGTGCGAGTGTTGGTGTTGGTAGTAGTGGTGTGGGTGTGAGCAAGGCAATGAGCAGTGTTACAGAATTTACCCATAACAACCCAAGTTTATGACCCAAATTCAACTCTTTAAGGCTCAAAATTGGCTTTAAAGTCTTTTTAGCCTTTTATTGTTTTGGCCTTTTTCTTTTTAAGGTTTTATTTTGAACATTATTTATTAATCTTTTTGAATGTTTTGGAGATAGTTTTGATGAATTTTGAAAGAAGTTTCTATTTCTCTCCAATTTTTTATGTTCAATTGTAAATCAATGAATCTTGATGCTTATTTCCTAGTATTAGTTATAATCAATAGGTTATAGAAGATTAATTCTCTAGCATTCATTGTGAATCAACAAAGTTTTAATATTTATCTCTAATTTTCTAAGCTTTCAGCTTAAGTAAAGGTCTCAGGTTTGTGCCTTTGGTATGCTAGTACTTTAAAACTCTTAAGGTAGATTTTTGCCACCTTTTAGGATCCTTCCCAGGTCGAATCTAGATTAGTTGGGGTCTACAGGATATCAAATCCTAAGTGGTTTTGTAGCAAAAAAATAGAAGCTGATGCAAAAATGGAACAATTATTGGATAATACATCTAGAGCAAGAAAGAAATTTTATTTCAAAATGGTAATCCACGATATACTTCTTACATGTGAATATTAGCAAAAAATAAATAAATAAATAAATAAAAATATAAATTCAGGCTGAAACAAGTTCTGAACTACTTGCTTGCTTGAGACCTTAACCAGTCAGTGAAATTCTTTAGATTCTTGCTAGAATTACCACTTTCTCCAACATTTTTCATGGCTACTTCCTTCAGTTCCAAAGCTCTTATCTTTAACTTTTCGTCACTAAGAACTTGCTCCACCCTGTTCTTAATTTCTTCTCTAGTAATAATTCCAATTTCATCTCGATTGAACTTCAATCCCACCTTCCAAATATCACAAACATAGCTTTCATTAAGGAACTGATCAGCAAACCAGGGCCAACATAAGAAAGGTACACCATTACTTACACCTTCCATGGTGGAGTTCCAGCCGCAATGACTCAAGAAGCAGGATATTGAAGGGTGACTCAGAACCTTCTGCTGAGGTGCCCATTGAACCATCCGCCCTCTTCCCGCCATTCTTTCCTGAAATCCTTCAGGAAAGACATTATTTTCATTCGTAAAATCAGGCCTCACGACCCACAAAAATGGCTTACATGATAGTTCAAGTCCGATTGCTAATTCTTGAAATTGGTTTTTGTCAAAAACAACCGAGCTACCAAATGCAACATAAAGGACAGACTTTGGCGATTGTTGGTCTAGCCATTGTAAACAAGATGAATCTTCTGGCCAGAAATGTCCTGCTGAGTGTCCGAGTGCATTGCTTGCCAGAAGTGGCCCTATTGGTAGATTGTTTGGGGAGAAGTCGAATGCTCCAGGCTCAAAATCATATGCCGAATTACAAATCGTCCAATCTGCCTTTTTCGCAGAATCTATGCTTTTAAATAAAGCACAAAACAGAAGTTTGGTTGAGGTTGAGTCACCTGTGCACCAGTAGAAATTTTCAGTGTTCATGACAGGCATTGTTGGACATGGCGCCAATTGGATGATCTGCTTCTTCAGAACATTTCCTTGAAAACAATGAAATTCAATAAAATTTATCATCAGATCAGTATTTATTTGTTTGTCTTCAAAAATGAAAAACATGCATAGTTCTCAATATTAATAAAATTTAGTATCAGAGGATATCTTTAAAAATGGAGAATCTCACCATCACTTTCAATGATTCCATCACCAATTAACTTCTGGAAACTGAGAGTCAAGTCCAGTGTAGCCACTGATGCAGGCCAAAAAGCGGCTCGTTTAATTTTCATCTTCTCTGCTACATCAAAAGCAAATCCAACGCATGCATCAGCAATTACACAAGTAATCTTTTCATCTTCTGATGCATTAGAATTGATCCTGTCAACGAGCTTCTCAAGCTGTACAGGCATGACCTGAAAAATTGATTCTGTTAACTTCCCAAAGTCTTTCCTATCTTCCCAAAGTTCCAATCCATCTGGGACAGATGCTAAACTAATTTGATCACCATCAAGATAATCTTTCTCTGCCAGTGTTGCATTCAGGACCCTCATATGATTGTAGTCTGTGTTAACAAATGTGATCTTAAATCCTTGTTTGGCTAAGCACTGTGAGAGTTCCATCAATGGAATCATATGGCCTAGTGCTGGATAAGGTATGGCTAGAATATGTGGGTTGCCCATTTTTTTCTTTTTGTTTCTTGCTCTTCTTCGGTAATTGCATCTAATCTGTCGCAAGTCCTTCTACAGGATAAGGCATGGTTTACATACATACAGAGCAAGTGCCCCAATACAGCATTTTTTCTTTAATTCATTTCACACCTTCTGTCAAATATTTGACATATTACATGAGTGGGAATCCACTTACACATGTGTAAAACATGTATATATGTATATATATTAACAATTAGATGTGTTTTAATCAATAGTTAAAATATTAACAAAATTTCAAATATAAGTGGGAATCCACTTTCACATGTGTAAAACATATATATATATATATATATATGTGTGTGTTTTAATCAATAGTTAAAATATTAACAAAATTTCAACTATTGATTAAAACACATCTAATTTTTAAAATATTTAGTTGATTTTAGTAAATATTACTTTATTAAAATCTATATTATTTCTCTCATTAATTAATTAATTTTTAATTAAATCACTTTACATTAACTTAGATAATTATTTTATGCTTTTCTTTTAGATGTTTAGGTTTAAAACATTTTTTTTTTTATTCATCTAAAGCCTCAAAACAAGACTTTGAATACTATTTAAAAATGAGGTTAGAGCTTAGAAGCAAAAACATTGAATTTTGTAGAGTTAGGAGCTGGATAACTACTTTTCCATTGATTGAAAGCCTGAAATGGACCAATTATTATATTAAGAAGAACAAAAAGAAAAATGTTAATGCCAAGGCAAAACAGATTAAGAAAAATGTCCTTACCTTTAACTCTCAAGCATAAGAATTTAGCAAAAGCAAGCAATGACAACAAGTTTATATTTCTGAGTGCAAAATTGACTTTATGCAAGAAGTGATTCTTGATTCCTAAAACCTTATTAAAAACTAAGAAAATAAACCACAGATGCTAATTATATGATCATAAACAAGTCCGCTCCATAACAATTCATTATAATAAGTGGCCATCAAATTCAATGCAATAGTAAAGAAAATAACTGAGGATGATATTTTTTATAAGTACTTTTTTTTTCTTATTTCTTTTATTAAATGTTAGTGAAAAACGATTTATAAAATATTTAAAAATTCATTTTTTTTCTAAGCTCCTAACTCCACAAAAATAAATGTTTTTGCTTCTAAGCTCTTTCTTTTTTTTTTTTTTTTTTTTTATAGTATTCAAAGTCTTGTTTTGAGGCTTTAGATGAATGAAAAAAAAAAAAAACTTAAACATCTAAAAAAAAGCAGAAGGTCATGATATAAGTTAATGAAAAGTGATTTAATTAGGAAATAATTAATTAATGGGAGAAATAATATAGATTTCAATAAGGTAATATTTACTAAAATCAACTAGATATTTTAACCATTAAATGTGTTTTAATCAATACTCGAGATTTTGTGTAATATATATTAAGTTTAAACATATATAAGTAGATCACCACTTTTATATATATATATATATATATATATATATATATATATATAAATGCCCTCGCATTGCGCAAATAAATTTATTTGTTTAAATGATTTTTTTTTCAATATCCATAACATATTTGATGTACATTTGATGTTTATTATAAATTATGTCATATTTAGTTGTGCATAATGTTTATTAATTTTTTTAAAAATTTATTTCTTGATATATTTTTTTGATAAAAAGTTAAATTATTTTTAAATAAATAGAAATAATAAAGTTTATATAGAGTGTTTATGTATATTTAAAAATTGTATAATGAAGAATTTCTACTCAATATTTAAGAAATGTAGTATATTTTTATACTATAATAAATTTCTTTATTATTCTAAATATTTAAATAAAATGTACTATATTTAAAAATAACTATACAATTTTTCAAAAATTTTAAATGGTTTATTTTATTCTTATTTTACCAATGAATTTCTCCTTTTTCTTCGTAACAAATATTGAATAAATTTTGAAATTTTATTTTATTTATTTTTAGCATTCACTACAAGAAAATAAGTTTTTAATAATAAAAAATTAATGAGGGTATAAAAAAATCCCTCATTAAAAGTATAGTTTTAATGAAAGTATAAAAAGTGCCTAGTTAAAGGGTTAACTAGTAATGAGGAAATTTTATATTTCTTGTTATTGATATGGAATTTGGTCAATATTGTGTAAAATTTTTGGCTCCAACTACTCCCACCAAAAAGACAAATATTATTTTTATGATACACAAAAATTATTTTCTAAAAAATATTATTTTAAATAATTATATATTTTAAATATTTTTAAAGTAAAATAAAAATTATTTATTCATTTAGAGAGGTTTTTCAAACAAATATGAATATTTTTAACGTTTTATTTATTTTTGCAAATTTGTTAGAAAAAATTAACTATTATCATTTTTTTTTTAAAAAATCTTACAGAAATCTATTATTTTTACTCTTTTGTTATATTTTTAATATTTTAATTAAATAATTTATTTATTTGTTTAGAGACATTTTATTAATGTCCCTAATCTATCTAGGACTATTACTTTTTTTGTTTAGTTTGTCCCTTTTTTTCCTTTTTTTTTTTTTTTTTTTCGTTCCTTCCTTTCCTCTTCTTTTTCACTCCTTATCACCATCTCAAAGTTATACCTCGATTCAAGTTCTACTCTTTCAATGTCGAATCTGATTCACAGAATTCGCGAGCACAATGTCGCTACTCCTAATGAGATCTGGAGTTTCGGATTCCAAGAATCTCACTTTCTCATGATTTGGTGCTGCCATCGATGCTTACACTAAGGTGCATATGTATTTATATATGTTGTCTTGTTTTTGTGTTTAATTTAATTTAGGTTTTTTTTTTCCTTTATTAAATTGGTGAATCTTTTCAATTTTCTGCTATTTGTGTTTGGTTTTAGTCAATTCCTCTGTGCTCTAATGTTCCTATTTATTAGACAAATCTTAGGGCAACTGAAATCCTGCACTGGTTTGATTTCCGATGTTGCATTCTTCTATTTGAACTATAAAAGAAAAATGGAATTAGATTTTTTCTTTGTTAGCAACTTCGCTCATACAAATGAGACTGGAATATCTATAGAAACTATTTTTTTCTCTGTTTTCCTTTGATTGTTGTGTGTTGATAAAAGATAAACATTGTTTTCAAATGTTCTTGGCCAATTAATTCAAAATTTTATTTTGTTTGTTTCTTAAGAAAATTATCTTCAAATACTGAAATTGAAGAAGTAGATTAAAGAAGTAGGTTCCTCCAATCAAAAATTGGAAAAATAGTGCTACTTGTGATTAAAGATTCATAAATGTGAATATCTCAATAGAACTGAACATGTTGCTTGATGACTGATTGCTGCTTGTGTCTTGTTTGATGTTATGCTAGACTTTGAACAAATTCTCATGCATAGTACAAACAGGTGTGGCAACTAAGTACCTTCTCTTTGGATGCACCCTTGGTATAAAAAGACAGTCTAGCCAAGACATTTGATGAGGTTATTCTATAATCAAATCATTAGTCCTCTCCGTGATGGCACTTTTGCTTTCAATATTAAGATCATCAGAGCTCAAGCAGCAATATATTTTAAACTGTAAGATCATTTCATTACTCGGACATCATCAATTATAGAATTTTACAAGTAGGACTGCCTCTTATATTGCTTAACATAAATGCTATACATTAGTTCAACTGTTCAATGAAACTATCAAAGTAGCTTATGGTTCTATTTTTCCCTCATTTTTGGTATTGCTGCTACATATGTTGCAGTCTTGGCCACTTCACTGAAACATTCTTTATCTTATTTTGATGTGTCAGTTGACTTGTAAAATGTGATATCATGAATCACATGATTCATTATATAGTAGGTTATGGTTTTATTTTTCCTTTATTTTTGGTACTGCTGCTACTTATGTTGCAATCTCGGCCACTTCACTGCAACATTCTTTATATATAACACATGATTCATATGAAACATTCTTTATCTTTATTTTGTGATGTGTCAATTGACTTGTAAAAATAGGACACTTGAATTATGTGATTGTGTTATATATATATATATATATATATATATATATATATATAGATAGATAGATAGAATTTGATGATGTACTAAGTGTAGGAGGATTGTCTATAAATTGTAAATATAGAATATTTGGAAAATGTCTAATTAGAATGTCTAATTGATTAGCAAATCCTTTGAACAAAAATTGTCTTCTAGTAACTTCGAGGCAGTCACAAGTTTCACAATGATTTTCATCATGGTTTCTGTGTTCTATGTCTATATATCTTATAGCTTCTTCTTTTAGTGTTCTTAAACTGTCTATATTTTGTAAATCAAGTAAACAAAAGTTTTCAAAAAAACTTTTCAATAGTGCTCGTGAATAGTGGTAAACAAGTACTGTATAAATTTGTAAACAAGATTAAACCATTCAGATACTCAGATAAATATTTGAAAGATGAATTCAACAATCATTTAATATATTCTTATTTAAACTATCTAGATGCATAAACCTAAATAAGAAAATGTTAGATAGTCATATTAGAAATTTGCATTCTACAACCCAAAAGCATATAACCCTTAATCTATATATTCATGTTTCACTGATCCAATGAATTTCTCAGAAATTCTTCCTGTTCATAATCTTTAATAGAGTACTTTTCACAGCCTTCCCTTGGCCTTTCTTTCCTCTAAGAATAATTCTAAGGACTACTACTGGAATATATTATCATGAATATATAGCTTGAAAGAATTATATACCTTATTGTATTATACTAAAATTAATCATATAAAAACTAAACATTCCTCAAGTAGATTTATGCAAATAAAAGTTTAAGTAAGAGTACCTTAAATATTGCTAAAAACTTTCTTTTATTTATCTTTTCTCTTAAGGTTGAACCTTAGGAGAGAGTCTACGTGCGGTACATACCAGTAACCACCAGTTGAACCTTTACAATATATATGACCAGTAACGAGACAAAGTGATTTTTCTCAAGATCCTCAGAGAGGCAAGAGATGTATTTTTCTCTGTTATGCTCTGATTCCTTAAGGGAATGGTCTTCAGAGGCTTACTTAAAACTAAGCCTATAATGCCTCTTATATAGCTGAGGCGAAGAGGAAAGATTACAATAATTTCCCTTTAGTGGAGGGGCAATATAGGAAAGTAAAATATATACAGCTATCATTTTGAAATAGAATAACGCAAAGTAGGTAGTGGGATAATCCATCATTATGTCTCTATCTTTTATTTCTCATTTTTTGTGGTGGAAGGGTCCACCACTTGTCTGCCGCTGGATGAGTCTGAGCTGTTTTCTTTGGCTTCTTCTCTCTATTTAATAGGGTGATATAAACGATACAAATTATCATATTCAGTAGAGCCTTAAACATTAAATCCAATGGTGCTATATTTGAAGGCTTATCTTTTTATGTAATTTTTTTCGAAATGTGTTCCATTATAAAGTTCGTAGTCTTGGCTTTCACTTTTTCCCTTTGTTCGAGAATTATTCCAGAAAAAATTATAAGCAAAAGTCCTAGCTTTCCAATGGTGGAGAGCCTTAGTCCGATGTTTAGGAGGTAAAGACCATGAATAATCCTTAGTTAAGTGATCACATGGACATTTGTTATAATTCAGATGGTCCATAATATGTACAAAGATCATTGAGTATGATGGTTCAATTTTATCATTGATGTATTTTGATAGTATTGAGGTAATTTTGACATGTATTGCTCCATCTGATTTAGATTCAATGATAAAGAGTTCCATGATGTCTGAAATATCAAAAATATTCATGGAGTCATGAATCCATAAATCTGTAAGGATTCCATGTTGATAAAATATTAGAGGACTAATTTCAATTCCTCTATATTTTTGTCCTTGTGGAAGTCTGTCTATCAATAATCCACATGACCTGAATGAGTATATTAATTGACAGTGACAAATGGGAATTTGTCCATATTTAAAGTGAGTATTTCTACAAGGAAACTTGGTGTCACCATGAGATATGTATCCACAAAAGATTCCATCATCTAAAGGATTAACCTTAAATTGGTCTTTATGAGTAGGCTTAAGAAATTCCTGTAAAATAGTAAATGTATTTAAACTTGAAGATGTCATAAAAATAACCCAGTCAAGTATGGAGTATGGAATAGGTGTTTTTTGTGAATGGGTTGATCCTTCTTCTTTTTCAAGTCTTAGGATTGTGTGTTTAGTAAGTGTGGTGGCATATGAAGTGTTGGGTATGGTAGAAGAATAAAGGGAGGGCTCATTTACGTAGGGTCTCTTTTTAACTTCAGGAGAGATAAAATATTTTATCTTTTGGAAGTTTGGATTTAAGGGCCTTTTGGGCTTCTTGAAGGTCATAATATCCTTTAAATTTGGTAGTGGGTAATGTTTTGTCAAGTTCTCCCATCTGTTTATGGACTTCAATTCTTTCTGAAATCTCAGCCCAGTTGTTATAAATTCCCGCATATGGTTCATTGAACATGACATATATAGAAAATTTCTTCCCTTGAGGAGGAGTGGATGTCTGAAAGTAATTAATAAGGGCATTAATTATGGCAACTTTCTTTGATGATCCCTCATATTTAGTTAGAAGATTCCAAATGATGTCTATAATGTAGAGTTGTGATTTTTCAAGATTATCATGTCCTACAAAATTGAAAATGTGAGTGTCTTTTAAGTAAGGCAATCCTTGTTGTCCAAATTTCATTGTAGCAAGAGTTGTATTTGTCTTTTTGTATATAATGGGCCTTTTTTATGCCATTTCTACTAAAGAAGACCTTTCTATAGTGTCTGAATAAGTCTAATGGGTTAACCCCAAAGTGTTTTGAATATGGGCCTTATTCACCAAATCTTGTTTTTGATGTTCAAGGATTTTTTCCTCTATCTTATCCTATATAGAACACATTAAAAGATTAGTCTTGATAAATTGTGTGCAAGAGTATTATTCTTGTCATTTATGTGTTTGAATGAAGATCTTATGCCTTTATTAGTGATTAAGTTAGTAAATATTAACCATTTGTTTGCATTAATTTTTCTGTCTGTCTACTTATTGTAAAATAGCTTCATAGACTGTCTTGATAGTAAATGGCTTATCACAAATATAAAGATAGAATTTTTCTATTATATTTATAACAACCAATATTTCAAAGTCTAAAGAAGTAATTCCTTTTTCTCTGTAGATTTTTTAGGCATATCTACATATTTGTTCATCAGTTTTTTGTGAATATTTATTTGGTTTGGAGTATAGTACAACTCCTTAACCAAGTTCACATCCATTAGTTTCAATAATCATGTAGTCTTTTATTAGAGGAAGTCTCAACGATGGAAGAGTTTGTACAAGTTTTTTGATGTTTTGTACAATTTTTTCATCTTCATTAGTAAAATGTCATTATCCTTTAAATGAAGTCTTATTATACGGAGGACCAGTTAATTTTGATAAATCTTTAATATATGGCCTTGTATAATTCAAAAGTCCTAAAAATGCTTATAATTTTTTCAATTCCTCAATTTTATCGGGAAATTCTAAAATTTTCCTAGTAATATGAGACTGTAGTCTTATTTTTCCTTGACCTATTTCAGATCCAAGAAATTCAATGTTTGATTTGTTTAGTGACATTTTCTTTTTAGAAATTATCATTATGTGTTTTTCAAATATATTGAAAACTGTATGTAAGTGTGCAAGATGTTCTTTTTTAGTTTTTGAAAAACTAAATATCATCAATATACACATATATGAAAGTACTACAATGTCTAAATACTTCATCTATCTTTCTTTGAAAGATTTGTGGTGCATTTTTAAGTCCAAATGGCATTACAAGCCATTCAAAGTGTCCTTCTGGGTAACTAAAAGTTGTCTAGGGAATATTATCTTCATGCATCTTAATTTGTCAGAAACCTGATTTAAGATCAAATTTACTGAAGATTTTAGCATTTTGTATTTTATTGATCAGCATATCTTTGTTAGGAATTTTATACCCATCTTCATGTGTATTATCATTTAGTCTTTTGTAATTGAAAACTATTCTAAATTGTCCTCTTTTTAATTCAGATTCTTTTTGAACTATAAATGCGGAGGATCTAAGTCTATAAGTACTTTTTCTAATTACATTGAGTCCTAAGAGTTGATTAATAGGCATCTTGCATTCTTCTATCTCCCAGTTGTTGAATTTGATTTTTCCTACTTTAATGGTTAAATCAGGATTGATTATATCAAGTATGCATGTTATCTGGTTTTTATCCCATTGTAGTGTTGGATTTTCTCCTATTGTTTCTAATTTTTCTAGTTTTGCTATAATGTCATCTAAGTCAGTATATTATTCAATAGTTCTCCTAGCTTTTAACAAATCTATGAGATCTATTAAGTTTATGTCTTTAGGAAATTCTATGTATAGGGGAGTTATATATATCGTGTGATTATGTGTTATATATATAGTTATAGCTGTGCATAAAAATCCATAATTATAATTAATAAATTTAAGCAATACAAGTTTCTAATTCATAATTATTTTTACATGTGGTATTTCTTGAGGCGATCCAAATTAATAAGCTCTATGAACTCATTCCCTTCAAGATTAGATTTCTTGGTAGCTCCCTTTGGAAGAACTGACTTGACTAAGTACGGTCCTTCTAAATTCGGTCTAAATTTTTCTCTCGGATCGAACACCATTGCTCTGGACTATTTTAACCCCATGTCCCCAACTCTTATTTTCCCTAGCCTTACTTTCTTGTTGAACGACCTTGCTATCCTCCTCTGATATATCAGAGTGTTAAACAAAGCATTCATCCTCTTCTCATCTAGAGATACTAGATGATCCTTTTTTTTTGTCCATTCATTCTCAAGCGTTTTGGCCTCCATAACCACTCTTGGAGACTTAATTTGACTTTACATAAGCAAAAATGCTTCACAACCATACACCAAGGAGAATGGAGTTTGGCTTGTGGCATTTTTTGTCGTAGTTCTATATCCCCATAAGGCAAAGAGAAGGTACTCAGACTAGTCTTTGTAAGTTTTAACCATCTTAGAGAGGATTTTCTTAATACTCTTATTCATTGCTTCTACTGTTCTATTAGCCTGAGGCTGATACGGTAAAGACTTATGATGCTTGATCCTATATTTTTTGCAAGAACTCTACTGTCTCTACTTGAAACTGAACCCCATTGTTCATCACAACGTGATGTAGAATCCCATATCTGTAAATAAGATTCTTCTCAATAAATTGAGCCATCTGCTTTGCCTTTAGAGTATTAAAAGATTCAGCCTACACCCATCTGAAGAAGTAATCAATTGCCATAACTATATACTTATGTCCATTCGATGTTGTCGGCCTTATTTCTCCTATGATATCAATCCTCCATGCTGCAAAAGGCTAAGGAAATGATAAACTATTCATCACCATTAGAGGAAGGTGGTTGAGATTCCTATAGATCTGACACTAATGGCACTGCCTTACTGTTTTAATGCAATCTCTTTCCATGCTCATCCAGTAGTACCCTTGTCTGATTATCTTCTTTACTAGGATTATTCCATTCATGCTCCCGCGTGAATGTCCTTCATCGCCTCTTCTGCTTCATCTTTCTTGAGAAATCTGAGTTGTATCCCATTTGGCATTCTTTTATACAACACCCCATCATGACTTGCAAAATTATGTGCAAGAACACATAGGCCATATCTTTCTTTTAAAGTGGCTTTATATGGATATTTTCCTTCCTCGATAAACCTTTAAACATCATAAAACCATGGCTTCTCTTTAAGCCTTACTTGAATTTCCACAATCTACTCATCCCTATAACATGGAGCTCTTGATTTCATGATCACTAACGGCTTCATAATCAATTCAGTTACACTGTCTCATATTGAAGAAAGTATTGCTAGAGCATTTGTCATTTCATTATCGTCTCTTAATAGATGGATAAAAAGACATTTGGTGAAGTTCTTTATTAAAGTCCTCAAATAGCAAACTTATGGTTTTAATTTTTCCTCTTTACTTCCTATTCTTCATTAGCTTAACTAATAACCAACATCAAATCCCCATATATTAGCAACTCTTTTGCTCCAATTGTCATTGCTGCTTCCACTCCATGAATGCATGCCTCATACTCAGTTATATTATTGGTTACTTTGAAATCCAATTTCTTGGTCATCGGTATGGTTTCTCCTTCTAGCATAACAAGGTTCACTCCTAATCCAGCTCCTTTGTTGTTTACAACCCCATCAAAATAAAGCTTCCATTCCCAATGCTCTACATTTACTAGATTCTCATCTGGAAATTCTAGGTTTCGCGGTTCATAACCCTCTACTACATTCTATGCTAGGAATTCCACTACTGCCCTTCCTGTGATAACTTTCATGGTAATGTACTCTATATCAAATTCAGTTAGGAGTACGAGCCATTGAGACATCCTTCCAATCAAAGTAGGCATCTGTAGTAAGTATCTTAAGGAATCTATCTTTGAAATAGCCTTAACCTATAAGACTGAAAGTAATGCCTCAATTTTCTTATTGCCCAAATCATTATCAAACACATCTTTTCTACCAAATGATACTTCATATGGCAAGAACTTTTTACTAAGGTAATACATTGTTTGCTTTATCCCATCTAGTCCTTCTTAAGGTAACATTGCCCCTTTTGCCTTTTCCTCTAAAGCCAAATACAAGATTAATAGTTTACCTTGCTTTGATCGTCTCAATACGGGTGGATTGGTAAGATATTCTTTTATCTTACCAAAGGCCTTCTGACAATCATCATTCCACTCTATAGGTTGATCTTTTCTTAATAGCTTGAAGATTGGGTCATAAATATTAGTAAGCTTCGCAATGAACCTACTAATATATTATAACCTGCCAATAAACCCTCTCACTTCTTTCTCTATCTTTAGTGCTAGCATTTCCTAAATAACTTTCACTTTATCTAGATCTACTTCGATTCCTCTACTACTAGCTATATGCCCTAACAGCTTCCCTAAAGTAACTTTTAAAACATATTTCTTCAGGTTGAGTCTCAGATTATACCTCTCAATACGGGCCAAGAACTTATCCAGTTCTTCAAAGTGTCCATCTCTTGTTTTTGACTTAACCATCATGTCATCTATATACACCTTAACTTCCTTATGCATAATGTCTTGGAAAAGAGCGGTCACTGCCCCTTATTATATTGGAGTAGAACACTTTGTAATCGAATTTTCCTGAGAGTTGTCCCAGTAAATCCTCAACTCCACTAAAAGAATAAGGTGATTCCTTACTATCTGTAGGGTTTAGGTTTTTAAAGGAGTATAACACTTCCTTCTCGCTAACTCGTAAGTTGGTCATTATAGTAGCTAATGGTGAGACATTTCTTTAGTATAAGAAAGGATTATTTCTAGTATTTGGGTTAAGATTGGATTTTTCAGGGTATGTGATTTTTAAGAGTCTTTCAGGTTTTGGATTTCGTGTTTGAGGCAAATACAAGTATCTGTGGAATGACCAGCTACTTTGCAAAACTTACAATAATTGTTAGGGTCATAGCCTGGGACATTTAGTTTAGGTGGTTTAAAAAAGTTTAAAGGTCAGAGTAAAGCTTTTTAGATTAATCAGTTTAGGACTTTTGAGAGTGGTTGATTGAAGTTGGAGAATCTGTTGGGCAGCTAAACTGCGTGCACCTCCACAGCTCGGCTAGTGCTTCCTTGTTGTGTGCCCCCAGTTGAGTAATTTCATGTTCTAATGCCTTTAGAGCTTTTCTTCTTTTCATTCTTAATCTCTTCAACTTGCAGACCATCATCATATAGGTCTATGAATGTTTTGGGGTTCATCATCTGCAATCTCTTAACTAGATTAGGTGATACATTGCGGACTATCATCCTAACCTGATCTTTCTCAGCCAGCTTATTCTTCATCAGTCTTGCTTTGTTTATGAACCTAGTAAGAAAATCATAGAAGAATTCAATCGATTTCTATTTTTTATCAATTCTAAATCTCTTATGGACACTTCCAATCTAGTGTCATAACCATATTATTTCAAAAAGGCAATACATAACTCTTTCCAATCAACCCTAATAGATTTTTCCAGCTCATGATTCTAGTTTACAACCATACCCTCTAAAAACAACACAAAAAACCTAGTGATTATTGCTAATGGGGCTTTAATGGTACTCATAGTGGTTGTGTACTAAATGAAATGAATCCTTAGGTCTCCACTTCCATCAAATTTTTGTAGCTGTGGCATTTTGAACTTATCAGGTAGCCTATCATCTTCCATTTGCAATGTGTCATCAAATTTAAATAAATATCCTATGCCTTGTCCCCTAATAAGCTCCTCCATCTTGAACATACTCTGAGTCAGCACTCGCATTTTCTTGGACTCATGGTCTTACACCAGTTTGACTGACTCTTTCTTTTCTTTCTCTATCATGTAGTTCTCAACATGCTCCAGCTTTACATCAATAGTAAGCGGATTTCTAGTAACAGGTTGCCCCTCAGCATTATTGGCAATAGGTGGAGCATCTGCATTAAGTGGGATAGTTGCAATAGCAGGTGATTGCTCAATTATAGGTGGTGGTATAACAGCAGCAGCAAGTTACATTAGTCCAGATAATGTTGTCTCAGTTCATCTTGCATCATAGCCCTCATGTCATCCATTAAAGCTCCCTTGATATCTTATAAGGTCTAGTTCCCTCCTTGTTGTTGTTCTATCTCTATAGGTTCAGGTGTAGTTGGTTCAACTTCTAAGTAAAGCATATTGATAGGACTCTTCTCCAGTCTCTGCAGGATCTCTTCTGCTATGGCTTTAGGACTCAAATATGTCCCTCTTAGTTTGCCACCTATCCATCTCTAAATACGAGAAGACCCAGGTGAATCTATGATGGCTATAAAATAAAATGTTAGTATGATAGATGAAATGCATGTATGCATTATGCATATGCTATGCAACAAGTAACAAATAACAATTATCAATCAAGTGTACAACATTTATCCTTCCAACCTTATTCCTCCTACACACGTGTTCAATGATGAGTCTCTTTTCTTAGGATTTTTTGTCTTGGCCTTAATATCAATGGGGGATATTAAGAACTGTCATGCATGCCACATCTCTCTTAAAGCAATAGAAGCATAAAAATAACATTTCTATGTATAAAGGTCTAGCCCAATCTTTATTAGCCCAAGTAGGGTTTAAAAGTATAGGCTTAGGCTTTTATAGATAGAAATACCTTATGGCAACATACACAAGCAATTTGGGTAAATCATAGGGGAAGTTACTAAGCCATTATATGTGATTAGGGTCTGGTGAAAAGTCAAGGTTCCCATATCAAGATGCTCTCTTTTAAGACTTGAGTTACAGGCCAAGGACAAAAGGGCCCAGCATCCTTTGCAAAATTGAGAGAATATTATCCTTTTTTAGGACTTAGGTTACAGACTCTGGTTAGATGAGTCCAGTAATCTCTCTTGAACCACGTTAAAGCTAAGAGTGATGGTTGCCCAATTTACAACTCCATGAAGCTAATGGAATCATGGACTTATAAACCAATGCCATCGATTTAATAGGAACATGCAGAATGACTGCAAGAATAAACTAATAATTAATAAAATAATTCTAAAGAATATAAGTAGAATCAATATCTCTTATCCCCAGTGGAGTCACCATTGTAGATAGTGGAGTTTAGCACGCGCTTAAGATTTTAGCAACTGCGACACTTTTTGGGCTCAGGGTCCTAGGGAACACACTACTATATCATAAAAACATAGTGTAAAGATGAGAAGTTGCCACTTAGGGGTAATAACTGGGACAAATTGAAATGGTGGTACTCGATTCTCTAAAAGAAAGCTAACACCACAATTAGAAGATTCTGAAAATGGAATACTAACTTCTCTTAGTCTCATGTTCATTTAGAATTATTTTATGAATTACTATCTTATTCTCTAATTACATGCAATTGTATTTAAACTCTAATTAAACATCCATTTAACCCAAAGGCAAAAATTCATAAAATTACATGTAAAAATGCATACAAAAGGCAACATCCCTACATCTAAATTAGATTAATTTTATTAATTAAAGTTAGCAAATTCTATATATTTTATTTGTAAGTAAAATGGACTAAAAAGGGGCCTATATTTTAATTGAATTAGTCAGTCTAAATTTATTTGTTTTAATTAACTAAGGAAATGAGCCTATTGTTTACAAATTTTAAAGAAGAAATTAGATTATTAAGTGCGCTTAAGTCTAGCTTAATTTTAACTCAAAAAACTGAGCATAAGTTTATGTATTTTAAAAGAAATGAAATTAATGGGCTAAATTAAATCTAAATTAATTTTAATTAACTAGAAATGGGCCTAAGGTCTAATTAATTTTAAAAAGAAATAAAAATACATTAGTGGGTTGAACTAAAGTCTAAGTTAATTTTATTAATAAATGGTAGGCCTAAATCTAATTAACCTAAATGGGCATAATTTAATTTTAAATAAATTAAAACCTAAAAATCATTTTTAAGCCTATTTATTAAATGGGTTAGAACATGGGCTTAGAGCCCAAAAGGCATGAGAACCAAAAACAAAACCCAATTCAACAAACATATAAAAAACAAATCAAAACAACAATTTTTACATGATTTTTCTAAGAAACCCTAATTCAATTTCATGCAACCGTAAAATTAATCTACTGTCATTAATTTTAATTGAATTTTACCAAATTGAGCATATATTACTAATCAATTTTTAGTACATAGAATTAAAATTCCACTAATTTTCCTCTATTGGGGCTATTACAAATTATAATGTAGGAAATTAAAACAAATTAATTACAACCTAGTAAAAGCAATGAACAAAATACTGCAGAAAATAATAGATCCTAAATTTTATGGGGATTTCATAAAATTTAGTTCATAGCATCCCATGGATTTTTCAATGTAGCCACTGCCAAAATCTCACATCACCAACCTCTTATCTAGAGCACCACTGAATACCAATCGAAAAAAAATTAAAAAAAAAAACAAAAGATTTAATCAATATCGACTCAATCAATAAATAAAACAAAGAAATCAAATCAAAAATAAAAATGAATAGAAAATGAGTAGGGATGTTGTGCAACTGCTATTTGAATGCTCCTCAGATTGAGATTGTCGCCATTTTGAGATTGACTCTATTTTTTTTTTATGGACATTAAAAGCAAAGAGCATATTTTTTTTGATTTCCTGAAGGTTTTGAAAATGAAAAAATGAAGACTTAAGGTGTGTGGCTTTCTGTACAATAAAGAAAATAACTAAGGTTTTTTTTTCAGCTTTTTTTTATCCCCTTTTCACAGACTCTACCTCTCAACTTTTAAAGTCTAGCCTAGCAACCTCCAACCCCTGCAATCATATAGGGAAGTTGCGCGATACTAGGAGCAAGAGGAGGAGTATCAGGAGTCTTTTTTTTAACTTTCAAAATCAAGATAAAAAGATAAGTGATAGAGTTTTGAAAAAATCAAAGACTCACACATGCAGGGACACGAAATGTCTTGGACCAATAAAAAAATTAAAAAATGGTGAAAAAATCAATTTTCAGAGTAAAAAATCAATTTTTAGTGAAAATTGGCATTCTGGAATGTCGATTGATGTCCATAATGCGGATTGGCATTGCTTAATGTTGACTGGCATTATGTAATGTCGGTCGGCATTACATAATGTCGGTCGACATTATGTAATGCCAATCAGCATTACACAATGTCAGTCAACATTAAATGCTGACTGATCACTTTTTTTAATTAAATTATAAAAAAGGTCCTCAAAAGTTTTTAAGTTTTGCAATCAAATCCCTAAAAAAACTAAATTTTGTAATTAAATCCATAAAACATAGCAATTTAGTTCTTTAACTCACGAAACTCGACACCAGAGATCAATTCTTGATTAGATTTTCATTATAGGGGCTTTTGTCACACACATGCACAATTGCATCCCGAAATTGGGTGCTTACAAATGCTACAAAAGCAAAGTTCCAAAGAGTTTTAGAGTAGCAACTATAAAAGAAAAAATTTCACCTTACATGTATTGTAAAAGGACTAATCACGTTGAAGAAAATTGTCAGTTTAAGAATAAAGAAAAAATAGCTTATAAATGCAATTTTTGTAATAAATTGGAGTTTTTGAAAATTGCATTGTTAGTTAGGTTGTTTATCTTGATAAGTTAGGTAGTTTTTATGCTTTATTTGGTTTGATATTGTTATTTTAAAGATTTATTTAATGTTCTTGTTTAAAGGTTATGAATTAAAATTAGTTATTACTTGATAAAAATTAATCAATAATTTAGAATTATCCGAGATTTGCAAGACTAATAAGTTCAAGGTTGACTAAGGATTATGAAGAAATTCAATTCCTAACCATTATGTTCATCCATGGTTTGTTCTTTAGTTTAGAATTTAATTTAATTTTATAATTTAATTTTTTTTCTATTTAATTTTCTCTCAAAAATCCATATTTGAAAGCTTTAGACAATAAAGAAATTAGGTTGATATGTGATTAGAATGAGTCCTCATAGGAGTATTTTTTTTATACTACTTGGCGATACCGTGCACTTATAGTTTTGCACCAACAAGTTTTTGGCACTATTGCCAGAGACTCGGTGATAACATCATAATTGATTTAATTTTTGTTGGATTAAGGCATCAATTTTTTTAATTCCTTTTGTTTTAATTCTTTTTTTTTTTCTAGAGGAACCAAGTATAATGACAAATGAAGGGAATAAAGCTGATACAAGAGTGTTAATGGACACATTTATGTCTGGTTTGGTAGGCATAAGGCAAAGCATTACAAGGCTGAACGTTGAAGTTAACCATTTTAAGATCAAGTCGGCATTGAAGTAGATGCTTTAATCAACTATTTAGTTTTATGGGATGTTGAATGAAGACCCAAATGATCATATTGCAATTTTTTTTTTAGATTTATGACATGCTTAAGTATAATGGTATGTCTAATGATGCATTGAGGTTGATATTGTTCTTATTCACTTTTAAGGACAATGCTAAAATATGGTTGAAGTCTCAACCACCAAGTTCTTTTACTAATTAGAATAATTCAATGAAGGCTTTCCTAGCTAAATACTTTCCACCACCTAAGATAGATAAGTGGTGAAGGAGATCACGTCGTTCTAATAGTTTAAGAAAGAATCATTGAGTGAAGCATGGGAGAGGTTCACATATTTGTAAAGGAGTTGTCCATATCATGGACTACCTAAAGATGTCATCATTCATACATTCTACAATGGAGTTACAAGTTCCACACGAGACTCAATCAATGCTAAGGCTAGTGGGTTCCTCATAAGAAAGACAGTTGATGTGACTACATAAATATTAGAGACCATGGCGTATGATAATTGCTTATGGTCCATTAAGAGATCTCATCCACTAAGGTAAATGGGAAGGCTAGAAGTTGACACAATGATAGCCCTCCAAGCTCAAATTTCTATATTAACAAAAAATGGGAAATCTCACCCATAAAAAATATCTAACCCCTTCAGTTGAAAATTACTAATTTTTGGGTTATTCTAATAGTGAGTTTGGCATTTATAATGCAAGTATGATGAGGGAAGGTTATTTGGAGCAAGCAAATTGTGTGGGGAATCAATTTCAAGAGTAAGCTAACAATCCCTACTACAACGCTTACAATCCGGGGTGGCAAAACCACCCAAATTTTTTTGTGGAGTAATAATAATAATGTGGTAGCACCTAGCTTCCCCAACAATAACAACTTGTAAAGGCAACAAGCATCACTAGGATTTCAGCATCCATAGTAAAATAGAATGGCATCTTTAGAGAATTAAGCTTTATAAATTTTTAGATGTCATTATTAATAAGCTATCAAGTCATAAGGAGAACCAAAAGACAATAGAGGCCAAATTTGGTCAGATTGCAAAGAACCACTCCTCTTAGATCCATAACTTTGAGGTTCAACTAGGGCAACTTGTAAATACAATGGGAGCTAGATCACAAGGAAACCTCTTAAGTACAATAAAGTCTAATCCAAAAGAGTTAAAGGCTATCACTTTAAGGAGTGGTAAAGTGTTAAAGTCATATGCTGAAATATCTAAAGAGAATGAGAAGAAAAATGAGGAGCACTATATAATGGTAGAGGATGAGACAAAATAGAAGAGTAAGATAAAGTAAAAAGAGGTTCCAAAATCTACACCTTTCCCTTTTACACTTAAGATCCCTTTTCCACAAAGGTTAAAGAAGCCATAAGATAGTCAAAAATTTGCTAAATTTTTAAAGATCTTTAAAAAGCATCAGATTAATGTTCCTTTTACGGAAGCACTTGTGCAAATGCCCAAATATGCAAAGTTCTTAAAGGACATCATCACCAATAAAAGGCAATTGGATGATAATTAGATAGTGGACTTAATAAAGACTTGCAGTTCCATCAGCACTCACAAGGTACCAACTAAACTCAAAGACCTAGAGAGTTTTACTATTCCTTATATAGTTAGTACTCAAGAATTTCCTAGATACATATATAAATTAAGGAGTAAGTATTAATCTTATGCCTCTATCTCTTTTTAGGAAATTGTAACTTGGCGAGTTAACTTCTACAAACATGAAATTGTAACTAGCAAATCACTCCTTAAAGAAGCCATATGGAATTATCGAATATGTTCTTATAAAGGTAGACAAATTTATATTTCCTGTGGATTTTATGGTTTGAATTTTGAAGAGGATAGGAAATGTCCTTTAACTTTAAGGAGGCCATTTTTTTAGTACTGGGAGAGCACTAATAGATGTTCATAGGAGAAAAATAACTATTAGGGTTGGTAATGAGAGTGTTGACATTACCAAGTTATCAATCTTGACTTTGATAATAACAAACTTAATTTTGAGCAACTAATGTGTTTGCTTCAAGTATGTATAAGTTAAGAATAATTTGGAAGTCAAAATAATAGTGAACTATTAAAGAAAAATCATCTTGGAAAGACATCACAAGCACTATCTTGATCAAACTCAACATAAGGACTAAATTGCACAAAAAGTGCAAATCCTGTCATGGTCTTGACTGGGACTTAGGCAGACCAATTTTTGCAAAAACTCAATTTTTGGCAAAACTGTTCTCGATCTAATGTCTAGGACAATGTAGTCCTAACCGGGACAATGTGATCCTAACCGGGACTAATGCTAAAATTTAAATACAACAATTCATAACGGCTATTCAATGCTTATCTCAACTAGGACTGATGATATCCCAATTGGGACCTAACAAACTGCAACTCAAAAGTCCAAATTACATTTAAATGGACTTTGATTTTATTAGGAATGAAATTATTGCTTCCAACAGATATAATTGAATTGCTCAAATATAAATACAACCTCTAAAGATCATTTAGAGATTAAGAAACTTGTTTATTCATTATATACTTTCAAGCATTCAATTAAGCTCTCAAAACTCTTTCAAATTCATTTTATTTTTGTATAACTCTTTTAAAAGTTAGTGAGTATTAGAATAGATATTCTTGTTCTTCTATTTTTTAGGATTAGAAAAAAAGGAAGTGAGATTCTATTCTAAAGGACTTAGTTTAAATGTTTAACCATTAAAACACTTGGGAATTCGATTTTAGCATGAGCCTTGAAAACTCAAATTATAAGGTTTGAGTTAAGTCTAAAAGTCAAGTTATAAAAATCAATCTAGGGAAATAGTTTATGGTGATTCAAAATCCTAACTTGGGGATAAGTTAGGTGGAGACGTAAGATTGTTGATAATCCAAACTCCTTAAATTAGTATGTTCATCATTCTTCCTTCTCAACATACCTTTTAATTCTTAATCAAATCTTTTAATTTATTATTATTGTTCAATAGTCCTATTCACCCCCTTCTAGGACTCTTTCAACTGGTATAAGAACTTAGATTCTAGGAACTTAATTGTTAAAATACAAGATCATAGGGAGTGAATCTCAAAATATATCTTCACTTAGACCATTCTTTAATGGTAGTGATTATCCTCATTGAAAGTTCCAAATGGACTTATATAGATTATGATTCCATTAAACTTTAGGAAGTTATTCTCAAAGGTTGGCAACCACCAAAAAACTATCATTGATGGTGTATAAACTACTCTTTCAATAAGTGATTAGAATAATGATCAAAAGAAAGAAAACTACAAAAACAAGAAAGGTATAATAACTTTACTCTCTTCTATGACAAGAGAAGAAGGAGGCAAACTTCAATATTGCATTTTAGCCAAGGAAATGTGGGAGACCTTAGAGAACCATTATGAAGGTAATATACAAGTAAGAAGCAAAAAGGTTCAACTTTATATGTATAAATATGAACTCTTTAAAATGGAGCCTTAAGAATCAATCACATAAATGATAAACTATCTTAATTCTCTCCTCACAACCCTTAATAAACTTGGAAAACATTTCTCCAAAGAAGAGATGAACAATAAGATTCTAAGAATCCTATCTAAGAAGGATTGGAAATCTCGAGTCACTTCAATTCAGGAAGCTCATGACCTCTCTACCCTCTCAACCGATGTTCTTATTGGTAAACTCTTGACACATGAGCTCATAATTAAGAAAAGAGGTGAAGAGCAAAAAGAGAAAGAAGAAAAGAAAATGAGCATAACATTGAAGGTCTCATAAGAAGAAAGTGAAGATGAAAATGTTGAAGATTCTAATGATGAAGATGGTGATATTATCACGCTCATTAGGAACTTCAAGAAGTTTTTGAGAAAGAAAAATTTCTCAAGAATAAGGGACTTTAATAAGAAGTTTGAAGGAGATGGCAAGAAAAGAACCAAAGAAGTTACTTGCTATAAATACAAAAAACTGGGACATATCTAAAGTGAGTGTCCCAAACTCAAATCAAAGAATAAGGGAGCAAATGATAAAAAGAAGGCCTTCAAAACTACTTGGGATGACTCCTCTAAATTTGAAGAGGAAGAGCAACAACAAGGAGTGGCCAATCTTTGCTTCATGGCTCTTAAAGATGAAAAAGAGGTATCATCTACTTCTAACTCTTCTTGTGATGAGTATTGTGCTTATGATGAATATGATAATGATGATGATGTTGAGAGCTTTATTGTGAGCAAACTCTTGCTTAAGTGCAAAAGCTTACTTTCTAGAAAAAAAACATTATAAGCATGAGTTAAATAACTTAACCAAGGAATTTAAGAAGTTAAAAATTTTATTTTCTAATTTTGTTAAATCAAATGATAAACATGCTAGTGATTTAAAATCTTCTAATTCCTTAGAAGATCAACTCAAAAAAGCAAGTGATGACAATCATAAACTTTCAAATGAGGTAGTTGAACTAAAAAATTCCACATCAAAATTCTGAAAAGGAAAAGAGAATTTAGATAATTTACTTGACTCTCAAAAATTTCGTGGAATTAGATACATAATTGGAATAGCCTCTTCTTCATTATCATCACATATTAAATTTGTTAAAGCATCATGCTATTCCATTCATTCTACCTCTAAACTGATTAAGACTCAAGCTTTTAAAGCTAGTAAGTCTCATGTGTCAAATATTAAAGAAAAGTCTTATAAGACTCAATCCTATATAACACAAAGAGGTAACTCTCATGCTAGAAAAGTACAATCCAAACATGCTTACATGTACACTAGACACAATACTTATAAGCATGTTGACAACATGATGCACCTAAACATTTTGCATAAACCTATCAAAATACACATTGCCATTGCCGATGCATGTCTCATACCATGACTCAAAATAATTGGAGACACACCATAACAACACAAAAGACATGTTTCATACACTAGGAAAACATATCATCGTAGGAGAAAGAAATTTAAAAATTTTGTATGTTCATGTTGCATGATCAAAGGACATACCAACAATGTGTGCTTTTATAGAAGACTACACAAGAATTTGCTTCCTTTGGATTATCTTAAGACTAACCAACTTAGACCAAGAAAGGTTTAGGTTCAAAAGAACACTTAAATTGTTTTATGCAGGTGTGATTGAAAATCCATAAGAATGAAAAGCAAGTGGTATCTTAATAGTAAATGTTCAAGGCACATGATGGGAGATAAGGAGCAATTCAACAAGCTTGATGCAAAAGATGGAGGACATGTCACATTTGAAAACAATGCCAAATGAAAGATAGTAGGCATTAGTGAAATAAGTAATTATCAATCCTTATCTATACATCATATATTGCTTGTTGATGGTCTCAAACATAATTTACTTAGTATAAGTCAATTATGTAACATGGGAAATAAAATGACTTTTTATCCTATAAATTGCTTTATTAGTAGTCTTGATGAAGACAAAATAATTTTTGGTGGTGAAAGAATAGATAATTTCTATGTAATTGATTTGAAAAAGATTGATAAAAAAGATATCAAATGTTGAATGTCTATTTCCCATGACACATGGATATGGCATAGAAGGTTAGGACATGCAAATTTTGAGCTTTTGAATGATATTTGTAAACATGAACTTACGATTGGTTTACCTAAGCTTGAATTCATAAAAAATAAACCTTATGATGCTTGCCAAAAGGGAAAACAATCCAAGTCCTCATTTAAGCTAAAAAATGTAATGTCCACTTCTAGACCACTTGAACTTATACATATGAATTTATTTGGAATAACTAGAGTTGCTAGTCTTGGTGAAATGCACTATGCATATGTATTGGTTGATGATTACTCTATTTTTACTTGGGTATATTTTCTTGTTCATAGTAATAATGCATTTAAAGTTTTTAAGAAATTTACAAAAAGAGTTAAAAAAGAAAAAGGTTTTTGTATTTCTTCTATTAGAAGTGATCATGGAACCGAATTTGAAAATGAATTTTTTAAAACCTATTGTAATGAAAATGGTATTTCACATACATTTTCTTCTCCTAGAACTCCTCAACAAAATGGGGTAGTTAAAAGGAAAAATAGAACTCTAATGGAAATGGTTAGGACAATGCTTCATGAGTATAATTTACCTGTATACTTTTGGGTGGAAGCCATTAACACATCTTATTATATTTTAAATAGTGTTTTCAAAAGATCAATTTTAAGTAAAACTTCTTATGAGCTATGGAACAATAGAAAACATAAAATCTCTTATTTAAAAGTATTTGGATACAAGTGCTTTATATTAAACACCAAGGATAATCTTGGGAAATTTGATTCCAAAGTTGATGAAGAAATTTTCCTAAGCTATTTTATTTCTGGTAAAGCATATAAAGTTCTCGATAAGAGAACTCTAGTAGTTAAAGAGTCAATACATGTATTCGATGAATCAAATTCACTTAATCCTAGAAAGGATTTTTGTAGTGTTGATGATCTTGTAGGTGACAATGAGATTGTGAATACTCAAGAAGAAAATGCTAGTAAGCCTTTAGAACTTGAAGGTCCAAGCAAGGAGGACAATGAAGATACATCTCAACCTACCTTGAAGGATGAATTTCCAAAGGATTAGCAATTTAAGAAAGCTCATCCTCAAGACCTCATTATAGGTGACACTACAAAAAGGGTAACTACGAGATCTAAATTAAAGTCTCTTGTTAATTTAGCCTTCATTTCTCAATTTGAGCAAAAAAATGTTGATGATGCATTAAGTGATGAATTTTGGGTCCTTTCTATGCAAGAAAAGTTAAATCAATTTAAGAGAAACAAGGTTTGGACCTTGGTTCCTAGACCAAAACATCATCCTATTATAGGCACCAAATGGGTGTTTAGAAATAAGATGAAGGAATAATGTGTCATAACTAAGAATAAAGGTAGACTAGTAGCTAAAGGTTATAATTAAGAAGAATGCATTAATTATGATGAAACATTTTCCCCTATTGTCAAGTTAGAAGCTATTATAATGCTACTTGCATTTGCATCATTGATGGATTTTAAACTTTATCGAATGAATGTTAAAAGTGCATTTCTAAATTATTTCATTAAAGAGGAGGTATATATTAAGCAACCTCTGGGTTTTCAAAATTTTGATTCTCTAAATCATGTTTTTGAACTTTCAAAAGCATTGTATGGATTGAAACAAGCTCCAAGAACTTGATATGAAAGACTAAGCAACTTCTTACTAGAGAAAGGGTTCTCCAAAGGAAAAGCTGACACAACTCTTTTTATAAAGAAATCCAAGCATGATTTATTAATTGTTCAAATATATATTGATGAAATTATTTTTTGTGCTACTAACCATTGTTTGTATGATGAATTCTCTAAGTTAATACAAGGAGAATTTGAGATAAGTATGATGGGAGAACTCAAGTTCTTTGTTGGACTTTAAATTAAGCAATGTAAAGATGGAATTTTCATCAATCAAACCAAATATACAAGAGATATTCTCAAGAAGTTTGACATGGATGGAGCTAAGATGAGCAAAACTCCAATGAGCACCACAACCAAGCTTAGTAAGGATGACAATGGCAAACTTATTGATAAAAAATGATTTAGAGGTATGATCAGATCATTTCTTTATTTAACTACTAGTAGAACCAATATTATGTTTGCTACGTGCTTGTGTACTAGGTTTCTATCTTGTCCTAAAGAGTCTCATTTGAATGATATCAAAAGGATTTTCAAATATCTTTGTGGAACAATGCATTTAGGACTTTGATATCCTAGGAGTTCCTCTGACTTAATTAGCAATTCAGATGCAGGCCTTACCGATAGCTTACTAGATAGAAAGAGCACTTCTGAAACTTATCAATTTTTAGGACAACGTTTAATTTCTTGATTTAGCAAGAAATAAGTTATGTTGCTTTGTCCACTGCTGAAGCTAAATATATTGCAATAAGTCTTTGTTGTTCACAAATCTTATGACAAAAATAACAATTATTGGACTATGGTATAAAACTTGATCACATTCCTATCAAATGTGACAATACAAGTGTTATAAATCTTAGCAAGAATCCCATTCAACATTCTATAACTAAGCATATAGACATTTAACATCATTTTTTGTGTGATCATATTCAAAGTGGTGATATCTCACTTGATTTTGTTGATATAAAAAATCAACTTGTTGATATCTTCATCAAACCTCTCAATGAAGAGATATTGGATTTCGTTAAACATTAACATGACATGATTGATGGTTTTAGTCTATCTTGATTTTTTTGAAATGATATTTTGATGATTGGTTTCATTTAATTTTTCTTTTTATTTATTTCTGGTATATAACACTTATTCACAAGTATATTTTTGGTATTTGTCTTAATACCTTCATTTTTTTATGTGAAATCATATGGTGTTTATTTGAATTACATTAATCATTTTGAATTTGATCTTCTTTATTTTTCAATAATTTTTTAATTCTTCATATTTTGTAAAATTAATAATTAATTTATGAAACATTTATTTATTAAATTAATTATGTTTAGCAAAATAAATCCTTCCTTAAATGAGTTCATTTCATATACTCATTTAATTCTTCTAAAAAATCTTCAATTAATTCAAAATAAATGCAATTAAATTCACAAGGACTTAATTGCAAAAATTTGTAATCTTTTATTCTCAGGTACTTGGTCCCGCCTGATATCAGATCATGTCCCAATCGAGACATCATCTTGTTAATTCTATATTTTTACACAAAATTGATCCTGAATGGATATCCCGATCAAGAAATCACTCAAGACATCATGTCTTAACCGGGATGAAAGCATGTCCTGACTGAGACATTGATCTTGACAACATTAGGGTTTCACATCCTATCAACCTTTTGACTCCCCAATCATAATTAGGAATGATTTTTTAGGTTCATATCCAATTCAAATTCAAATTCTGAATTATTTCCAACCCTAATATCTTGCCTATAAATATCATTTTATTCCTACTAGATTTTTCATCTCAATTAAAGTTTTCCTTTCTCTAAAAAATTCTTCATATATTTTTCTTTCCTCTCATAAGGGCTCCTAAGAAACCAAGCAAGATTCCTTCCTCTTCTCAAGATCCTCCTTCAAAGAAGGATGAACCTACAAGAACACACTCTCCATTCTCCTATTCTTATTAAGATCTCAAGAAGAGAATGTCACAATTCCAAAACAAAGTCTTTATTCCTTCAAAATTCATGAATGAACCTACTCTCAAAGGAATTGGTTGCTATGATGAAGTCAAGGATCTTTTTCTCAAAGGTGGGATATATGATTTTTCTTTCTCACCTTTTTCATTTTATCCTTCTCTCATTATTGAATTTCTTTCATTATACACTCCTTGTTCATTAAATTTGCTAATGCTAATCCTTACTTCTTTATGAGATTCAAATTGGAAGGAAAAGATTGCTTTATGACTCATCAAGAGTTTGACACTCTTTTTTATTTTCCCTAAGAGGGACACATTCAAGTTAACCCTCATTTGCTTGCTTCTTCTTTTTAGGAAGAAATCAAAGCTCCTAATGCTCCTCAATTCTCCTCCAGACATACTAAAGCCCCATATATCAAATCCAAAGCACTTTCATATGATCATCGCTTCATTACTTATTTTATTAATGGTAGAGCTCTTTCTAATGAAACTCTTTCTCTTTATGATCTTTTCATCCTTTTTTGCCTTTATCTTGATGAAAAATTATTTTCAGAAGATTTTTACAATGGAGAATTTGACTAATCAGTGATAGTAACACCGATGCAATTTGTATTGGTGGAATTATCACAACGTTGGCTCAATTCTACAATATTAATCTTGATCCTCTACCTTCTACCAAGCCTATACTTCTTGATGAAACTTTTATAAAAAAATTCTAAACAATTCACTTCTATTAATGGTATTTAAATTTAGAAACATAACCTTAGAGCAAGTGAAAATATTTAAGCTATGTTTCAAGAATTAGAAGGGCAAGAAGGTTAAGACTTTGGGGAAGAAGAACAAACTTGTGATGCTCCTCTAAGGAAAAGGACAAGAAGTGAAGGTACATCAACTCAACGTGCTCAAGCTCAAGATGATGAACCTCTTTAGTTAGAATAAATCTTCAAATGCATGTCCTTTATGGAATCCAACTTCAATTCTCACTTTGATGAAGTTAAATCCAATTTCATTGTGTGTTTTAATCAAATCGATGACAACATTGCTCGTCTTCAACATGATGTCCATCATTTTTTTGAGCAACAAGGCTATACTTGCACCTATCCTCCTCCTCCTTCATCTCCTCCTCTAGAATAGATATTATATTTACTTTTCATTTATTTTATTTTCTATATTTATTTAGTTTATTTTTTGTATATAAGCCTCTAGCTACTAGTTTATTTTTAGGCTCATATTCTGTGTTTATGTTTCATTTATTTTGTGTTTATTTTCAGTAATTTATCTTTGTGTTGTATGAATTTTCCTTATTAATGATATTTTTCTTTCATCAAAATGTCAATTTCTCTAATATTCATTCTTTTATATTTTGGACAAAGGGGGAGAAATATTTAAGTTTGCATAAGTATTTAGTTAATTCTAAAAGTGATTAAAGGGAGAAAATTTTTTAAAATATTTTTTTGTTAGAAATACACTTATGTAATAGTGTGTCCTTAATATCAAATTTTTGTTTTAATCGTATTCTATTTTATTATTTAAAATAGGGGGAGAGAAAATTATTTGAATATTATTTTTACATAATTTTATTTATACATACATGGTAACATTGTAAGTGTGGCTAGTCTTGTCATATATTATATATGATAAAAAGGTCTTGCTTTGCTTACTTTGTTTTTATATGTCATGAATTTTATAAAGATTTTGGTGCATTTTTTTTTTCATTTTTTTGGTTCTTGATCTTTTAATTCCTTTAGGATTTTTATTCCTTTAGGTTCATTTCACTTGTATATCTCTCTTTTTTCTTGTTTTCTTTGACAAAAGAGTATGAAGAAGCTATGTGATAATTGTGCTTAGTGTTTGTGTTTATAATATGCTTAGTGCCACATGATCATGTATGATTAGCTAGCTAAGCTCTATATGATCATATGAGGTTGTGCTATATTTACTAATTTTTATGATGCATTATATGCATATATGTTTGAAATTATTTCCTTCATATTGCCAAAGCATTTTTTTTATGTTTTTAACACATTTGTTACGTTAGGCCATAATTCTCTCATGATATATTTTAAATTTTTATTATGAAGAATAAATTATAAATTTATATTTTTTATCATTTCCATATTCATAGGGGGAGAAATAAAGAAATATATTTGATGTTATTTGATATCATCATTGTTATCTATTACACACTTCACTTTATACTATTTTTAGCAAAGT
Source organism: Mallotus nudiflorus (assembly GCA_947683625.1). NCBI lineage: Eukaryota > Viridiplantae > Streptophyta > Magnoliopsida > Malpighiales > Euphorbiaceae > Mallotus > Mallotus nudiflorus. The sequence continues at coordinate 340,406 of CANTUR010000472.1, read as the reverse complement.
CAAAATAAGTTTGTCAAAATCAAAAAAGGGAAGATTATTGACCTTAACAAACTATCAATCTTGATTTTGATCTTAACAACCTTAATTATGAGTAACTAATGTGTTTTCTTTAAGTGTGTATAAGTTACGAATAATTCAAAAGTAAAATTAATGGTGATCTATCAAAGAAAAATCATCTCAAAAAGACATCACAAGCACTATCTCGATCAGACTTAACACAAGGACTAAATTGCACAAAAAGTGCAAATCCTATCTGTTGGGTTTTGTGATTCCATAAGCAGCGAAAAAATAAAATTTGAATCACAAACCCGAACCTGGATCTAAGTAATTCGATTAACTAATTAAATCTATGTTTTTTATTTTCTTACCATAGATGCAAAAGAGGCATGAAAATTGGAAGGAAGAGAGGAGGTTCACTCTGGTGACACCCTACCTTGAGCTTCCAATTTAGTAGTTAAGATTTGAGACATCTCTAAAAGAATTTGTTCTCCACAAGTGTCCACATGAATAGCCCTTGATTTTGAAAATGAATATTTGTGTGCTAGCACCTTCTCTTGATTTCTCACAAATCAAGAATAAAAAGAACTCTTTGTTTTGTTTTCTAAAAGGAGAGAAAACAAATTTGGTGGCAAAATAATGAGAGTGTTTAAAACCCTAAAGAATATAACATATTATAGACATTTAAATTAGGGTTTCACTTACCAAACATCCTTTTAGTAATTTCTCACTTATTCTTATTCTAATTTTATTTAAAATTAAATAAAAAATAATATTCTATTTATTTAAGATAACCTTTACTTTAAATAAGTAAATAAATATTTTATTTATTTATTTCCACAAAGCTTATTTAGGCTTGTTAAACCTATATTTGTTTTGGGCTTGTTCAAAGTGTGTGACCCTGTAGGTTCACATGACGTTGGCAATGAGCCTTAAATCTCTATTTAGGTCTACAAGTCATAAGTGACCTCTAGCAAGACATTATGACTACCCAAGTCATGTGAAGTCAATAATCTGACATAACCTAATATATAATGAATATTCTAGTCCCTTTATCACATGATACCTTGATTGAATATAAGGCATAGATTATGTCATCCTTATAGAATTCAATCATATAATTTTTTAATTCCAAGTAGACTGAGAATGATAACTCTTTATCAATTTACTTTATTTTCCTTTGTCTATCTTATCAAGGGGGCCATAGATATTTTACTCATATTAAATGAGGGACAAAATCCTTCTTAATCACTCACATTCCTTACATAACTCATTTTATACCCAACAACAACCTATTTTATCATCCAGTTAAAGATAGTGTAAGATTATGTCAAAATACAAAATAGTTATGTAGATATCCAAGGTGATTTCAAGGTTAAAGGACTAAGCCAATATTACTGTGATGAGAATTACTTATGACAATTATCTATATAGTATTCTCATGATGAGTCAATCCAGCACTTTATTTCTCAAATAAGTACCTATGAGTTGACTTAATATCTCATATTCATGATTAGTAAAACATAATCATCAATCAACACCATACTAGCAATAATACATTATTATAAATAAGGATAATACATTGTTATAATACATTGTAATGGCTATTCAATGTTTGTCCCGACCAGGACTGATGATATCCTGACTAAGACCTGACAAATTGCAGCTCAAAAGTCCAAATTACATTCAAATGGACTTTAATTTTATTAGGAATGAAATTATTGCTTCCAATATCTATAATTGAATTGCTCAAGTATAAATAAAATCTCTGAAGATCATTTAGAGGTTAAGAAACTTGTTTATTCATTATATACTTTTAAGCATTCTATTAAGCTCTCAAAACTCTTTCAAATTCATTTTATTTTTGTACAACTCTTGTATGAGTTAGTGACTGTTAGAATAGATATTCTTGTTCTTCTATTTTCTAGGATTAGAAAACAGGAAGTGAGATTCTATTTTAAAGGAATTGGTTTAACTGTTTAGCCATTAAAACACTTAGAAATTTAGTTTTAGTGTGAGACTTGAACACACTTAAGAATTGGTTTTTTAGTCAGCGTTGAAAACTCAAATTGTAAGGTTTGAGTTAAGCCTAAATCTCAAGTTGTAAAAATCAATATAGGAAAATAGATTGTGGTGATTCAAAATCCTAACTTTAGGATAAGTTAGGTGGAGTATAGGATTATTGTGAATCCAAACTCCTTAAATTCTTGTGTTCCTAATTTTTCCTTCTCAATATCCCTTTTAATTCTTGTTAAAATATTTTAATTTCTTATTGTTGTTCAATAGTCCTATTCACCCCCCCTCTAGGACTCTTTTATAGAGTATTGAGTTTTTAATGTAAACTTTAATGAAACACCCTTTAAAGGATGAGATGGTTGAGATTATGGATAAGTGTGTAAAAGAAGTAAGTTGTCAAAGAGAGGCAAAAAAAGAAGTTAAAGTGAGTGATGAGACTTGTGAAGGTGAGCAAGAGGAGACATTTGCAAAATCTAAATTTTTATTAAGCAAAGACAACCCAACACTTGCACACTTATAATATCTTCCCAAGAGGAAGATGATGAAGAAAAAAAGATGCAATAAGAGGTTAAAGCTCAACCAAGTCAAGTAAAGATGTGAGGATTTATGGTTTTTTATTATTTATGATAAATCTAATAGAATGCACTAGGGTTTCTCTTGGACGTGTGGTTTCTAGCCTCCGGTGCCACCGTTAGGCAACCCTACCTGTCTTCCGATGGACTTCCTTAGTCATAAAGCCATGTTTTCTTCTTTGGCTCCTATAGAAAAACCTTCCTACGTGTCAGCTATCACCAAATCTTCTACTACCATTTTGATTCCTGAGGATTCCATTGCCACTGATAAGGGCGAATTTATTGCTATCAAAATAAACCAATAGATATATGAGCAACAATTATCAGTTTGCTAGCATGCCCTAATTGTAAGAATAATTCTCACCAAAAGAGATGCACCTTAGAAGCTTACGGAACTTAAAATAAAACTAATAACTGTTTGGGGGATTTCACAAAACTATAAGCTTATTTCTTTAGGATGTGATTATTATCACATTATTTTGAATTCATGTTCATATAAGAATTCATTATAGAGTCGTGGTGCAATAACACTTAAGCCTGAAATCCTCTTATTGCAACATTAGACCCTAATTTTGATCCATTCACTTAGAAATCAATAAATGCACAATTATAGGTTCACTTTTATAAGCTCCCATGGGACAAATGGCACCCTCAAATTCTCTCTTCCATTGCTAAAGGTGTGGGTGTTCCACTGAAAATTAATAGCCACACTTTGCATGGTGAATTTGGTCATTATGCAAAGGTTCTAATTGATATTGACTTATCATCATCCTTACTAGAAACTCACTTGATTGAACGTATTGGTAAAAAAATTTTCATAAAAGTTGTTTATGAAAATCTCCATTCCTTATGCTCAATTTATTTGAATATTGGTCACACCTCTAAGGAATGTAGATTAAGGAAAAAGCTAGTTTAACCAACAATTACTCGGCCTTTAAAACTAGATAAACTAAAAGAATAAAAATTAGTTTGGAAACCCAAAGTTGATTCTGAGGTTCATGTTGACAATGCTTCCAAAATTTTAAATGCAGGAATTAATATGGACGATGATGATAAGGATGCACAGACTGATCCTAATGCTATAATGGTGGAGATCTCTAATCTTGTCACAGTAGTTATTCCTACCATGACCATACAACTTCCAATACTGGTTGACAATGAGCTTGATTAATCTGCTGACTTTGATTTTCCTTGGGTTTCTAATAAGTTACCTTAATGCCCAATGACTGAAAAAATTCCTGATAAGCATGCTATAGATGTGATAAGTGAGGAGGCTCATACAGCAAGTTAGGTTCAACATGGTGATGATGGAGATACTGTTAATCGCTCTTAGGCAGATGAAGTGGACTTAAAAGAGGAGTAATGGACCACTATCATGAGGAAAAAAACCATCTAAATCTGTAAAATTTCAAGTTTCCCTTTCTAAAAGGCTTACTAGAAAACCTAACAAGCTTAATTTATGAAGATTTTTTCTACTAGAATTTTAAAGGTTTGGGTAATCCTAATACTCAAAGAACTCTATTTTCTTCTTTCTAGCAATTTACTCATTATTATATTTGTTTAGTTGAGCCAATGGTTGATTTTTCTTCCATTCATCATTCTTTTTGGGATGAATTGGATGTCTCTTTGATATTTACTAATGCTTTGCCTATGCCTTCTGTTTGGGTTTTGGGCAAACATTATCTTTATCCTCCTACTTTCATATATATTCATTCTAAGTATATTACTATTGATATGCAATTCGCTAATATACTATAAGGCATTACTTTTTATTTATGGCAGTATTTGATGCAATAGAAGGTTGGAATTGTAGGATGATCTTCATAATTTATCTTCTACTTCTTTCTCTAGTTGGTGTACCATTAGAGATTTTAGTCCCATTTTGGGTTCTCATAAGAAATCTGATGGACCCCTAGCTTTGGATCCTTATAGAGAATTTCAAATTTTCATTGATGATCGTTCTTTATCAGACATTCTTACTTGAGGAGTGGTTTTCACTTAGAGTAATGGACGCCATAGTGGTAATAGGGTTGAAAGTCATCTTGATAGGGCTTTGGCTAATTTGTAATTTTTTAATTATTGGATTAATATTACTTGTACAGTTTTACTAAGACATCATTCGGATCACTCTCCTTTGCTCCTTAATTTTGCTTTTAAGGATCAGATTATTTCTAGATCTAGATTTTAAGCCATGTGGATCACTCATCTTAGTTTGCATGATCTAATTTCTAAATCTTGGTCTAACCCTCTTCCAACACTTTATCCTATGCAGCTCCTCGATGCTAAACTTAAACGGCTTTGAATGGATCTCAAAGTTTAGAACCGAGATTTTTTTGCCATTTGGATATTAATATTCAAAAAGCAAGTTCTCTTTTACATGGTACTTAGTCTCATATTTCTATTAATGGTTTCTTAGATGATTTGCATAAGCAAGAATTAGCAACTCGTGAGGAATTAGATTAATATCTAATTCAACAAGAAATTTTCTTAAAGGAAAGAAGTTGAGGTTAAGTAGCTTATAGCAAGAGATAGTTTTTTCCATTAACAATTTGCCAAAAAAAAGTTGAAACAAAGGATTTATCACCTTAAAGTGGATGGAGTAATCATTGAAGACCAATCCACTATTGATCAACATATAATTGATTTTTATCAAAAACATTTTAAAGTAGATTCTTTAGTCTCTTCTAATATTTAGTTAGTAAAGTATGTTGTTCCCTCTTTAGTTTCATAAGCTAATAATTTATTGCTAGGGCAATGCCCTTCTACTGAAGAGATTAAGGACACTGTTTTTCATATGGATGCTCAAAGCGCCCCGGGTCTGGATGGGTTTACAAGTATTTTTTTACAAAACTTTTTAAGATGTGATTTAAAAGGATGTTTGTGCTGCTGTCTTTAGTTTCTTTAATGCTAGTGTTATGACTTCAGCAATTAACTCTAACCTTATGGTTTTGGTTCTTAAAGTGGTTCATGCAATTACTATAGAACAATTTTGTCCTATTATTCTAAAAAAATTCAACATTAAAATCGTTACTAAAATCTTAGTGGATCACCTTACCAGTATTGCTACTAGAATTATTTCTTATAATCAATTTTCCTTTTTAAGAAATTGCTAAATTGTATATTGTATTGCAGGGGCATCATAAGGGTTTAATTTTCTCAACAAGTCTTGTTTTGAGGGTAATTTGTCTATAAAGATTGATATTCCCAAGGCTTTTAATACTATTGATTGTAATTTTCTTCTAGATTTTTTAAAGGCTCTTAGGTTTTCTTTGCAGTTTAACAATTGAATCCTTGCTTTATTTTCTTCAATAAGAATTTCCATTATGCTTAATGATAAAGCTCAAGGTTATTTCACTTGTTCTAGAGATGTCAAACAAGGAGATCCTCTTTCTCCTCTTTTATTCAGTCTTGCTAAAGATTTTCTTAGAAAATTACTTACTTGCAAATTCTCCCATAGAGATATTATTCCCATGCAACATACTAGTGGTTCTTTTTTTCCCACTCACTTTTTATATGTTGATGATGTGCTTTTATTTATAAAAGTTTTCATGCACAAGATTAAAGCTGTTAATGTTGCTTTTCATCTTTATGGATGTTTATCTAGCTAGTTAGTTAGTTGAAATAAATCTGAAATTTATTTTGGGGCTGCTATTCCTACTCCTTGAATCCAAAAAATTATCCATGTAGTGGGTATGAAGCAATGGACTCTTCCTTTTGCTTATTTAAGAGTTCCTCTTTTTGTTGGTGCTTTAAAAAGAGTTTGGCTCAAACCTACTATAGATAAGATTTGTAACAAATTTTAGGCTGGAAGGGGAATTCTTTATCTATGGTGGGGATGTTACTTCTTATTTAGTCTATTATCTCTAGTTCGTTGCTTCATTCGTTTACTATTTACAAATGGCCTAAATCTTTGCTCTTTTATATTAAGCGTTGTATGTGCAATTTTTTATGGGCGAGTTCGATTGATGAAAGCAAACTTGTGACAGTGCCTTAGGATATCAATTGTCTTCCACATAAAGAAGGTGGCATAGGTATTAAAAAATTGGAGCATCTTAATGCTGTAATGTTGAGGAAGACTGCTTGGAAAATGATCACTTATTGTGACTATCCTATCTCTATGCTTTGTAAATTTTTTTTTGCATCCATCTATAATTCCTAAAGACAATTATTTATGCTCTTCAATTTGGTCTTCAATTAACAGATTTATTCTTCTTTGAGGATAGAAATTTTGTGACATATTGGTGAGAATTCCTCTCTCAATTTTTGGACAAACACATGGATTTTCCCTTTGTGGCATCTCAGCTTGGTTTGCCTCTTTGAGTTCAAAAGAGTCTTTTTTATCTTGTTTCTAAATTTCTTTTTAATGGCTCTTAGCATATTCCACATCTTTCAAATACAATTGTTGAAGCTAATATTATGGTGGTCTCTCCTATTAAAATTGACATAGATTTATGTGTAATAACCCGAATAATTTAAATTATTTAATATATAAATATTGTGATTTTTAATGATATTGATTATCTTATTTTATGTTGTTATTATTAATATATTAAATTATTATATTTAAGTACTAAATTTAAAATTCTATTTGAGAACTAATAATATTTTTATTTCTATGTCATTTTATGTACATGCACATACATTATTATTTTAATTGTCTTAATATTTTATTTACATAGCATTATTATTATTGATTATTATTATTTTTATAGCATTATATTTTTTTTACTAGAGTTATTATTATTATTGTTATATGTGTGTGTTATGTATGATATATATATATATATATAGAAAAAAAAAAGGACCAAACCCCACCCCCACTTTTCTCTTTTTCCCATCCCTTCACACCATTCCCTTTTTTTTCCTCCTCTTCTTCATGTTGTCCATTTCTTATTGCCCACTTCTTGTTGTCCTTCACCTCTTACAGCAACCATCATCTACTTCTTTCTTCCTCTAATAGCAACACCATCAACGACAGCAACATCAACGACAAAGCAGCCCTCCTTATCTTAGATTTCTGCTTTAGGTGAGTTTCCTAGTTGTTTGCTAGTATGAGGTTGATTTATGAGGTTATGAGGTTGATTTATGAGGTTATGAGGTTGATTTCTAAGTTGTTTCCTAGTTGTTTGCTAGTAGACTATTAGTTGTTTGTTAGTAGATTGTTAATTGTTTGTTAGTAGACTGTTAGTTGTTTGTTAGTAGAATATTAGTTGTTTGTTAGTTGTTTATTAGTTATTGTATTTACTTTAATTTTTAGTTAATTAATGTAATTTTTGCTTAACTTATTTCTTAATATTTCGTTGATTTTTGAGTTGATCTATATGTAGTTAGTTGATTTGATATTATTTTAGTTAATTTTAATAATGGGTATTTTTTAATATTTAATAATATAAATTATATTTTTTGTTAATTATGTTAATTAATTATTTTTAGTTGAATATTTGAGTAATTAGTTATTAATAAATTAAGTTAATAAATTCAGTGTTAATAAAATTATTTTTAGTAAATTAATATTATTTTTGAGGAATTATTATGTTTATGTGAATATTGGAATTTTGGGAGTAATTATGTAATTTTGTTGAAAATATAGTTATATTACATTTTAAATGGTTTTAGAATTTTATAGAGTATTAGAATAATTTTTATAAATTAATTACTATTTTTAACTAATTAATTCTAATTTTTAAAAATTATATTCAGTATTAAATTATTCATTGTTTTTGTGATTTAAATGAGTTTTAATTAATATTATAGTATATTTAAACTATTTGAGCAATTATAGTTTGAATTTAACTATATCATGTTGAATATTTGGAAAGTTGAGTTTTTATTAATATTTTATTATTAATTGAAATTTTATTAAATTATGGTGGAAAATAAATTTATTGAGTGTTTTAAAAATTTAAAAATTTAATAAATTATATTATGATTTATTATTAATTTTTATAGTTTTTCATGATTTACTATATTAATATTTAGTATTTGCTTACTTGTATTTTTGTGAACCTCAGTTGGGAATTGTGTAGTTTGGGGTCCTAACCCGAGGTGTTGTGCCACTGTGAAATTTTAAAATGTGTTTATTTCGGTAGAAGGATGTCCGTTTTACAGAGAAAACTCTGCTGAATTTTTGGTAGATTTCTCGTAAAACATGACACCAAGTCAATCCTAAAATTGTTATTCTAAATTCGAATCGAGTCTTCCTTAGAAACTCTATAAGCTAGATTTCTATTTTCTGATTGTCATTTTCCTTTTCTATCTTTTAGCCGCCCCTCCAGTCGCGTCTACCAGTCGAGGTCGGACACGATATGCCAGAGGAGCGTCTTTATCCTGTAAGTTAATATTTGATTTGAGTGTCGGGTTTTTTTAATTTGAAACATATTAAATTCTTATGAATTTAATTTTATGAGATTCTATACAGCATTCTTCATATGACATTGCATGATTTAATTTATAGTTGATTTATTTTATTATTATTTGTTGCAATTTTTCCTATTTTATTTATTTGCAATTATTTTAAATAAACCACGGTAGAACGAGCTACCTGATGGGTTTCATCAAGATCGTGTGCTCACCGGTAAAATATGTGATTATTAATTATATTACTAGGGCTAATGGTCTGGTGATACTTTGCTCTCGGACACCGCCAGTATACTTGGATTATTATTTATTAAATCACTAGGGCCGATGGTCTAGTGATGCTTTGCTCTCAGACACCGCCAATGATATTGGATTAAGTGATTTGACTGTGGCTATGTATCCTAATGATGTTTTACTCTCGGAATCCGACAGTCTTAAATATAAGTCGTACAACTGTTATATAAATTGATAAATCGGGTTCTACCAAATTTTTATACTAAAATGTTTTAAAAGGCATTTAAATATTTATTTATTCCCTTTTAAAAAATGGATTTATTATATGTATATCAAATGGTTTGAATAAAATTATATTATATTATATTTCCATAAAACTTTATTTTTAATGAGATTTTCAAACGACATTCATTTCTTTATAAACTTACTCAGTGAGGTCTGACTCCCCTCAATTTATTTTTTTTAGGAGTTTGGGATTTTTCTATTAGGCCTACTTCTCTTCGCCGTGTAGCTTCATCATCGGCTATTCTACGTAGGTCTATTTAGTTGTGTTGTATTATATTCATGTATCGCAGTAGAGAAAACTGTTTAACTGCATATTTTGTTTGGGATATCATGTATTTATAATTTATGTACTGAGATATTATTTGTATAACTGATGTTTATTTAATTTATGCATTATGATATTATGGTTTAAATTATATTGAGAAAAATCAGTTTGATAATGCGCATTGTGAGTTAATTATTTATTTAAGGTTTTAAAGTTTAAATATTTTCGCGTTTTCTTTTAAGGCTTACTACAGGTTTCGATAGCTTTATGCTTTCCCATTCCCTAGTGCCGGTCATGTGCCCTGGGTTTAGGTCATGACATTATGTCATTAGACTTTGGTGGTTGATGGAGTTCATTTGGTGAAAGCCATGTATGATCATTTAAGGGTTAAAAGGCAGCAAGTTCCCTAGCATTCATTCATATGGAAGGAGTTTCTCCCTCCGTCAAGATCCTTTATTTGTTGGCGAGCAATGCTTGGATATTTGCCAATTGATTTTAATTTAAGGAAGAAGGGTCTTTCTTTTGCATGACGTTGTCCTTTATGTGTTGTTCAACAGGAAGATAATGATCATTTATTTACAAATTGTGCTTTTGCTTCGACTGTTTAGTGATCTATCTCCATGGCTTTTGGTAAATCGGTTCTAGTTTTTGATTCTTTGTTGGATCTCATCTCTGCTACTACATAGCATCATTTCAGCACTCAGGTTGTTAACCTTTGGGTTTTGGCAATTGTTAATGGTGTGTGGGTGTTATGGAAACTTCATAATGCTTCTATTTTTTATGGTTTGGCTCCTTATATTCATACAGGTTTGCTTTTGCTTTGGTTTTCTATAAAGGACACATATTTTTTCTAGGTTGGGAGGATGTTTAACTTAGCATATGAGCTATGTATTCTGCATCTATTTCACATATGAGGGAATGCTAGAATTACTCTAAGAATTATCTCTATCACTTGGCAACCTCCACATTCTAGTTGGCTTAAAGTTAACACTAATGGCTCCTTTTTAGGTTTGCCGGGAGCTGCTAACTGTGGAGGCTTTTTTCAAATGCCATCTAGTTTCCCTATTGGTTCATTTTCTTTTGGAATTGGCATAATTTTTTCTTTTATTATAAAATTAAGTGCTACAATCTATACGGTTGAGGTATCTTATCACATAGGGTGGCATAGGTTATAGCTTGAGTGCGATTCGAAGTTTGTTGTGCATGCTATTCATGCAAAATCACATAGAGTACCTTGGTAGCTTATTTTAAAATGATTTCAATGTTTCTATTATATTTCTCAGATGCACTTTAAGGTGTCACATGTGTATAGGGAATTTAATGCAGTGGCAGATTTATTATCCAAACGTGGAGTTTCATCTACTTCTATTCTTTGGTAGGATTAAGCTCTTTCTTTTTGTAATAATGTTATATGTTCTTATTATAGTAAGCAGCCTTCCTATAGGTTTTGTTAGGCCATCTTATTTGGTTTTGATAGCTCTCGAATTGTCTTCAGCTATTTTTCTTTGTATTTTCACTTAATTAATTTATTTTTAATTTTATTTATTGGACAACAAGAAAATGATACAAACGCTAAGAGTGTTTCAACCTAGTTAAGATGCTTGGGTGCATTTCCTAAAACCTAGACTCCAAATTCTTACTTAAAAAAAGCAAGTAAAAATGCGGGTTGGCAACAAATCCTCCATCGCCTTGATGCATTTAGTTTAATTTAATATTATTTTTTATGTTAATTTTAATTCTAGAATTATACTTATTTGCATGTTTTTTAATAAGGTTTGAGGCCAAATATAAATAGATGCACCTAATCATCCCAACTAGGTTGGCACATCTTAATACCCTCATCATATAAGAGGACTCAAAATATTATTAATTAAAAGAAAAAGTATCCATACAAATCAAAACTATAAAGCTAACAAAAGCAAAATCGCTCAACATAATTAAAAATCTTCAAAAAGAACATGAATATAAAAATCCAGAGAAGAGGTCCACCAATGAGAAATAGTCCATCGAGCACTGCATTTTACCAATTTATTTGCCACAACATTCCTTTCTCGATAAATATGAGAGACAACAAAATTCATGTTCTTTAAATCACTCAAACACATATCCCAAAGTTGACGCACAGACCAAGGAACCACAACTGAACAAAAATTGAATAAATGCAAAACCTATAAAGAGTCACACTCCAACCATAAATTATTCCAACCTAATTCTTTAGCTTTCTTAACTGAAAACATAGCACATGCGACTCAGTAAGATAAGCAAAATTAATTATAGTATTAAAAGCAAAAGCACCAATCACATAATCTCTTGGGTTTTGAAAAATGCCACCAGCCCTTGAATCACCAAGGGCACCAACTGCAAAACCATTAGTATTCACTTTTACCCATCCTGAAATGGGACGATACCAAGTGACACTTATGATCTTAAGAGCTTTAAGTGGAATAGCAATAATATTGAGAAGAGAGAGAGTATGCAACTCACTAAGAGAATTGGACATCGTCCACAGATGGAAAAAAGAACTTTCCTTTATCATCCTCCAAAGACACGAAGAGCAAATAAAATATCTGGTGTAGCCCCATCAAAAATAATAGAATTCTTATAATTCCAAATTAACCAAAGAGCACTAATAATAGTAGAGATCCAAAGAACCTTGATTTACGAACTAAAATGGCAATCCAAAGTAGTTTGCACAAAAGAAATGATAGTTTTTGTAGAAGGAAGAAGCCTCTGAAAGGTATCACCAATAGCTTTCCAAATTTCTTTGGAAAAGGAACAATGAATGAAAAGATGATCCACAGATTCTAAAGCCGAATTGCAAAGACAATGTCTAGATGCTATATGAAAGCCTTTCTTAATTAAATTATCCTTAGTAGGCAAGTAGCCAAGATAGGCATGCCAACCTAAGAAGGAACGCGAAGACATCAAAAACTCTTTCCAAAAGAACCTGCACCAATAATCCATAGAAATAGAATTCACAACAAGCATATTTTTAACTAAATATATACAATCAACTGAAGGAAGCCATAGACACATATTAGAGATATTGCTAAGTGGCTTAATCTAAAGAATATCATCCTTATCCACTAATGGAAGATCATCAGGAAGACTCTAAACACCATTGACAAAAAACTCTGAAATAGGAGCAGTCAACCTAGCTTACTATACAAGCGGATATTAAGCCTATTGCAAAAGATGGTTGAATCCGTTCATTTTTATAAAACTTTAAAGAAGAAGAGGAGCCAATCAACCACTTAATAAAAGACTTCATAGTAAAAAAAAGACTTGATAGAGTGCCAAACCGTAGAAGAGATAGGAGTGGCCTTAAGCGCACCTAATGCCAAAAGCAATCTAGTTCACAAAAGAGATAAAGGAAACTCATTCTAAGTAATCAAACTCCAAGAAAATTTCCTAGGAAGAGCCAAGTTTAATTACTCCAAATCCTTAATGCCCAATTCACCATGAGACTTATTTAAACAATAAGTTAACCATGGAACCACCACCAACTTTCAAGTATCAATAGATCTGGTCCAAAGAAAATTTCAAATACATTTCTTCATATATAACAACAAGCTTCTAGACCATTTGTAAACTAAGAAAGAATGCAAAAAATAACTCATAATAACTAAATTAATCAACATAAGCCTACCAGTCATGGACAAGGAATAGCCCTTCCAATTAGCAATTTTGCTGATAATCCGCTCAGCTATAGGTTTAAGCTAAAATCTTCTAATGGCTCCTTGAAATAGAGGAAATCCAAGTTAATTTAAAGGAAGAGATCCTCTATTAATCCTAATAATCTCCTTTAATAAGTAAGCTCTATAAGAGGCAACTGTTTTGCCAAAGAAAATGTTAGACTTAACCTAATTAACTCTTTGGCATGAAATATCCCCATATATCTAAAACATATGAGCCAACAAATTAATATTTTTAGTGGAAGCTTTCCTGAAGATAAGAACATTATCATCATAAAGCAAATGAGAAGGAAAAAGGGACTATCTAGAATAATGCATCTTACTAAAAAGATTATTAGTATCAACCCTAGAAAGCCATATACTAAGAAAATCCTCAGCTAAACATAACAAAATAAGAAATAAAGGATACCCTTATTGAACACCCCTAGAGCAAGCGAAATATCCTTGAGGAATACCATTGAGCATAATAGAAATTATTGCAGAAGAAAAAATCTCTAGAATCCAGTCTCAAAATTGAAAAGAAAAACCAAAGGCCTCTAAAACATCTATAACAAAATTAAAATCCAAAGTTTCAAATGCCTTTTGAATATCAATTTTGAGAGCCAAATTCCCACTAAAAGAATGCTTATTTAGCAAATTAACACCTTTTGAAGTCATAGCAATACTATGAGAGATATTTTTATTTTTAATAAAGTTAAACTTATTATTATAAATAATGTTCTGTGCAATAAGGGACAGGTGATCTACTATAATCTTAGTAATAATTTTATAAAAAAAATTACTAAGAATGATTAGGTGATATTGTATAATAATAATGGCCTTTTTAACCTTAGGGATAATAACCATAAAACTAGAGTTAAAACCTGGAATAATTTTCCCACTGACAAAAAAACTTTGAACAACCTTACAAACATCCACACCTGTAATATCCTAATAAGTTCTGAAAAACAACCCAGTGAAACCATTTGGACTAGAAGCACTATAAGGATCCATTGAAAAATACAAATTCTAATCTCCTCAAAAAAAGGATAGTGAAGGAGCTCAGCATTATCATAATCAAACACCAAAGAAGGAATGACATATTTAATAAGAGGCAAATTAGAAGATGCACCTAGATTAGGGCAAAAAATATTGTTATAAAAATTTACCACATGAGATTTAATAGCAACCAAATCTTCAGTAATAGAATCACTAATTTTCAATGCATGAATTCCATAAAAAGGTTAACATCTAGCCAAAAGATTGTGAAAAAAGGAAATATTTCTATCACCTGCTTCCAGACACTTAACTCTATTATTCTCCTTAAGAAAAATTTCTTGTTGAACAATATGAACTTCTAAATTAGCATGAGCTTCTAATTCCTTTTAGTGAAGATCATCTAAAATGTCTTGGATAGAAATTAAATTTTGAACAGCCAAAAGAGCTTCGTGTGCTTTTGAAATATTCTAAGAAACACTACCAAAAATTATTTTATTCCAATGCCTTAAAAATGTTGAAGATGCTTTAGTTTGAAAGTTAAAGTTTGCATTAGAGGAAGACCCAACAGTCCATGAGACCAATTCATTGCCACTATATTTTGAAAAGAATGATTAGTAATCCATATAGCTTAAAACCTAAAATGGGATTGCCTAAACAAACCATTAGAAAAAGATAACAACAAAGGAGCATGGTCAAAATGATGTCTTAGAAGAGCTAAACATTGAACTGATTGCTAGAAAGATAAAAACTCGAGAGAAACCAAAGATCTATCTAGAAGACTTTTAACTCTATCGGCACCCAAACAACCATTACACCAAGTGTAATGAGCACCATGCATAGTAATAGCATTCAAATTCGAAGAATTAATAAATGACTTGAATTCTTGACAATGCCTAGTAGATGGAGCTCTACCCATTTTTTCATAGGGGACCAAAGTAGCATTAAAATCACCTATAACCATCCAATAATCTAGAACCGAAGCAAACATAGAACTTAAATTAAACCAAAGCTCAACCCTATTATTACTCCACACATTACCATTAACAAAGGTGATACATTGAATCTGATTATTAAAACATAAGTCCATGCTAACATGCTGATTATTTATAAACACCCAAGAAGGAACTAAAGATATGGAATTACCAAAAATCCATATAGAGGGAAGAGTGGTATTATTTGAAGTAATAAAAACAATCCTAAAGATTGCCAAAATCTAGAAGAAACAGAGTGAAAATGCATCATAGGTTCAATAATACAAACCAAATCTGAATGATGTTGCCTTTAATATTGAAATAGAGTTCTTTGAGTATTGGAATTTCCAATACCTCTACAATTCCAAAATAGAATCTTCACAAATTAAGACGATGTGGTTTTTTGGTTGGCCTCTTAAAGACACTAACCTAAAGTGCTCCTTGAGATTTCTTCTTTATTTGATGAGAAATTATGGTCCATTCACCTTCATTATCCATCTGATTAGCCTAAGAAACCCTTTCCTGAACTGATTCCATGTTAGCATATACATAATTAAAATTTTGCACCCTATCCTTATGATGAGTATAGCACATTAAATGTAATTTTTTCGTACATGTTTCATAATCTTTTGTTAATGCCTAATTTGTGATTTTAAGTTAGGTTGATAATTTGTCATTAAGGACTTTTGAAATTTTAATGAACCTAATGTTTACTTGCTTTTGAGTGACCAAATTTTGTGAGTTGATAGTTAAGAAAAACAATTATAAGTGATACTCAATTTTTTTTTATTTTTAGATGATCCTTAAGTCTAGTATATGGAATGGTAGCTTCATAAAAAAAAAAGAAAAATATATCTCTCTTTTTAAGTAGGAGCAAATATATAAATTTCAATTCTTATAAGCTCTAAATCTACTCTAATGCTCTAAATAGAGTAAAAGCATCCAAAGGACCCATTTGGCGATATCCATGCTTAGTAGTACGAGAATGGCAGGGGATGACTAAAAGTGAGAAGATTTTTTAGAGAGAATACGAAAAAAAAGCGAGATAGAGTGTAAAATGCACTTGCTCAAAAATAAATAATGCTGCTATCTTTCATGTATTAGAATTAAAGGTTGCTAAGGGTTGAGTAAGTAGTATCACTTGCTTTTGTTTTTCTTATTTGTCAACTTATAAATTTTCAAAAACTTAACGGTTAAGTTTGCTTTTCACTTGGTAAAACTTATGTCTTTGACCTTGAGTTATCAACTTAATTTTTAGTTATAAAGTTTGGTATTAACTAAAAATTATGGAGGATAGGCAAGTTAAAGTTTATTAATTTGCTAAATTTATAGTGAGGATAGGTGTTTTCATGTGTTTTCTTGAGGACAAGTAAAATTTTAAGTATGGTGGAGTTTATTTTTATGAAAATTGCATTATTAGTCAAGTTATTTATCTTGATAAGTTAGGTAGATTTTATGCTTTATTTAGTTTAGTATTTTTATTTTTAAGATTTTTTTTCTTGTGTTTGTTGTATGCTGTTTAAGACTGTTTTAAGAGGAATTTGAGTGAAAATTACATGTCTTGAAGGAACAAGTTGGTTGCCATCATAAGAGGAAGAGCTGCCATCATAGCAAAGCGTGCATCTTAAGTTGGGTTGCAACAGCAAGACAAGAAAAATGGGGATGATTTGAGGCTAAGACAGTAGCAAAAAGGCTACTATCGCAGGCCCTCTTATTTTGGAAAATTTTGGCACTTAGACATTGCCTATTTAAGGAGGAATCTAGGAAACTTTTTAAAGATCAATTACCTATGAATTGGAGATAATTTTTAGGAGAAATTAACACTGGAAAGGCATAAGAAAATTAGGGAGAAATCAAGAGACAAGATTAAAGAGCAACAATTCCAATTTTATTTTCTTCTCTTCCCCTTATTCTTGTAATTTTCATGGGATGTTTTTATAGCTTTATTGAATATTTTTACAACATGTTAGGCTAAATTCACATTGGTTAGGGATTGATGATTTAACATGAATTAGTTTTTCCTTTAATTAATGAATTATTAGTTCTTGCAAGCTATATTTATTGTGCTTATTATATGTTGATGCTTGATCACCATTAGCATAATTGAAATTAGGGTTTTAGGTTAAGAGATCAAAATCTTAGTGGATCTATAAATATACATTTAAATTGCTTATAAGTAGAGATATCGTAAGTAAATTAAATCTAATCAGGTGTGGGTGAATAAATTTATAATTCAATTTAAGGATTAAATTCATAATGAGAGTTGGGATTTAATGTTCTTGTTTGAAGGTTATGAATTAAAATTGGTTATTACTTGAGAAAGATTAATCAATAATTTACAATTACCTAGGATTTGCAAGACTAATAAGTTCGTTAATTAAGGTTGACTAAGGATTATGAAGAAATTCAATACCTAACCACTGTGTTCATCCATTGTTTATTCTTTAGTTTAGAATTTAATTTAATTTTATAATTTTATTTATTTGCTACTTAATTTTCTCACAAAATTTCATATTTGAAAGTCTTAGACAAAAAAGAAATTAGGTTGATAGGTGATTAGAATGAGTCCTCGTGGGAATGATATTTTTTATACTACTTGGTGATATCGTGTGTTTACGATTTTGCACCAAGTTTTTCATGTCGTTGTCAGGGACTCGATTCTAACATCATTATTGATTTAATTTTTATTGGATTAAGAGACCAATTTTTTTAATTCTTTTATTTTTTTATTTTTTTCAAGAGGAACCAAGTAAAATGGAAATGAAAGGAATCAAGATGTTACAAAAGTGTTGTTGGAAAAATCTATGCCTAGTTTGGGAGGCATAAGGTAAAGCATTACAAGGCCGAACATTGAAGCTAACCATTTTGAGATCAAGTTGGCTTTGCTTCAAATGCTTTAATCAAATATTCAATTTTATTTACTGAATGAAGACCCAAATGATCATATTGCAAATTTTTTGGAGATTTATGACATGCTTAAGTATAATGGTATGTCTAATGATGAATTGAGGCTAAGATTGTTCTCATTCACTCTAAAGGACAAGCTAAAATCTGGTTGAAGTCTCAACCACTAGGTTTTTTTACTAAGTGGAATAATTCAACATAGGCATTCTTAGTTAAATACTTTCCACCATTTAAGACAAATAAGGTAATGAAGGAAATCACATCGTTCCAACAGTTTAAGAATGAATCATTAAGTGAAGCATGGGAGAGGTTCACATATTTGTAGAGGAGCTATCCACATCATGGATTACCTAAGGATGTCATCATTCGTACATTCTACAATGGAGTCATAAGTTCCACATGAGACTCAATTGATGTTAAGGTTGGTGGGTTCCTTATGAGAAAGACAGTTGATGTGGCTACATGATAATTGCTTATGGTCCATTAAGAGAGACAATGGACACCATGGCACATGATAATTGCTTATGGTCCATTGAGAGAGCTCATCCACAATGGCAAATGGGAAGGCTAGAAGTTGACACAATGACAACCATCCAAGCTCAAATTTCTAAATTAACAAAACAAATTGGAAACCTCACCCATAAAAATAATCCAACCCCTTTAAGTGAAAATTACAATTTTTTAAGTTATTCTAATAGTGAGTTTGGTGTTTATAATATAATTATAATGAGGGATGGTTATTTAGAGTAAGCAAATTATGTGGGGAATTAATTTTAAGAGCAAGATAACAATCCTTACTCCAACGCTTATAATCTGGGGTGGCAAAACCACCTATATTTTTTATGGAGTAACAATAATAACATGGTTGCACTTCACTTCCTCAATAATAACAACTTGCAAAGGCAACAAGCACCACGAGGATTTCAGCATCCACAACAAGATAGAATGGAGTCTTTAGAGAATAAGCTAGATAAATTTTTAGATGTCATTACTAATAAGTTGTCAAGTCATAAGGAGTACTAGAAGATGATGGACACTAAATTTGATCAAATTGTAAAGAACCACTTATAGATGGCGAGGTTTAGCGCGCATCAAAGATTTTAGCAATCACGACACTGTTTGAGCTCAGGGCTCTAGAGAACACACTAACCATTGTCACAAAGATATGGCATAAAGATGAGGAGTCACCACCCAGGGTAATAACTAAGACAAATTGAAAGTAGTGGTACACGATTCTCTAAAAGAAAACTAGTACAAAAACTAAGAGATTCAGGATACGAAATTCTAATTTCTTTCAGTCTCATGTTCATTTAGGATTACTTTATGAATTACTATTTTATCCTCTATTTACATGCAATTTCATATAAACCCTTATTTAAACAATTAACTCCAAGCAAACTAGTCATGAAAAATACATGTAAACAATGCATTCATTTAAGTTCACAATCCCTAAGTTAGTCTAATCTATATTGATTTTAATTAAATAGGCTAAATCTACATATTTTAATTTATAAGTGGCCCTTAAGTCTACAAAGCCTAATTCCTATTTGATTTTAACTAAGTGAAGCTAAGTTTATTTATTTTAATTCTAAAAAAGGGTCTAAATCTACACATTATGAATTATTTAAATTAGTGAGTCTAGTTCTACATGTTTTAATTTTAAGACAATCTTAAATTTACAAGTTATGGAAAAGACTTTAATTTAATAGGCTATGTCTAAAGTAATTTTAATTAACCTAAGAGGGCCTATATCTAATTAACTAAATGGGCCTAAGTTATCTCTACCTAAAATTTAATAAATTATGGGCCTAAAATTAATTTTAATTAATTAAACTTAATCTTAATAAAATTAATAACCTATTAAAGAAAAGGTGAATCTAATTATTAAACCTAAAAAAACTTAAAATCATGAGCTTAAGGCAAACACAATGAATACATAATATAAAAATCATAAAAATTAGCAAATCAAATATAAAAATAAAATAATTAAACAAACAATTAACTAAGATGCATAAATCAAAAGAATAAAAAAAACATGAAAATAATAAACTAAACTATATAATAAATAAACTACATTAATCATGCATTCAATGATATCTAACCCTAATTAAATTATATGCAACTTAAATTTACTACAACCACCATTAATTTTAATTAAAGCTTTACCAAATAAACCTAATTTAATAATCAATTAATTAAAATAAAACATACAACCACACACACAAGATTCCATTATTCCCACTATTGGAGCCATTACAACGATCTACTGAAAATAACAAATTAAAATTAATAAAACCCAAAAACTAAAAATGAATAAGACACAAAATAAAACAACCAACAAGATAATAAAAAATAAATCAATAAAAACCCTAAGAACTACATTCAAATACAAAATTTAATCCATGACATTCCATGGATCGTCATGGGTTTTGTTTTCTACAATGAATCCATCATGTAACTCCCTCTATAATCATAAACATAAACACATAGAACAAAATAAACAATGATTAGTAATTAAGAAAAATAAAAATACATATTAAATTAAATTAAAATTAAATGGAACCAAAATAATCAAATAAAATAAACATAAGAGGATAGAAGAAGAGATTATTGAAGGGATGCAATATTCATTTGCTCCTCAAAATGGTATAAATCACTGTTGCTTTTTTTAAAAATAGATTTTCAATGCTTGATTTTCTCCTATCAAAAGTCTACTACTTTTCTTTAAAGAACAGTACCTCTCAAGAAAATTCTATGGGAAAGTTGTGCAAGAAGAAGGAGAGGTCCAAAAAAAATTATTTTTTTTCCAAAAGTCATCCCTCCAAGAGAGTTGAACTTGGTTTATATAGAAAATCCTAGCTAAAGACATGTATCCTAATGTGACTTCTCATATTCACAATGATAAAGTTTTGGTTTAATAAGGATTTTTAATTTCCTAAAAAATTCAAATAATTCCTAGAAAAGGGATTTATCATATTATTTTGACAAATTAAAATTTAAAAAATAAAAATTATTATTTACTGTAAAATAAAAAATATAGACGGACCATGTTTAATCCCAACTAGGATTATATAATTTCAATCGGAGTTACATAATTCCAATCGATTTTATGTAATTTTAATCAAAATTATAGAATTTCAATCTTTTTTTAACTTCTAATTATAGGAAGACCCTTAAAAGAAATAAAATTTTCAATTAGGTCCTTAAAGAAAATATTACAATTAAGTCCTTAAAAACCAATTAAGTTCTTTTAAAAATTCATTTAGGCTTTTGAGATTTTAAACTTCAAGTGTTGAAGATCTATTTATAATATTTTCATCATTGGAGTCCTCTGTCATATCCACACTTCATCTTCCCGAAATCGAGTGCTTATACCACTACTCTTCAATCCACAACACTGAGGTTCAACTAGGGCAACTTACAAATGCAGTAGGAGCTAGAGCATAAGGCAAACTTCCAAGTATAATAGAGTCTAATGCAAAAGAGTTGAAGGCTATCACTTTAAGGAGTGGTAAAGGGGTGAAGTCACATGCTGGAATCTCTAAAGAGAATGAGAAGAAAGATGAGCACTATACAATGGTGGAGGATGAGACAAAAGAGGAGAGCAAGATAGAGTAAAAAAGGTTCTAAAATATACACCTTTCTCTTTTGCACCAAAGATCCCTTTTCCATAAAGGTTAAAGAAGCCATAAGATAGCTAACAATTTGCTAAATTTTTAGATATCTTTAAAAAGCTTCAGATTAATATTCCTTTTGCAGAAGCACTTGTGCAAATGACCAAATATGAAAAGTTCTTAAAAGACATCATCAACAACAAAAGGTTATGGGACGACAATCAGACAATGGACTTAATAGAGACTTGAAGTTCCATCATCAAGAATTTCCTAGATACTTGTGTGATTTTAGGGCAAGTATTAATCAAGAATTTCCAACTAAGCTCAAAGACCCAAAGAGTTTTACTATTCTTTATGTAGTTAGTACTTAAGAATTTCCTAGATACTTGTATGATTTTTGGGCAAGTATTAATCTTATGCCTTTATCTCTTTTCAAAAAATTGTAGTTTAGTGAGTTAATTTCTACAAATATGAAATTGCAATTAGCAAGTCACTCCATAAAGAAGCCACATGGAATTATCAAAAATGTTTTTGTAAAGGTAGAAAATTTTATATTTCTTATGGATTTTATGGTTTTGAAGTTTGAAGAGGACAGGAAGTGTCCTTTAACTTTTGGGAGGCCATTTTTTAATATTAGGAGAGCTCTAATACATGCTCATAAGAGAAAAATAACTCTTAGGTTTGGTAACGAGAGTGTTGAGTTTTTAATGTCAAATTTAATGAAACACCCTATTGAGGATAAGATGTGCATAAAGGATGAGATTATGGATAAGTGTGTAAAAGAAGTAAGTTGTCAAAGGGAGGCAAACAAAGAAGTTGAGGTAAGTGATGAGAATGTGAAGGCGAGCAAGAGAAGACATTTGCTAAATCTAAATTTTTATTAAGCAGAGACAATCTAACACTTACACGCCTACAATATCTTCCCAAGAGGAAGATGAAGAAGAAAAAAAAAAGGAATAAGAGGTTGAAGCTCAAACAAGTGAAGATGCGGGTTAGTAACAAATCCTCCATTGCCTTAATGCTTTTAAGAAAATTTTAATGGACTATTTGATAAGCTAGAGCATTGCATTGAAGGCATTCAAAAGGAACCAAATTATTATAACTACAAGCTCCGCAAGTTTATCTCCTAATTCACCATAGTGAGGGGAGTCATTTTCTTTTATTTCTTGTGTGTTTGGTGTCTTTTATACTTAATTTTCATATTGAGGGAAATGTGAAGATTAAGTGTATGGGGTACATTTTCATGTATTTTGCATTTAGTTTAGTTTATCTTTTTATGTTAATTTTAATTCTACAATTATACTTATTTACATGTTAGCAAATCCAAATTTAAATTTTTTCACCTTATCATTATGATGAGTATAGCACATTGAATGTGATTTTGTTGTGCATGTTTATAATATTTTGTTAATGCCTAATTTGTTATTTTTAAGTTAGGTCGATAATTTGTGGTTAAGGACTTTTGAAATTTTAATGAACCTAATGCTTACTTGTTTTTGAGTAACCAAAATTTATAAGTTAATAGTTAAGAAACATGATTGTAAGTGATACTCAATTTTTTATTTTTAGATGATCCTTAAGCCTAGCATATGGAATGGTAGCTTCATCGAAGAAAAAAAAAAGAAAAATATATCTCTCTTTTTAAGTAAGAGCAAATATTTAAATTTCAATCCTCATATGCTCTAAATAGAGGAAGAGTATTGAAAGAACCCACTAGGAGGTATCCACGCTTTATAGTACGGGATTAGCGGGGGATTACTAAGAGTGGGAAGATTTGTTAGAGAGAATATGAAAAAAAAAGCGAGACAAAGCATAAAACACACTCGCTCGAAAAAAAAATAGTGTTGTTATCTTTCATGTGTTAGAATTAAGGGTTGTTAAGGGTTGAGTAAGTAGTATCACTTGCTTTTGTTTTTTTTGTTTATTGACTTATAAATTTTCAAAAATTCAACAGTTAAGGTTGCTCTTCACTTGGTAAAATTTACATCTTTAACCTTGAGTTATCAATTTAATTTTGGATTATAAAGTTTGGTATTAACTAAATATTATAGACGATAGACAAGTTAAAGTTTATTAATGTGCAAAATTCGTGGTGAGGATAGGTGTTTTCATGTGTTTGCTTGAGGACAAGCAAAAGTTTAACTGTGGGGGTGTTTGTTTGTTTGAAAATTGCATTGTTAGTTAGGTTGTTTATCTTGATAAGTTAGGTAGTTTTTATGCTTTATTTGGTTTCATATTATTATTTTCAAGATTTATTTTTCGTGTGTGTGTTGTATGGTGTTTGAGACTCTTTGAGGAGGAATTTAGGTGAAAATTGCATGTCTTGAAGAAGCAAGTTGGCTACCATCATAGCAAAGCATGCGTTTGGGAGTTAAGGGCTACTGTGACAACAATAGCAAGATGAGAAAGATAGAGCTAATTTGAGGTTGAGACAACAATAAAAAGGCTACTGTCATAGGCCCCCTTATTTTGGAAAATTTTAGCACTTAAACATTGCCTATTTAAGGAGGAATCTAGGAAATTTTTTAGGATCAATTACCTATGAATTGGAGATAATCATTAAGAGAAATTAACATTGGAAAAGCATAAGAAAATTAGGGAGAAATCAAGAGTCAAGATTGAAGAGCAACAATTCTAGTTTTATTTTCTTCTCTTCCCCTTATTCTTGTAATTTTCATAGGATGTTTTTATAGCTTTTTTAACTATTTTTACAACATGTTAGGCTAAATTCATGTTGGCTAGGGATTAATGATTTAACATGAATTAGTTTTTCCTTTAATTAATGAATTCTTAATTCTTGCAAACTACATTTATTATGCTTATGATATATTGATGTTTGATCACCATTAGTATAATTGAAATTAGGGTTTTAGGTTGAGAGGTCAAAATCTTAGTGGATCTATAAATTTAAATTTAAATTGTTTATAGGTTGAGATATCATAAGTAAATTAAATTCCAATTGGGTGTGGGTGAATAAATTTATAATTTGATTCAGGGATTGAGTTCATAATGAGAGTTAGGATTTAATGTTCTTGTTTGAAGTTTATGAATTAAAATTGGTTATTACTTGAGAAAGATTAATCAATAATTTATAATTACCTGGGATTTTCAAGGCTAATAAGTTCATTAATTAAGGTTAACTAAGGATTGTGAAGAAATTCAATACCTAACCACTATGTTCATCTATTGTTTGTTCTTTAGTTTAATATTTAATTTGATTTTATAGATTTATTTATTTGGTACTTAATTTTCTCTCAAAATTTCATATTTGAAAGCCTTAGAGAATAAAGAAATTAGGTTGATAGGTGATTAAAATAAGTCCTCATAGGAACAATATTTTTTATACTACTTAGTGATACCATGCGCTTACGAGTTTGCACCAACAATTAGAGCATACTAAGCAATTTAAAATACGACCAACAATAGGGTTGTGCATTATCCGCCCAAACTCAATTTTTCGCATTTACCCAAACTGGAGAAGAGAAGTGGGGCGGGTAATTCGGATGGCGAGAAAAGTTTTGGTGGTGGGAGAAGGAAAATCTCAAACTTCTATTTGTCGTTTGGATGAGGGTTGCTAATACCTGAACCGCCCGAACTTCTGAGATTTTCATTTATTATATATATCGCCTCTTTCCTCTCAACTCCCCACATTCTAACCCTAAATCCTTTCCTTGTAAACCCTAAATCCCTTAGTCTAATCTTCAAAGCTCTTCATTCTAACACCAAATCCATTCATTATTACACTAAATCATATAATCTCAAGTGTTATTTTACATTATCTTTAACCTTTGATAGTGTAATGTGACTGTCCCAAACTAAACTGGTTTCAGTTATGCTCCTTCTTGTCCATCAATCTTGAATTTCTTTTAATGTAAAGAAATTTAAGGGGTGTCAAATCACATAGATTCAAGAATTTTCTGATAATAATTATTAAACTATTAAAATTTTATTTGCATGTATGTTGATCCATGGAGATCTGGTATGATTTGGGATGTATGTTTACTTTTTTTTATCTTGATGTGGTTGTATGTTTTATAAACGTCAAAATCGGAGATTAAAAGGTGGAAGCCCTCATTTTTTCACCAATATTTAGGCCACGTGGTACAACGATGACAGTGGAAGCTCTTGAATCTCTTATGTTGTTGTCACCCCCAAAATACTTGATATGATATCTGTGTTAATTTTTTTTCTATATTAATACAAATTTATATTGAACCTGTGTGGATCTATGACTGTGTGGATCGAGATCGTTGAGGATGGATCTTTATCAATCCAATTTTATTTGTGTTTTTTTTGGGGAAAAATATTGATTTTTTTATTCAAAAAAATGTAATTTTATTACAAGTATATTAGTGTATAAGTTTAAAAATATATTAATTTTGTTATTAGTATATTAATGTATTTAATATATTTTAAAATGCTAAAAAATTTTATATTGTTTTAAAATGATAATATCTATTTATAATATTTATATTTTTATATATTTTAAAAAGCTAAAAAATTATAAATATGTTTATAAATAATTTTTATTTAAAAATTAAATTAAATAATTTTTTTAAAATATACTTATTATTATAATTTTAATTAAAAATTATTTATTTATTTTTAAATAAATAAACTAATTTATTTTATTTAAGTTATTACTTTTTTTTACCATTTATCTGTTTTGTTTTACATTTTATAATTCTGCTGTGTTATCTTTTTTGTTTTAATTTCCTTAATTTATTACTTGTTAATTGCTTTGTTTTGTGTCTTTCACTTATGTAGATGGACACCCAAAGGGATGCCAATGGCAATTCTACTACTACTGGTGAACCTGTGGCTCCTAATAAAGAGGCGGAAGCAAATACAAATTCCTAGGAGCAGTCTAGTGCTCCTGCTCAGCAGTAGTCAGTTACTTCATCAGAGCAGCCTGGGATGACATAAAAAAAAAGGAAGCAAACTAAAACCATATCAGTAATCTGGGAAAATTTTGAGTAGATAAGTGACAATGATTTATTGGTAAGAGGCAAATGCATTTATTGTGGCAAAGTTCGTAGTGCTAAACCTAGAAAATATGGCACTTCATCACTTGGGAACCATATGCTTAACTGTACCAAAAACCCTTATGATAAGCAAACACGACAATCATTTCTCACCTTTCAACCTGATTCTAATATATCTGAACTTGATGTTGGAGTAATTGGCACCTAGAAATTTGATCATGATTTAATTAGAAAGGCCCTTGCTAAAATGATTGCATCTTCTAAGTTGCCTATTAGATTTATTGAGTCTGTTGGGTTTAATCAATTCATGAATATTGCATGTCATTTTAAAAAGTCATCTAGGTGATCTATCACTAGAGATATCTTCAACATCTTTGTTAAAAATAGGCAAAATTTGAAAAAAAAATTCAAAACAAAATGTCAAAGAGTCTATCTTACAACAAATACATGGACTTCGATCCAAAGGATCTATTACATGTGCATAATTGCTCATTTTATTGATAACGAGTGGAAGCTCAATAAGAAGATTATTACATTTGTGCCTGTGAGTTCATATAGGGGTGAATACATTGCTAAGGCACTAGAGAACTCTTTACTTGAATGGGTTTGAAAAATGTACTATCACTCTTGATAATGCTTCATGTAATGATACTGCCATATCTTTTTTCAAACATAAATTAATGAGTTGGGGGGCTAGTGGGGTTAGAGTTAAATATACTCATATAAGATGTGTTGCTCATATTTTGAACTTAGTTATACATAAGGGGTTACAGGATTTAAACACATATGTTAAAAGATTAGGGTGGTTGTTATATACCTAAGTAATTCATCATCTAGGTTAAAAAAATTCAAAGAATTTTCAGACTTAATTGATGTTGAATCTAGGACTGCTCTAGTCCTTGATGTTGCAACTAGGCAGAATTTTACTTATTTAATATTGAAATATGCTTGTGAATTTGAAAAAACTTTTAAAAAGTATAAAGAAAATGAATCAAGTTTAAAGGATGACCTAAGTGATGAGATTCCTAATTATTTTGACTAGAAATGTGCCAAGAATCTAGTTCAATTCTTAGAACAATTTTTCAAAATGACATTGAGAATCTTTAGTTCTTAGTATATGACTACCAATACCTTTTTCTCTGAAATAGCTTACTTGTTTTGCATTCTCACTTTTTAAAAGCAATCTGATGATCTATATGTGAGGACAATGGGACTTACCATGAAAACCAAATTTGACAAATACTGGGGGGATCCACATAAAATGAACTATATCATTTTCATTTCCAATATTCTGGACCCAAGAGACAAATCAAAGTATCTTTAATTTTCTTTAACCAGTATTTATGGGGAGTCAGGTGGTGGGAGCTTATTCATTCATATTAAAGATGCTCTTTATAAATTATTTAAGGATTACAAAACTACATATAAGATATCTTGTCCCTCTAATGTCATAACTGGTGGAAGCCAAACTGTGACACCAACTAATGTGCAATCAAGTTCCAAATCCATTTCAATGTTAAAAGCCTGATTTAAGCAGCAGAAATTAGAGAATGGAATTGGTGGAAGCAAAAAGACAAAACTTGATACATACTTGTCTGAGTCATCCTTAGAAGATTCAGATGAGGGGACATTTGATCTATTGAGATGGTGGAAGCTCAATTCAAAGAGGTTCCCCATTCTTTCAAGTATAGCTCGAGATGTATTAGCCATACCAATTTCTATAGCTGCATCTGAATTGGCTTTTAGCATTGGTGGATGAGTGCTTGATTCCTTATGAAGTTTTTTAAGGCCTTGATCTGCACTCAAGATTGGCTTAAACAACCTCACCAACAAGAAATTTCAGTTGAAAAATCACTTAAAAAATTAGAAGACTTTGGAAAAGGTACTTTTTTTAATTTTGTTTCCTTTTCATATATTGTATTATTTTTTTTCCATTCTTCTAATTATTTTTTTTGGTTTTTTAAAATAGATCTCCTTCCATTGGTTGGTCTTATTGGCCCTTCTATTACCTTAACTAGTGCTAGCTAATCTGTGTTTCACCTAGTGGAAGCTCTGCTTATCCTGTCTAAGAAGAATTTACTAACAATTAAGTTGAAGCTCTGCCTTAACTATTTAAGAAGAATATTACCATTCACTCAGTAACACTTAGTTGCTTATTGGTTGCTTTTGGTAGCTTGCTGGTTGCTTTCTAGTTACTTGTTGGTTGCTTTATGATTATTGGTCTTTCTGTTGCCTCATGCCTATGGGGATTATAATTCTATTGTAGTATGTTTACTTACCATTTGTTGGCATCAAATACTTATGTTAGTTTGTGATACATGGTGTGCCATATTTGTGTTGCATCATCTTTAATAACAAACACAACATATGACAGGGTTATGTTTTGCCAAAATATAAACCCTCAGGTGGTAGTTTTGTATGGTTAAGTGTTACAATTCACTAATTTGGTGCCTGTGTTAGTTGTAGTCTTTAATCTTATGCATTCTATGAGGCAATGATGAAGTTTCTACCAAATTTATATGAAAATTGGTTTAATGCAATGCTATGTGTTTCTTAGGTAGCAAATGGTTTGAAGTTTTGTTACCAAAAATTGATCATGCATTAATCCAATGACATGAAAATTTTGATTTTGAGTCTCGTTTATTTGTTGTTAATTACTTATTAGTTATTATTATCATTTTGATGCTTCAATTGATATACCCTTTTTAATTATGTAGGTTGTATTTCTTTTGTAAATTTGTGAATACAAGATTACAGTCTACCTTTTTTTTTAGCTTGTGTTGACTCTTTTGTTCAACAAGAAATCAATCTTCAAGTTTTGAACGTCTGATACAAACGTAAATTGACAAAGTTATGTTTCATTTTACTGTATATTTTGTATAAATGGAAGAAATAATTAGTATATTTTGCACTAGCAAAGAACAAAAATGAATAGCCATTTAGATTTTAAGTTTGAATAGAATAAAGATAATTAGACATAAATCACTTTTTTTTCCAAACGCTTGATAATTTTATTGTGTAATTTAAATGGTTGGACCATATATTTTGCAATGGGCTTAACCTAATTGATTATAAACTCTTTGTTATTATTTTGGACTTTTAATTTTAAGGCCCAACCTATAAAAGTCCAACCTGATTTGTCGATCCAATCAAACCCAACTATTTTAACTTTTCAACCTATATAGTTTCATTCCTTATTACTGTCAGATTGGTGCCCATATTTACCCAACCTAACCCATGCAGATTTCAGGGTCACACTTCTAAACCCGCCTGATGCACAATTCTAGCCAATAACAATAAAATAAGCCTCAAGTTGTAGGTAATGTTAAAAAAAAAATTTCCAATTAGCATACCACCAATATGGTACTAGATCAAGATTAGCATTTGTTTATGGAAACTCAACTTGGAAAAAGAAAGATCAAGTTTGGTTTATTGACAGTGGTTGCATAAGTCATATGGTGAAGGATTCAGCTTCTTTCACATATTTGGAAAAAATTTTCAAAATCAAAGTCAAGTTAGGTAATGGAGATTAAGTTCAAGTTAAAGGTCTTTTTCTATTCAAATAACGCAAGGTACAAAGATAATTTCATATGTTCTATTTATGTCATCTTTACAATAAAATTTTCTTAGCATACCTCAATTGTTAAAAAAAATGTTATTATGTTATATTCAAGAATCATTCGTGTAAAATTTTTAATTAAAATAATGATGAGATAATTGAGGTTAAGATGGTTAACAAAAATTTTCCATTAAGCTTTGATTCTTTAAGTTTAAATTCTAAGAAAGCCAATGATTATAAAGTACATAAAGAGCAAGAGAGTCAAGAGAAATGAGTAGTTTCAAAATCAGTTCTTTCAACAAATTGAACTTCTAATTCAAAAGTTCAAGATACAAGTGTTGTTGATATTTTAAACAGGCAAAGTTTGATGAGTCCTCAAGCACATAAGAGTAAAATAAGTCAAGAATAATGTTTATCTATTTCTCATAATAGTCAGCTTAAAAAGAAATTAGCAAAGATAAGAAAATGGCAGTAGAGAAGCACAGAAAATGTTTCAAAATCAGAGAAACATGGAGATATTCAACTGTAAAACTTCAGCTCCAAAGGCAAACAATATATGGCTTACCTAGCTCAAGCTTTAATTTCTTAAAAGATTAACTTAGGTATGTCCATTTCAATCTCAAGGAGAAGATTGTTGAAGATTGAAATTGTAACAGGACAAATCAAATCTCTTTTTACATAAATTTCGTATGGTGAACAAAATTTGGAGGGAATAAGTTTCTTTTGTTTTTTATGAAAATTAAATGTAATTCTTAGTGCATATTTTGTGGCTGTAATCAGCTTACTCAAATTACATCCACAATTTTAGGAATATGTCTTGAAAAAAAGAACTAGATCTTTTATTTAAGTTGTTATGAGCAAAGCTAGTTGCTCTTTGTAATGTTATATTAACTCACTGTGTATCATGATTGATCAACACACAATTGATCAATAAGGATAAATAAACGTTAATTCAAAGACCCAAAAATAAACAAGTACAAAGTTTAAGTTTAATTCTGAATAGAAGTGATAAAAGTCTCCCTAAACAAAAACCTAAATTTCAAGCCACCAACACTAAACAAAATTCTAACTAAAGTAGGAAATTAATTTAAGAATAAAATAAAAATTCTAGATAAATTCAAAATTATCCCTAATTAAATAAGTATTTCAAATAATAAAATAAAACAAAAATAAAACAAAACATAGCTATTAATGCAGTTGTGTCGAAATGAAGCATTTGAATTATACGCTCACAGACACATCCATGCCAAAACTGCATATAGTCATATATAGTCTTAGACACAACCATGTCAAAACTGTAGAAAGCCATGTTTGATTCTAGAATTTTCACCTTGAGTTGATCAGCCTCAAGTACAACCATGCCAAGGATACACACAGTTGTGTATGACTTCCATGCACCCATAAACGTCCCGCATCATATATATGTATGTATAATTTCAATGAAAAAATGAGCAATGAAGTTGACTTCTATTTCACACAAACTCTTTCATTTTTAAGTGTTTTTTCATAATAGTAGCAGCAAAAATTCTGTTGTGCTTCAAAAGCTCTTAATCTCAGTTTCTAACAGTACTAATAATATCTAGCCTTACAACCTATAAGAATGGCCTTCCTGAGGGAGTTCAGGTCCTAATGTTAATTCTTGGAATTGGGTTTTGTCAAATATAGTGAAACTTCCAAAAGCAACATATATCACTGATCTTCGTGCTTGTTTATCTAGTCTTAAGCTATTTGAATCTTCAATCAAAAATAGTCCTATTGCATGGTAGGATTATGAAAAGGTGAATGCCATACGTTCAAGATCATATGCTGAGTTGCAATTTATTTTGTGTGCTTTTTTAACTGTCTTGATGGTTTTAAGTACAAGATTTGATATAATTTCTGGGAACTAGAAATTAAAAAAAAAAGTTCAGATTAAACCAATCAATAAAATAATTCATGTTCAAACAACTTTTGAACTGTAATATTTTTATTGTATATATTAGGAAGTAAATATTTGTATACAATTAGGAATAAATTTTTTTATTCTATTTAGGATGTTATTCTATTCCTAATTAGGTTGTGATTAGGATTCCTATATGTATATATAAAGGGTGTAACCCTTCTTTGAATATCATGAAAAAATATTTCCCTTGAATTTTCTCTCTTTTTCTCTAAATTTTATTTTTCATGGTATCAGAGCATACCCATTGAAATTGAATTTTTTATTGAATTCTTGAAATCATATTTTTTTTCTTCCTTTGAATTCTTTGAATCTTTAAAATCATAACCACCGAAAACACATCCATCGTATCCCATGGAACACCTAATTTTATTCAAACCCTTCAAGATAATTCTCCCTTTCCCACAGGAATTATTCTTGATGATACGAACTATAGTCTATGGTCACAAATCATGGAGATGCAAATTGGAGCTAGAAATAAATATGGCTTTCTTAATGGCACTACGCCAAAGCCACCAGCAGGAGATAAAGCATTGGAAACTTGGCTCCTTGATAATAATCAAGTTAAAAGTTGGTTGATTAACTCTATGAGTCCAACATTGATGAAAAGATTCATCTGTGTTCCAACAGCAAAGAAGGTTATTGTCTCAAAAACCTTCCATGATGGATCTGACGAAACTCAATTATTTGAATTGAACCAGAAATCATTCATAATTCGTTAGAATGGTAAGCCATTACCTACATACTATAATGAACTAATTGGAATGTTTTAGGAAATTAATGCCTAGACGTGTGCATAAGGGGAGGATGTTAATGGAGTAATATCACTCCACAAACATATTTCCCAGCTTCGAACACATATTTTCCTAATCAGGCTTGATTCGAAATTTAATAATGCTCAGAGTGAAATACTCTGAAGGATCCACCTTTTGATCTCGAGTCTAGTTATGCATATGTATAGAGGGATAACAACCAGTGACATACGATAGAAGAGCCGAAGATACTGCCGGACCATTCTGTACTTGTAGCAGCTCAGACTCGTCCCTAGTTCAAAGGGAAAATACTGAGTAAGTCCATCACATACACTTGTACTCATTGTGGAAAAGTTGGACACTCTAAGGAATGGTGCTATGAAATTATAGGATATCCAGAATGGTGGGATTTTAATAGAAAGCCTCGTAAGAAGCTCGAAAAGGCTGCAATTGCCACCTCTAGTGGTACTAAACCAAGTGGTGATCTTGATGCAACATCAGGTATGACAAATCTTACTTAAAATAATACATGGACTATTGATACAGGTGTTAATAATCATATGACAAACTTCACTCACCATCTTACATCCATCTGCCCATCAACCTAGCAAAATATTCTGACTACTAATGAAGGTATAGCACCGGTCACTCATGAAGGATTAGTATCTAACTCTAACTCTCTTAATCTAGATATTGTTCTTATTGTTCCATCTCTTTCTTGTAATCTGCTATCTGTTGGCCAAATCACTGAAACCTTGAATTGCATTATCAAATTTTGGCCTAATTATTGTGTATTTTAAGACATTGTAACACACCAAATTATTGGCTCTGGTGTTAAATGTGGAAAGTTGTACTATCTTGAGTTACATGATGATTCAAGTCAGAAGTCAAGTGAATAGGGTTGGTGGAAGTTGCTCGAGTGAAGACCAAGTAATCTTGTGGCATAGTTGTCTTGGTCATCTTTCTTTTCATTATCTTAGACAAATAAAACCGGATTTATTTTTTAATACCATAGACTCGAAATTCAAGTTTGATATTTGTGAATTGGCATAAGGCCACCAAATTTCTTATGTACCAAGTTATAATAAAAATTCAATTCCATTTATAACCATTCATTCTGATGTATGGGAACCTACTCGAATTCCTACTCTATTTGGTGCTCGATATTTTGTAATGTTTATTGATGAATGTACTTGGATGACTTGGGTATCACTACTTTCAAATAAAGGAGATGTGTGCTCCAAGTTCCGAGACCTATACAAAATGGTGACTACATAATACCATAGTAAAATTTAAGTCTTGTAGTCTGACAATGGTAGGGAGTATGTTAACTCAATTCTAAATGATTTCTGCCACGAGAAGGGCATTCGCCACCAAAAATCCTATGTCGGCACTCCTCAGTAGAATGGTATAGCCAAATGGAAGAACCGACAGTTATTAGAAGTTGTTTGAGCATCATTATTTGACATGAATGTTCCTTGAGAATACTGCGAAGAGGTTGTTCGATCCGCTGCATACCTCATAAACCAAACACCATCAAGAGTACTTGATTTTAAAACACCTCTTCAGAAACTTTAGGAACTTGTCATACCTTCACCCCTTAATAATCTCGAGCCCCGAGTCTTTGGATGTTCGACATATGTTCATCAGACACCCAGTAAATTAGACCCTCAAGCTATCTGGTGTATATTTATTGACTATGCAAATCTACAAAGGGGATATCGGTGTTATGATTTGAATATAAAGAAGATGTATGTCACTCGGAATGTTCGATTTCATGAAAATTCTCCTTTCTTCTCCCACTCTGAGTGATCTCTTCAGGGGGAGAAAAATCCAAACCTCTTTGAATTTGAAGATAGCATTCCGAGTGGTCCAAATGTTAAAGATAGCATTCTGAGTGTTCCGAGTCTGAGTCTCCTAAATGTTCCAAGCATCTTATAGACATCTGATGTTCCAAGTTCAAGCATCTCACCCATATAGATCATAGAAGAAAATCTGAGTAATCAAGATAGTACATCTTCCCAACCCACACTAGAAGCTGAGGAAACTCTGATGCAGATGTGCACAATAAGGTAAACTTGTCTCCTTTAGTAACTCTAAATACTGAGCCTCGTTATCCTTCTAGAATCAATAGAGGGGTTCCAAAAAACAATATGATCCAGACCTTCATACCAAAGCTAAATACCCTATCAATAACTTCATATCAACCAACCGTTTGTCTAACTCACATGCACTTACTGTAAATCAATTATTTACTGTATCTATTTTGAGTAATGTGCAGAAAGCCTTAGATGATCCAGATTGGAAGAAAGCCATGAATGATGAAATAGAGGCATTATAGAAGAATCGGACATGGGATCTTATTCCTCTTCCTAAAGGAAAGAAAATGGTGGGTTGCGGGTGGATATTCACTGTCAAACTCAATTCAGATGGAAGCATAAATCGGTATAAAGCTCAATTGGTAGCAAATGGGTATACTCAAAAGTATAGAATTGACTATGAAGATACATTTGCCCTAGTAGCAAAAATGAACACCATCCAAGTTCTTATTTCCTTAGCTACCAACCTGGACTGGCCGCTGCAACAATTTGATGTGAAGAATGCACTTTTGAATGGAACCATAAATGAAGAAGTGTATATGGATCCACCACCTAGAATTAAATGTATTGACCAAGTATGCAAACTAAAAAGGGCATTATATGGACTCAAGCAATCACCTCAAGCATGGTTTAGAAGACTCTCAACTTTCATGAGAAAGCTCGGATATAAGCAAAGTGATGTTTATCACATACTATTCATCAAACAAAAGTTAGGTAAAGTCACCACACTAATTGTATATGTTGATGATATGGTGGTCACTGGAAATGATCCAAGTGAGATAACAATCTTACAAAGACAATTAGCATCCGAGTTTGAACTTAAGGATTTGGGTAACTTGAAGTATTTTTTAGGATTTGAAGTTGCAAGATCAGCTCAAGGAATTTCCCTTTGCCAACGAAAGTACGTAATGGACCTACTGATAGAGATGGGCATGCTTGATTGTAAGCTAGCCGAGACTCCAATTGAAGTCAACCATGGACTTTCAGTCCTAGGAGATCAAGTTCCAACTGATAAAGATCAGTATCAAAGGTTAGTAGGAAGGTTGATTTACCTATCTCATACTCAGTCAGACATTTCTTATGTAGTGTTGTAAGTCAGTTCATGCATTCTCTGAGTAAAGAACATATGGATGCAGTATACCGAGTATTAAGATATCTAAAGTCTTCTCCGGGTAAAGGGTTATTCTTTAGGAGGAATAAGTATTATGAAATTACATGCTATATTGATGCTAATTGGGCTGGAGATCAGATTAATCAAAAATCAACATCCGGGTACTTTATGATTGTTGGAAATAATTTAATCACTTGGAGAAGTAAGAAATAGAAAGTTGTAGCAAGGTCAAGTGATGAAGCTGAGTTTAGAGGAATAGCTCATGGAGTATGTAAGTTGCTCTGGGTAAGGCGAATTGTTCAGGATCTGGGATTAAAACATCCAAAGCCTATGTTGTTACATTGTGATAACAAGGCAGCCATAGCAATTGCAAACAATCCGGTTCAACATGATCAGACTAAGCATGTAGAGGTTGACAGACATTTCATAAAAGATCATTTGAACCAAGGAACAATTGATCTTCCATTTGTTTCTTCTCAGACTCAACTAGCTGTATCCGAAAAGACGTTCTACAACTCACTTGGCAAGATGGAAATGATTGACATATATTTACCAATTTGAGGAGGAGTATTGAGGAAATAAATATTTTTATTATATATATTAGGAAGTAAATATTTGTATACAATTAGGAATAAAGTTTTTATTCTATTCAGGATATTATTCTATTCCTAATTAGATTAGGATTAGGATTCTATGTATATATAAAAGGAGTGTAACCCTTCTTTAAATATCATGAAAAAAATTTTCTCTTGAATTTTCTTTCTTTTTCTCTAAATTTTATTCTTCATGAACTACTTGCTTTAGGCTTTAACCGGTCAATAAAATTCTTTAGGTTCTTGCTAGAATTACCGCATTCTCCAACATTTTTTATGGCTATTTCCTTCAGTTCCAAAGCTCTTATATTCAACTTTTCATCACCAAAAACTTGTTCCACCCTGCCCTTAATTTCTTCTCGAGTAATAATTCCATTTTCATATCGACTGAACTTCAATCCCGCTTTCCAAATATCACAAATATAGCTCTGATTAAGGAACTGATCACTGAAACATGGCCAACACAAGAAAGGTACACCATTACTTACACCTTCCATGGTGGAGTTCCAGCCACAGTGGCTCAAGAAGCAGGCAATTGCGGGATGACTCAGAACCTTCTGCTGAGGTGCCCATTGTACCATCCGCCCTCTCGCTGTTGTTCTTTCATGAAGTCCTTCGGGAAAGACATCAGTTTCTTTTGTAATATCAGACCTCACGACCCACAAGAATGGCTTAGATGATAATTCAAGTCCGATTGCTAATTCTTGAAATTGGTTTTTGTCAAATACAGCCAAGGTACCAAATGCAACATAAAGCACTGACTTCGACAATTGTTGGTCTAGCCATTGTAAACAAGATGAATCTCCAGGCCAGAAATTTCCTGCTGAGTTTCCAAGTCTATTGCTTGCAAGAAGTGGCCCTATTGGTAGATTGTTTGGGGAGAAGTCGAATGCTCCAGGCTCAATATCATATGCAGAGTTACAAACCATCCAATCTGCCATTTTTGCAGAATTTATGCTTTTGAAAAAAAAAAATCAAATATAAATTTTCTTGAAGTTGAGTCACCTATATGCCAGAGGAATTTTGCATTGGTCATGTCAGGCATTGGTGGACTTGGAGCCAATTGGAGCATCTGGTTCTTCAGAATAGTTCCTTATAAACAGTGAAAATTATGTCGAAGATCAGATCAATGAAAGCATGTCAAATTCTCAATATTAATAAAATTAATTACCAGAGGAATTCTTTAAAATATTAGTCAGGTTAGAGGAAAATTTCACCATCACTATCAATGATTCCATCATCGGTTAACTTTTGGAAGTTCTGAAGCACGTCCAGTACAGCCACTGATGCAGGCCAAAAAGCGGCTCGTTTAAGTTTCTTCTCCTCTGCTATATCAAAAGCGAATCCAATACTTGCATCAGCAATGACACAAGTAATTTTTTCATCTGCTGAGGCGTTAGTATTGATCCTGTCTATCAGCTCCTCCAGCTTTCCAGGCAGGACCCGAACAATTGATTCTGTTAACTTCTCAAGCTCTTTCCTATCTTCCCAAAGCTCCAATCCATCTGGAATTGATACTAAACTGATATGACCATCATCAAAATAATCTTTCTCTGCCAATAATGCATTCAGGACCCTCCTATGATCATACTCTGTCTTAACAAACGTGATCTTAAATCCTTCTTTGGCTAAGCACTGTGACAGCTCCATCAACGGAATCACATGGCCTTGTGCTGGATAAGGTATTGCTAGAATATGTGGGTTACCCATTTTTTTTCTTGCTCTTCTTCAGTGTTTGCTTGCAGCTAACCTATCATATGTCCTTCTACTAGATGAGGCATGATTTGCATATATGTGGCCTATTTTCTTTCCCCACTTTTTGTGTTCTGTGCCTTTTTAGTTTTAATTCGACTTTTCTCTTAAGTTTGGACCAATAAATTTCCTCAAGAAAAGAAATAAGCAAGTCATTTTCATCCCATCCCATTATTTAATCAGAAAAATAAGAAAGTTGTTAATTATATATCTCAATAATCCAGTCTGAACCAATCTAATTTCACACTAAAGCCATTGGTCATAGCCTCCAATACGAAATCATCCAAGTATAGCCTGAGAATGCATGACATTCCCATGCTATTATTATAAGATTGAAATTCTTGGCTCCATGATCAAATCTTCAGAATCTAGTTGGTGTGGAAAAGATATGATGTGGCAAATAGAAATCGAAGTGCTCTATATAATCATACACGTTAAAAAAAATTATTAATTTTTTATTACGAACAAAAAAGGAGAAAATTTATTTATAAAATTAGAGGGGAGGAAACTAATTAATTATATGTAGTGTATAAACATTCATCCCTATAT
The DNA here is from genome assembly GCA_947683625.1 of Mallotus nudiflorus. Lineage (NCBI taxonomy): Eukaryota > Viridiplantae > Streptophyta > Magnoliopsida > Malpighiales > Euphorbiaceae > Mallotus > Mallotus nudiflorus. The sequence goes on along the minus strand of CANTUR010000472.1, from coordinate 301,179 downwards.
TAATGTATTAATTGATTATATGGTCAAATCATATTTAAAATGGCGTAATAATAATTTAATTTAATAAATATGTGGTAGGAAACTAATTATGTAGTGTCAAAAAAAATAATATACTATAAAAGAAATAATAAACTAAAATACCGGAATTGGTAATAATAGAATAAGTGATTTACATTAATAATAGAATAAATATGTGGTAGAAAACTAATTACTATAATAAATAATATATCATCTTGCTTGTAAAGATATTAAATTAATTAATGAGGCACAAGAAATTTACATGGTAGAATGGAGATGACATGGCACAACAGTATCCAGGTGGCAGAATGCAAGTGGTATTTAATTGTGTTGAAACAGGGAACCAAGTGGCTAAACGAGATGACATGGCAGAAAAGTGATCCAGGTGGTCATTTACTCTTACTCAAGCCAAACGCATGCATAAATTCTGGCAAAATCTAGCTAAATGTATATAATCTCCAGAAGTGCATTGCGAATTGAAAAAAAAAAAAGATTGGTAAAATATATGGCAGCTGGTGCCTTGAGTTTTTATCTGAATGTGATATCATATCATATCATCACTTTGGAAAATTGGGAAAGGGAACAGTAGTATTATCTACTCTCCCCGAAGTCTCTTGGGTGGTGGTGCGTCATCTCCCTCAGATTCAGCACTGTCCTGATCTTCATCTTCCTGAGGCTTGTCAGCGATGTCCTCTTCCATTTCTTCTGGGTCAGCAATGCCCTCTTCATATTGCTCAGGTTCAGCAATACCCTCTTCATCTTCCTCAGGCGGAGGACGAACGTCCTCTTCTCTATTTTCAGGCATTTGCTGATTCTTGTTAATAACTTTGCAGACAACAAGATCATTAACCTGAAGAAGTTAAAGGGAAATAAAGATTTCTATCGTAAATCCTGAACTTCATACATATAAAACATGAATAAATTGCTTGCAACAAGAGTCAATTTAAATTTAAAGTTCTTCACCCTCCACATAGTATCATAATCATCTTCTTGAACTTGAACAAGATCAGGATTGATTGTAAACTCTTTTATGCTCCATTCAGATTTTGTTGGAACAGCATTAAGAGTGTTGTCTCCATGGTAAAAATCTAGTGTCCGTACAAAACCTACAAGTTGATAGTTTGATTCATCATATAAAGAGTCTTGTTCAGAGGCTTCATAATGACCTCCATCTGCTATTAAAATGTCGCCACTCCTTGCAATAGCATAGAAATGCCATTCACCTTGCTTTCCATAAGACGTGTCTGCCACAAAACAAGTTCATTTCTCGATTTGTATCAAAACGTGCAAAGCGCCCACACAAACATATATATATATATATATATATATATATATAAATCGATAAATGGTGAACCTACTGAGAGGAAGTTCTTCTGGGTTAGAACCCAAAACATCAAAGATAGGGATATGATCGTCAGGCAATTCTTGACCCATTATCCTACTCTTCAGATGATAAGCCACTAATTGTAAATCAGTAGGCTCGAACTTGTAGTCAGGAACAACAAGAAGCAGCAGATCTTTCTTAGGAGGGTGCAGTTCCTTAACAACTTTGCAGATAACGAGATTTAAAACCTGAAGAATGTTCACAACTAAAACCTTCAATATAATTAAACACTGCATGCAACCAAATATCAGCGCAGTTAATTACCTTTTGCCTAGTAGCATGATCATGTTCTTGAAGTTGAAAAATACTGGGATTAATTCTGAACTCTTGTATACTCCAGTTAGAGATGTGTCCATTAGCATAGTAAAAATCCAGTGTCCGTGCGAAACCAACAAGTTGATGTGTTCTCCTTCCACCATCAGAATAATCCGTACGATAGATAACTTCATGACCAGCGACTTTATAACAACCTGCATCACCTGGTATTAAGATTTTACCCTTTTTTTTATTAGTAAAGAAGCACCATCCCTTTTCCAGTCCATTCTTACAAAGGTCTGCATGTGTGCAAACAACAATATACAAATTAGTATTTTTCTCACAGGTTTGGTATCAAACAGGTGAAAAAGTAGGAATTTATAAACTCTATAACAACAAACAATGCTATAATAAGTAATAATGAAGCAGAAAAAATATTGTATGATTGGGGGGGATGAAGTTACTGAAGGGAAGGCGTTGTGGTCTGCAAGCGTAAACATCAATGGTGGGGACTGGATTACTGGGAGGCAGTTCCAGATCCATTATCTTCCTCTTCAGGTAAAAACTCACAAGCACATCATTAGGAGGAGGGAACTGCTCCTGCAGCGGCTCAACTTCACCTTCGCCTTCTCCAGCTACTTCAGCTCCCTCCATTGATTTGATTCTGCAGCTTCTTTGATTCAATTGTGTGACAATTTGCCATGGATATCTGTGTATATAGAGAGAGAGCTGTCGCAACTCAATGGTCCTGAAATGAACCTGGTGAATGACGAAGGTAGAACACGGTAAAAATTGCGTTCTTTTTTTTCACTGCAGAAAGCTTGAAGTTTGATACGGCATGTCGTTTTTCAATTTTTTTACTTTTTTTTACAGAAATATATATATATAGAAAACGACAGTCGTTCAAAGGGAATTTTGATCTCGCCCCCTCAGAATTTTCTTGTGAATGCACTAGAGATCAATGGCATGGCACAAAAGTATAGGGAACATAGTTCTGAATTGCCAGCTGATAATCTACCTTAAAAAACTAAACATTTAACAATATATGAATAAGCCATAATGTCTTATTTTAAATGGATAATTTTTTATAATTAACTTTTTTTATTTGTTTTTATTATTTTTTAGTTGTCTCAATATTATTGATTTGATCTATTAATTATATATAATCCAGAACCATTTTAAAATTTTTTGAAGTGTATTTAGATTAGTAAATAACGAGTTACCAAAGCCATCCAGGTGTCAAATTGTTTAATGGCCTTATATACAACCTTCAAGAATGGCCTGCCTGAGAGAGTTCAAGTCCTAATGCTAATTCTGGGAATTGGTTTCATGGCAAGCATTGTTGGATCCCAATCCAAATGGAGTTCTGAAAAGAAAAAATAAATAAAAGTAGCCCACTCATCTTTACAATGTCTTTTTTCTAAGATGATTACTATATATATTCATTTCATTAACTGAATTTCTTTTTTTCCATTGTGTATAGGTTCTGATATGTAATATTTCACAGCAGTATAGTTAAATAGCATGGACATTGCAGCTGCTGATATAGTCTAGGCAGCCCTAACGTTGAAAGTTTAGATTTTAAGAAGAAAGTTAAGAATGGCTCTAATTTTCAAGTCCGATTGAATTACGAGGCGTATAATATATCAAACTGAAACTAATTCAGAACTTAGCATAACAACTTCAGACCCAAAATCTATCGTTTATGGTCTCAAATTTTAGTTTGAAGTTTTGTATTTTTTTAAGTGTTTTTGTTGGGTTTTTTTTTTCCTTTCTTTTTAGGATTTTTCCCAATCAAAATTTATATATCGTTTTGAGTTGTTTTAGATAATTTTTATGAAATTGATAATTGAATTCCTATTTTCTTCCAATTTTCGGCATTCCTTATGAATCAACGAATATTGAAACATTTTATTCTAACATTCTTTTAAATCAATAAAGTAAAAATAAGGTTGTTTAACAGTCAATCATGCACGATTCAATGACAAGCAACAATTATCCATTTATTTTAGACTTCCGCTATGTCATACAGTTAGAAGGATTTTCATCTTTTTTGCTACTTCCATAGCCTATCCCATGCTCTCATAAGCTATATTACAGGTAATGTTTCCAAATTTCTGATACATTGTGCTAATGAGTTCTTCCGGCTTCCCAGGCATGACCCGATAAATTCCTTCAGTGAACTCTCTAATCTCATTCCTGTCCTCTCAGGGCTCCAACCCATCTGGGATTCAGATGTAGACTAATCTGCTTCAAGACCTGTTGTGAATGTATTCTGTGTTTACAAAAGTGACTTTGAATCCATGTTTTACTAAACATAGTGAGAGTTCCATCAAAGGAATCACTTGCTCTTGTGCTGGCCATGGTGTGGCCAGAATGTGTGGCTTGGTCATATTTTCTTTGTAGTTCTTTTTTCCTCTTTTTGCAGTTTTGAATTCTTTGTTAATGATGTTTTGTAGCTGAATTCATGAACTATATCGGTGCTTAGGAGGAGCGATCAGATCAAGAAGCTAATGCTCATGGCAGTCTCAAACCCGGGGATTGTCACTTGCATCCCAAATTTACTCCTATTCTAGTGTCTTCTATCTTGCTTATTATTAAGCTTTTTGTTCTTGTATTATTAACCTTTTCTCGATCATTTGGTTTATATACTTCTTTTCACACCTATGTTTGAGTTACATTATGTTGCTTTCTCATGCTTGTTTCTAGCTTAATGTCTCTATCAATCAGCCCTGCCATGTGGTACAAAACATGCTCATAGTTTACTCAGTTAAAGCTTAAAGAAACACCACGATTAATCATTGTATGAATTAGGACAAACCTTGTTTATTATGCATGCCTATTTTCAAATGCTAACATCAAAAATCATAGCCAGCAATAGTCACTTCTGATAAATTTTGACTACTCAGTAGTGCATCGAAATGAAAAAAAAAAAAGGCATTCAAAGACAGTGTAGCTTCTGTAAATTCCTCTGCTGTTATTGGTACAAAAAGTTTCAATGAACCACATGCTTAGCCACCATCCAGTCGATGAACTTCTTGAAAGTCCTGCTAGAATGACCGCCTTCTGCAACACTTCTCATAGCCATCTCCTTAAGTTCTGAAGCTCTCGCCATCAAATTTTCATCACCAAGAACTTGCTCCACCTTATTCTGAATCTCTTCGCGCAGGACTATCCCACTTTTGTCTCGATCGAACTTCAGTCCCACTTTCCAAACATCACAAATGTAGGTCTCATTAAGGAACTGGTCAGCGAAGTATGGCCAGCACAAGAAAGGCAACCCATTACTTACACCTTCCATGGTCGAGTTCCACCCACAATGTGTCAGGAAACAGGCAATGGAAGAGTGATTCAGAACCTTTTGTTGAGGTGTCCAACCAACCATACAGCCACGAGTAGCTACTCTTTCTCGAAATCCTTCAGGATAGGCATTTGTCTCATTGACAATATCAGGCCTGACAACCCATAAGAACGGCCGACCAGAGAGTTCAAGCCCCAGAGCCAGTTCTTGGAATTGTGTTTTGTCAAAAATAGTGAAGCTGCCAAATGCAGCATAGATGACTGATTTGGGTGGCTGTTGGTCCAGCCATTTCAAGCAACTTGAGTCTTCTGGCCAGAAGTATCCAATTGACTCTCCTAGCCTGTTACTTGCCAGAAGTGGTCCTATTGGTAGAATTCTTGGAGAAAAAGTGAATGCTGCCGGCTCAAGATCATAAGCTGAGTTGCAAATTATCCAGTCTGCTTCCTTGACTATCTTGTTGGTTTTAATCATGAGATCAAATATTATTTTCTGCGTGGAGAAGTCGCCAACGCAGGTCCATACAAGGTTTGCGGTGTTCATTCCAGGCATCTCTGGACCCAATTGAATCATCTTGTTCTTCAGTGGAGTTCCTTCACGGAATAAAATTTAAAAGAAATTAAGTATTGTCAGAATATAAAATATTTTCATAGTCTTTCTTTAATTGTGCATCAGAATGAAGCTTGAAATGTGTCTAATGAATCCTACTTTTGCCTACCGTTACTGTGCTCAATTCTGAGGGACTAGTTTCTAGGATCAGTTTGAACATGAGATGTTCAGTGTTAAGCAATCATTTTCCTATTCTCCCTGTTCTTGTTTTGCATATTCTGAGAAACCAAAAGTACTTGGTGCTGTCCGTAATGTCATGCATGTTCCGACAAATAAAATTATGCATTATTTTTATAAATAGATTATAGATTTTATTCTATCCTGAAGCTGCTGTGTTTTTTATTCTGAAATGATCTCAAATCAATGTAATATATTGAAACAAAATACTTAAAAATCATTTTAATGGAGAATAATCTCACCATCCTCGTCGATGATTCCATCATCAGTTAGCTTCTGGATACTAAGTAACGAGATCAATAGAGAGGCAGCTGCAGGCCAAAAGACAGCGCGGCGGATTTTCATCTTCTCTGACACTTCGAGAGCCCATGACATACTCCAATCAGAAATGACACAGTTAATCCTTTCATCTTCAGAAGTATTAATTCTGTTGATAAGCTCTTCTAGCTTTGTAGGCATGACCTGAAAGATTGATTCTGTCAACTTGCCTAGCTCATTCCTATCCTCCCAGGGCTCCAGCCCGTCGGGGATTGAAACTAGACTGATAGGATCCCCAAAAGTGTCTTTCTTCAATGCATTCAAGACCCTCTTGTGATTATACTCAGTGTTTACAAATGTGATTCTGCATCCTTCTTTCACTAACCATTGAGACAGTTCCATGAAAGGGATCACATGGCCTTGGGCTGGATACGGGATCACTAAGATATGTGGTCTACACATATTTAGATATTACTTCTTTAACTCAGTTCATGCAACTTCATTTATGTATATATAAATGGTAGAAATTTACGAAAAATGCCCAATTTTTAGACTTATTTACTAAAATTCACCCAGTTTTCATTTATTACACTTTTACCTTAACATCTTTATTTTCATACTCTTTATTTTCTCTTTTACCCCTTGTTATTTTCTCCCTTTTTTGTTTTTTTATTTTTTCTTCTCCACCTCATCTTTTTTCTTTTTTATTTTTATTTCATAGTATTTTCTCTCTTATTTATTTATTTTTTTCTTTTTTTCTCATTGTTTCCTTCTCTTTTTTTAATTAATGAAAATTTAGGTAATATCATTATTATTTTTCATTTTTTTAAGTCATTATTTTTCTATTAGTTTTTTTTTATTTTTATTTTATTAAGCTCTTCAATTTTTTCATATTCAATAGCAGTTAGATTATGACTTTTCTCTTTTTTTTTCTTCTTATTTTTTTATTTTTTATTTTTTATTTTTCTCTTTTCTTTCTTTTTTCCTTTCTCTCTTTTTCTATTTTTATTTTATTCTTATTTTTTATTTCATTTTTTCTTCTCTATTTTTTAAATTATTATTTTCTTATTTCTTTTTTCATTTCTTTCTCTTTTTTTCTTTTCTTCTTTTTTTAATTAATGGAGAATTAGCCAAAATAATAATAATAATAATAATAATAATAATAATAATAATAATAATAATAATAATAATTATTATTATTATTATTATTATTATTATTATTATTATTATTATTATTATTATGTTCTTTTTTCATCAATTTAAATTTTTATTTTCATCTTTTTATTTTTTTTTCTACTTCTCTTTTTTTTTCTCTTACTTTTTTTCTTTTCCTCTTTTTTTTTTATAAATTTTTATTTTAATATTTTTTTCTTATTATTCCTTTTTTATTTTTATTTTTTCTACTTTTTTATTTTATTTTTTAAAATTTTTATTTTCTTTTTATTTTTTAATTCCTATTTTTCTTTTTTCTTTTCCTTTTTTTAAAAAAATTAAATTTTTTTCAAGAGGTACAAGAATTGAGACCCCACATCTCCATTATATTATTAGGTAGCGTGTATTTAATTTTGTTGCTTTTTGGTTTACTTTTATTTTTGATATTTTTTTAAATGTGCAGGGAAGATGGAGGTGCTTTTGGTGCTTCTAGTTCTACTTTAGTAAATATTGTTCGTTCTAAAAAGGGTGTTAAAAATAAAAATAAAAAAAAGTGAATGCAAAGGCAATGAAGGTGGAGGGGATTATGAGAATAAAGAAGCTTATGATTCAAAGTTTTATTGAAGTTGTTGGTGGCTATGATGAGTTAAAGAATTCTGTTGGGGTATATTCTGTTTTATTAGTTTTGTATCTTTTTGGTTTATTTTTAGTTTTTGATACGGATCATATACGAAAAATACTTCATTCTTTTTTGTAATTAGTAATCAAATTTAGTAAATGTTGTTGGTTCTAAAAAGGGTTTTGAAAATAAGAAAAGTGATTGTAAAGGTAGTGAAGGTGGAGGGGATGCTGAGAATAAAGAAGCTTATGATTCAAAGTTTTATTGAAACTGCTGGTGGTGATGATGAGTTAAAGGATTCTGTTGGGGTATGTTATATTTTGTTATTTTTGTATCTTTTTTGTTTCTAATACAAATCATACACAAAAAATACTTCATTCTCTATTATAAATATTAACCAAGTTTAGTAGATGTTGTTGGTTCTAAAAAGGATGTTGAAAATAAGAAAAGTAAATGTAAAGGCAGTGAAGGTAAAAGGAATAGTGAGAATAAAGAATCTTATGATTCAAAGTTTTATTGAAGTTGTTGGTAGTGGTGACGAGTTAAAGGATTCTCGTGGGGTATGCTTTGTTTTATTATTTTTGTATCTTTTATGTTTCTTTTTAGTTTTTGATACGGATCATATATTAATCATATACGAAAAATACTTCATTCACTATTGTAATTATTAACCAAGTTTAGTAGATGTTGTTAATTCTAAAAAGGGTTTTGAAAATAAGAAAACTAAATGTAAAGGTAGTGAAAGTGGAGGGGATGGTGAGAATAAAGAAGCTTATGATTCAAAATTTTATTGAAGTTGTTGGTGGTAGTGATGAATTAAAGGATTATGTTGGGGTATATTCTATTTTATTATTTTTGTATCTTTTTTATTTATTTTTAGTTTCTTATATGGATCATATATGAATCATATATGAAAAACACTTCATTCTCTATTGTTATTAACCATAAATGGAAAATACTTCATTCTGTAATGTAATGAAGCATTCAATCAAAAAGAGAACTTATTTTAATAGGGTATCAGCATAATTAAAAGTTAAGAATAAAATTAATAATTTATTTTGAATAAATTTTTAAATTTAATTTCTTATATCTAAACATGTACTAATCAAATACATACCATATACGGATCATATACAGATCATATGCGAAAAATACTTTTATTCTCTATTTTAATTATTAACCATATACGGAAAAATCTTAATTCTTTATTGTAATTATTAAATTTTTTTGAAAGTATTATATTCAATTGTTAAATATATAATATATAAAAAATTAATAAAATTATTGAGGGTAAACATTTTTTTATATAAAAAATTTTTTGAAAAATTTATAATTATTAAGTGACGTAGCAGAAGCTTAGGAAATTGGATAAATATTGCTCAACATTGAATCGTGTATGACTACCGTCTAATAATCTTCTATAACCTATTGATTTGCGCACAAATGCCATGAAATATGCATCAATAATCATTGATTCACATAAGGAATACCAAATATTGGAAAAAATAAATTTGATTTAATAATTCAACAAAAGTCATCCTCAAACAACCCCAAAGAGAAAAATAAATAGAGTTTAGGAAAAAACCCTAAAAACAAAAAAGGAAGAAAAGACAAAAAAATCCAAAAAAGGAACATAAACTTTGAAGCCAAATTTAGGGGCCTAAATGAAAAAACTTGGGCCCAAAGATCAGTTACTATTGAAAAAGTTGTAGCACCTATTATAGAGGTCTGAGTTAGCTTCAATTTGATATATTATGGGTCTGTGGTTCAATTGGGGTCGCCACAACTGTCCATTTAAAGCCCAAGTGTGCATGCCCATTTTGTCAAACCCATCCATAAACGTCAATGCAATCTCATCCACATCATTAAGTATACAATGTATTTGTCACGACCCAAAACAGGAGTCATGACCGGCGCTAGGGAACGGGAATTCTTTCGAATCCGGAACCCGTAGCAAGCCTAAAAATAAAAATAAATCATGCAATAACAATAACCATATAATATATATATGTGCAGCGGAAAATAAAATCATAAATATCATAAATATTACAATATCATCCATCACAACTGGATATAATTCAAAACTCATCACATCGCATATATAATCTCATAAATGTGTAATCTTTATACAAATCCAGTTTTACTATAATACATCTCTTTAAAACAAATACTTTAATTCACAACTACTGCAGTATCTAGAGTAAATAAATAAGACTCAAGTAGACAATTTACATAAAGAAGCCGGGGCGGAAGAAATCCGGCGTATCGACCTGCTATTGAGGTCTGAGGAAGTTGACTCTCCTGAAAAATAGTCAACGGAGGGGAGTCAGACCTCACTGAGTGAATTACTATAGTATATATACATACACTCTAAGTGATAATGCATACAGTCAACAGTATATGAGTAATATGTATATATACAGGCAAGTTCATACAGATGCAGAAAAATCATTTTTATATATTTTGTCTGAAAATCAACTTTTATGAAGGATCACATAGAACCCTAGAATATCGCAACCTCAGAAAAATAGTGTTAAACAACACTCTAGCCATACAGGCTCACTGATTCCAAATATATCCACTTAATCCATTTGGACAGTAGACTGGCCCCGAGACACTAAGTCAACTGAGCTCCAGCAGTCTAACTGCCAGTGTGATTGGCCCCGAGACACTTGGTCAACCGAGCTCCAGCAATCACACCCAAACCACATCTCACATATATCAATAATCATAATCAAATCAATATCCACAAATAAGTTAGTAATATAGCCTAAATACTATAGGCGTACCGGTACGTACTCGGTCCTAGTGCTGCCCACTAGGTAGCACGTTCTATAGATATCCTTCATTAATAATATAAATCATTCATTCACAATAAATGATGCATGAATTTAAATAAATCAACAATATAAACCATATATATACCGAAAATATACCAAACATAAACCAGGTATATTTTGAGTATATATATACGTCAAATAAATTCAATCAAATCATGAATTAAACTAAAAATATATTTAAAAACATTTTAAATATATTTTATTAATAAAACATGTATATAATTTATTATATACCAAAAATATACCGAAAATATACTTGAATATAAATCATGTTATTTATGCATATTTAGTCAAAATAAAACATGCATTTTCTAAATCATGCATCCTAAGCATATATATATAATATAGTAACTCACCTACTGCGCTCCACGAGACAGGTCCGACGGGCCTGGTCCACTAACCCTCGGTCTCGGCGCAACTAAACAAGAAATAATTATTCGACATCAGAATAACCCTAACAGAAATCCTAGAATTCAATCTAGAGTATTAAAATACAGAATCAAAAATTAGGGTTCGACTGGATATCACGTTTTACGAGAATTCTACCGGAAATCCGGCAGAACCTCCCCTGTAAAACAGACATCTCTCTACTCAAAAGAGTAGAGCCGACCCTGCAAAGAAAATACACTTCGAAAATAACACCATGAACAATCACAACCCCTCGGTCGGACTCCAGACTACAATCTGTCGACCGGGGTCCACAAACATAGAAAATATATTCAAATATACCAAAAATATCCTTAAATCATAAAAATACATTTTATAAATAAAAATTACATAATTGACCTTGAAACACTATAAAAAATCGATTAAAACTCATTTTATTTGAAAAACCGTATATTATATATATAATTGAAAATAATTCACGAAAAATAGTTTTAATTAGTTAAAAATACTAAATAATTTATAGAAATCATTTTTATACCTTAAATAAACATTAAAACCAATTAAATTACATTTTTAGACAATTTAGGGTAAAATTACCAAAATACCCCTATATATATATATATACCTAAATTACTTCAAAAATTCACCAAAAATCATACAATTATCCAAAATTAATTTTCTCAACATATTTATCAATAATATAAATATTTAACTCAATTTACCAATTAAATTCAAATAAAAACACAATTAACTTAATTTTACAAAATCACATAAACTTCAATAATTAAAAATAAATACTTAGAAATTCATAAAAATTCCAAATAAATTCCTATAATTCATTTCAACACCTAATTCAACCATAAACTCCAATTTCATAATTTAAATAATTAATTTCCGAAAATTCGAAAATAATATTAAAATATTCAAAAATACCCAAAAATCCAAACAACCTCCAAAAATTCTACAAAAATTCATACATGAAGATTAAGCTACCAGGAACAACATTTGTGAAGGAAGTTTCCATGAATCATCCAAATTGAAGCTCAAAAAAATCGAAAACCAAAAGTGGCCGAAATATTCAACTCAAAACCTAAGCAATTCTAGACCGTTTTAGCTCAAACAAAAGCTAGAATAACACTCACCGGAGCTCAAGGAGAAGATAGAGACCGGCGGTGTCGAAAACGGTGGCCGGAGGAGGGAGAAACCACGTGAGGAATAGTGGTGGTCCGGCGGGTGTCTACGGGAGAAGAAGAAGAAGAAGAAGAAAAAGAAAAAGAAAGAAAAGGAAAGAGAAAAGAAAAGAAAAAGAAAGAAAAAGGAAAAGAAAAAGAAAAAAAAAAAAAAGAAAAAAGAAAAAAATAATAAATTTTAATAATTTAATAATAAATAAAATAATCAAATAATAATAAATAAATAATAAAATATTAGGGTAATAATAAACCCTAATTAAATATACACACACAGGCTTTATTTAATAATTTAAAAATATGTATGAGTTCATGCAAACCCGTAAATACATTTAGAATAATTAATAATACATTGTTTACGTGAAAATTTCCCCAAAAATGAAAGTCCCGGGAAAATTTTACGTAAAATACTGAAAATAATAGACAGTAATTAAAATAGGTTTAAAATACATATCAACTCATAAAAACATCATATAAAATACAAAAATTATTGACACTGTATATCCCGGTACAGTGTAAAAATATTTTTAAAAACACGGGATATTACAGTCTTCCCCCCTTACAGGAATTCGTCCCCGAATTCTAAAAACAAGATTACAAAATCAGGAAGGAAAGAGATACGGGTAAGAAGCTCGCATCTCAGCTTCAGTCTCCCACGTATGCTCTTCAACTCTGTCGCTACGCCACAAAACCTTGACCATCGGAATCTGCTTCGATCGCAACTGTCGAACTTGAAAATCAACGATCGCCACAGGTTCTTCCACAAACGTCAAATCTTCACTCACTTCCACACTGTCAGGCTGCAACACATGTGAAGGATCTGAGATATACTTCCTCAACATCGAGATATGAAATACTGGATGCACCTGCGACATACTCGGAGGCAAATCCAACCGATATGCAACAGTGCCAACTCTCTCCAGAATCTCAAACGGTCCAATATATCTCGGTGCTAACTTACCCTTCCTGCCAAATCTCATCACACCCTTCATCGGAGATACTTTCAGAAAAACGAAATCTCCAACCTGAAACTCCACATCTCTGCGCCTAGGATCCGCATAACTCTTCTGTCTGCTAACTGCGATCTCTAATCTGCGCTTGATCACGGCGACTTTCTCTGCAGCATCTTGAACCATCTCTGGTCCAGTCAAAGCTCTCTCACCAATCTCATCCCAACTCAACGGGGATCTACACTTCCTTCCATATAACGCCTCATACGGTGCCATGCCAATACTGCTATGGTAGCTGTTATTATATGCAAACTCAACAAGCGACAAATGATCATCCCAGCTACCTCCCAAATCCAAGACACACATCCTCAACATATCTTCCAGTGTCTGGATCGTCCTCTCAGACTGGCCATCTGTCTGAGGATGAAAAGCAGTACTGAAATCCAACCTAGTGCCCATCGCTTCCTGCAACTTCTGCCAGAAACGAGAAGTAAACACCGAACCTCTATCTGACACAATGGACACAGGTACTCCATGAAGGCATACAATATGCTTCACATACAACTTCGCCAATCTAGCAACTGAATATGTGGCTCTCACAGGCAAGAAATGTGCAGACTTCGTCAATCTGTCTACAATCACCCAGATGGAATCGTATCCATCCTTCGAACGAGGTAAACCGACTACAAAATCCATAGCTATCCTTTCCCACTTCCACTCGGGAATAGGAAGAGGCTGAAGCTTCCCAGAAGGCTTCTGATGTTCGGCTTTCACTTGCTGACACGTCAAGCACTTAGCAACATAATCAGCAACATTCTTCTTCAATCCATCCCACCAGTATAGATCTCTGATACTGTGGTACATCTTAGTAACACCAGGATGAACGCTGTAAGCTGTAGAATGTGCTTCCTCTAAAATCTCTTCTCTCAAATCATCCACATCAGGAACACACAATCTACCACTGATCCACAACACACCATCATCATCAAGTGTGAAATCAGTGAACTTCCCTGCTCTGACATTCTCTGCAAGCTCTTCCAGAATAGGATCTCGGCTCTGAGCTGCTTTAATCCTATCCCTTAGTACAGATCGTACTTTAAACTGAGCTAACAGTCCACCTGATCTACTGATCTTCATCATCAGACCTTGATCCACCATCAGATGCAACTCTTGGATCAATGGTCTCCTCTCAACACCAATGTGAGCAAGACTACCTGAAGACTTCCTACTCAAGGCATCTGCTACCACATTAGCTTTACCCGGATGGTAAAGAATCTCGCAATCATAATCCTTCAACAATTCCAACCATCTTCTCTGCCTCAGATTCAAATCTCGCTGCTGAAAAATGTACTTAAGGCTCTTGTGATCAGTAAATATCTCACAAGTCACCCCGTACAAATAATGTCTCCAAATCTTCAAAGCGAAGATCACTGCAGCCATCTCCAGATCATGTGTAGGATAGTTCTGCTCATGCTTCTTCAACTGCCTCGAAGCATAGGCTATCACCCTTCCATTCTGCATCAACACACAACCAAGACCAATTCTAGAGGCATCACAGTAAACTGTGAACTTATCCACACTATTAGGCAAAGCTAATACTGGCGCTGTGGTCAACTTCTCCTTCAACAACTGAAAACTATTCTCACAAGCTTCTGACCACTCGAATCTAACATTCTTCTGAGTCAAGCGAGTCATAGGGGCTGCTATCTTGGAAAAATCCTGCACAAACCGCCTATAATACCCGGCTAAACCCAGAAAACTCCGAATCTCAGTAACTGAAGTAGGTCTAGGCCACTCAGATACTGCCTCAACCTTCTGTGGATCAACCCAAATACCTTCTTTAGACACTACGTGTCCAAGAAAAGAAACACTCTCCATCCAGAAATCACACTTCGAGAATTTAGCATAAAGCTGATGATCTCTCAGTGTCTGCAGTACAATCCTCAAGTGATATACATGCTCTTCCATACTCCTCGAATATACCAGTATATCATCAATGAAGACTACCACAAACTGATCCACATACGGTCGGAATACTCTGTTCATCAGGTCCATAAAAGCTGCTGGTGCATTAGTCAAACCAAAAGACATCACCAGAAACTCATAATGGCCATATCGAGTGCGGAACGCTGTCTTAGGAATATCAGCTTCACTAATCCGCAGCTGATGATAACCCGACCTCAAGTCAATCTTAGAAAAGAATTGTGCACCCTGGAGCTGATCAAACAAATCATCTATCCTCGGGAGAGGATACTTGTTCTTCACTGTAACCTTATTCAACTCTCTGTAATCAATGCACAGTCTCAGGGTACCATCCTTCTTCTTCACAAACAGGACTGGTGCACCCCAAGGAGAAACACTAGGTCTAATAAAACCTTTATCCAACAACTCTTGCAATTGCTCCTTCAACTCTCTCAACTCTGCAGGAGCCATACGATAGGGTGTCATAGATATAGGAGTAATACCTGGAACCACATCAATACAGAACTCAATCTCTCTATGAGGTGGTAAACCTGGCAACTCCTCGGGAAAAACATCAGGAAACTCACAAACAACAGGAACATCTGTGAGTGACAACTTCTCCACTGACGTATCCCTGACCAATGCCAAATATCCCTGACAACCTTTCCTCAATAACTTCCTAGCCGTAATAACAGAAATAAGATTCTGAGGTGTTGAACTCCTATCACCAACAAACTTAAAATCTTCTTCACCAGGAATTCTAAAAATCACCTCCTTATTCCTGCAATCAACCACGGCAAAATGCTGAGACAACCAATCCATTCCCAAAATAACATCGAACTCCATCACGTCCAACAAAATCAAATCAGCGGGTAATTCTCTATCTTCCACGAGAACTGGACAACCAGAAAGAACAATATCGGCGTCCAAAGAATCGCTCAGAGGAGTGGCAACAGACAAAGGAAAAGCCATCCTCGAAGCTTGCCAACAAGATTTAGAAGCAAAAATAGGAGAAACAAACGAATGCGTGGCACCCGGATCAAACAAAACCAAAGCATCCAGGTAACAAACAGAAAGAATACCTGCCACGACTGCATTAGATGCCTGAGCATCCTGCTGAGTCAGATGAAAGACTCTGGCCTGGCCTCGACCTCCCTGCTGACTGGTAGAAGTCTGGCCAACACCTCTGGTACCTCCTCTCGTACCTCTACCACGACTCTGCTGTGGAACAAACTGAGTAGAACTCTGATGCTGGGCTGGTGGTAACTGAAATGGCATAGGTGCAGCACTAGCAATCGACTGCTGTGGGAATCGCAGAATCTGCTGCTGCTGATATCCGGGATAAGGACACGATCTGGCAAAATGTCCTGTCTGTCCGCATCTGAAACATGTCAACGGTGTCAGATAACACGGTCCTTGATGGACTCTACCACAAGTCTGACAAACACTGGCCGCTGATCCAGAACTACGACCACTGCTGCTGCTCGAAGCACCTGACCCAAATCTGAACGATCTACGCTGACCTCCACGGCCATGTCTACTGCTCCGATGCACTCGCTGCTGCTGTCTCTGACTCTGCCGAGTCAAACCTCGCTGCTGACTACTCGATCCAACATGAAAACTCGAATACGGAGTAGCCTGCAATCCACTCGACTGAACTCCCAACTGGTAATAATCAGGCATCGCTCCCTGCCTAACTAACCTCAGCTCAATCTCCTTGGCTAACTCGATCACAGACTCCAGAGTAAGACCTGCTGTGGGCATACCAGCAAAAGCTGAACCCAAACCAGTAACATAGGTAGTAACAGCGAAATACTGATCTCGCATCAGATCCTCAGCATATCTACCCAGACGAAGAAACTCTCGGGTATACTCCTCTACTGATCGATCTCCACGAGAAATACTAGTCAGACGAAGACGATAGCTCAAACGAAGAGGCTCTGGACAAAATCTCCTCATAAATCGCTCTCGAAACTGAGCCCATGTCATCGTCATCATAAAGGGCTGGATCATCTGAATAAACCAATCCAAAGCTGGTCCCTCAACAGACAACTCAACAATCATGATCCTCTGGTACTCGGTATGAGCAGTCCGAGTCCTAGTCTCAATCGCATGCAGAAAATCTAAAGGATCAGAAGTACCATCAAAAGCAATCCTGCCAACTCTGGCATAGAACAAAGCTGCCTCAGGGTCAGACATACCCTGCTGATAGGCAGGCTGAACAGGTTGAACAACAGGAGGAACAGGAATATCAAATTCAGGCTCAACAGGCTCCTCGTCCTGTAACTCTCTCTGCCTACGACGACCTGCCGCTCCTCGAGGTCTACCCCTGCCACGACCTCTACGTCTAACTGGCTGCTCAGGAGGTAAAACCTCATCCTGAAAAGACTCATCATCCTCGGCCTCAACGACCGGTGGAGCGACACGCACTCGCCTCCTCATTCTGAAAAGACAAACGGAAAGATTCAGACAAAACAGACAACGGAGGAATAACGCTGAAAACTACAACAAGGAATACTCATCAAGACATACTCGAACCTAATACACTGCAGTAGTCCAACAGAAAACACAACTTTAAAACTAGGGCCACAACTCACATAACTAAGCCCTGACACAGAACTCCATTCTGATACGAACTTCGCTCTGATACCAACTTTGTCACGACCCAAAACAGGAGTCATGACCGGCGCTAGGGAACGGGAATTCTTTCGAATCCGGAACCCGTAGCAAGCCTAAAAATAAAAATAAATCATGCAATAACAATAACCATATAATATATATATGTGCAGCGGAAAATAAAATCATAAATATCATAAATATTACAATATCATCCATCACAACTGGATATAATTCAAAACTCATCACATCGCATATATAATCTCATAAATGTGTAATCTTTATACAAATCCAGTTTTACTATAATACATCTCTTTAAAACAAATACTTTAATTCACAACTACTGCAGTATCTAGAGTAAATAAATAAGACTCAAGTAGACAATTTACATAAAGAAGCCGGGGCGGAAGAAATCCGGCGTATCGACCTGCTACTGAGGTCTGAGGAAGTTGACTCTCCTGAAAAATAGTCAACGGAGGGGAGTCAGACCTCACTGAGTGAATTACTATAGTATATATACATACACTCTAAGTGATAATGCATACAGTCAACAGTATATGAGTAATATGTATATATACAGGCAAGTTCATACAGATGCAGAAAAATCATTTTTATATATTTTGTCTGAAAATCAACTTTTATGAAGGATCACATAGAACCCTAGAATATCGCAACCTCAGAAAAATAGTGTTAAACAACACTCTAGCCATACAGGCTCACTGATTCCAAATATATCCACTTAATCCATTTGGACAGTAGACTGGCCCCGAGACACTAAGTCAACTGAGCTCCAGCAGTCTAACTGCCAGTGTGATTGGCCCCGAGACACTTGGTCAACCGAGCTCCAGCAATCACACCCAAACCACATCTCACATATATCAATAATCATAATCAAATCAATATCCACAAATAAGTTAGTAATATAGCCTAAATACTATAGGCGTACCGGTACGTACTCGGTCCTAGTGCTGCCCACTAGGTAGCACGTTCTATAGATATCCTTCATTAATAATATAAATCATTCATTCACAATAAATGATGCATGAATTTAAATAAATCAACAATATAAACCATATATATACCGAAAATATACCAAACATAAACCAGGTATATTTTGAGTATATATATACGTCAAATAAATTCAATCAAATCATGAATTAAACTAAAAATATATTTAAAAACATTTTAAATATATTTTATTAATAAAACATGTATATAATTTATTATATACCAAAAATATACCGAAAATATACTTGAATATAAATCATGTTATTTATGCATATTTAGTCAAAATAAAACATGCATTTTCTAAATCATGCATCCTAAGCATATATATATAATATAGTAACTCACCTACTGCGCTCCACGAGACAGGTCCGACGGGCCTGGTCCACTAACCCTCGGTCTCGGCGCAACTAAACAAGAAATAATTATTCGACATCAGAATAACCCTAACAGAAATCCTAGAATTCAATCTAGAGTATTAAAATACAGAATCAAAAATTAGGGTTCGACTGGATATCACGTTTTACGAGAATTCTACCGGAAATCCGGCAGAACCTCCCCTGTAAAACAGACATCTCTCTACTCAAAAGAGTAGAGCCGACCCTGCAAAGAAAATACACTTCGAAAATAACACCATGAACAATCACAACCCCTCGGTCGGACTCCAGACTACAATCTGTCGACCGGGGTCCACAAACATAGAAAATATATTCAAATATACCAAAAATATCCTTAAATCATAAAAATACATTTTATAAATAAAAATTACATAATTGACCTTGAAACACTATAAAAAATCGATTAAAACTCATTTTATTTGAAAAACCGTATATTATATATATAATTGAAAATAATTCACGAAAAATAGTTTTAATTAGTTAAAAATACTAAATAATTTATAGAAATCATTTTTATACCTTAAATAAACATTAAAACCAATTAAATTACATTTTTAGACAATTTAGGGTAAAATTACCAAAATACCCCTATATATATATATATACCTAAATTACTTCAAAAATTCACCAAAAATCATACAATTATCCAAAATTAATTTTCTCAACATATTTATCAATAATATAAATATTTAACTCAATTTACCAATTAAATTCAAATAAAAACACAATTAACTTAATTTTACAAAATCACATAAACTTCAATAATTAAAAATAAATACTTAGAAATTCATAAAAATTACAAATAAATTCCTATAATTCATTTCAACACCTAATTCAACCATAAACTCCAATTTCATAATTTAAATAATTAATTTCCGAAAATTCGAAAATAATATTAAAATATTCAAAAATACCCAAAAATCCAAACAACCTCCAAAAATTCTACAAAAATTCATACATGAAGATTAAGCTACCAGGAACAACATTTGTGAAGGAAGTTTCCATGAATCATCCAAATTGAAGCTCAAAAAAATCGAAAACCAAAAGTGGCCGAAATATTCAACTCAAAACCTAAGCAATTCTAGACCGTTTTAGCTCAAACAAAAGCTAGAATAACACTCACCGGAGCTCAAGGAGAAGATAGAGACCGGCGGTGTCGAAAACGGTGGCCGGAGGAGGGAGAAACCACGTGAGGAATAGTGGTGGTCCGGCGGGTGTCTACGGGAGAAGAAGAAGAAGAAGAAGAAAAAGAAAAAGAAAGAAAAGGAAAGAGAAAAGAAAAGAAAAAGAAAGAAAAAGGAAAAGAAAAAGAAAAAAAAAAAAAAAGAAAAAAGAAAAAAATAATAAATTTTAATAATTTAATAATAAATAAAATAATCAAATAATAATAAATAAATAATAAAATATTAGGGTAATAATAAACCCTAATTAAATATACACACACAGGCTTTATTTAATAATTTAAAAATATGTATGAGTTCATGCAAACCCGTAAATACATTTAGAATAATTAATAATACATTGTTTACGTGAAAATTTCCCCAAAAATGAAAGTCCCGGGAAAATTTTACGTAAAATACTGAAAATAATAGACAGTAATTAAAATAGGTTTAAAATACATATCAACTCATAAAAACATCATATAAAATACAAAAATTATTGACACTGTATATCCCGGTACAGTGTAAAAATATTTTTAAAAACACGGGATATTACAGTATTGGAAACGTAAAATATAATTAAAGTATACTAAGTTGTAAAAAATATATACAACAATATTTCTTTAATCAAAGGCAGTGTCCACTTAACAAGTATCCCTTCTTCACTTCTTTTACCAGTCATAAGCTCTAACAAAACTACACCGAAACCAAAAACATCACAAGCTTTGCAAGGACCCCCACCAATCCCACTCTAATACTAACTGTAATAACCTTAATATTTTTAAAATTATTTATAAATAAATATCAAGAATTTCGATGTTAATGATTTTTTTTTATCTTATATTGTTATTATTTTATTTTATTGAATTGTTATATCTAATTATTGAATTTAAAAATTTATTTGGCAACTATTATATCTAAAGATATTATAATTAGTAATAATGTTATTGTCACTATTATTGTTATTATTATCTTATTATTATTACTACATGCATGTACATTATTTTATTTTAATTTTCATTATTTTTATGTAGCATTATTATTGTTATTTTTATTATTATTAATAGCATTATTTTAAATTAGGGTTATTTTTGTTATTGTTAGGTGTTGTGTGTGTGTGTGTGTGTGTGTGTGTGTGTGTGTGTGTGTGTGTGTGTGTGTATGCATATACATGTGTGACATAATACATATATTATGGGTTAGTTGACTATATATTTGAGTGTGTGGTTGGGTTAGTTAACTATATTATTATTATGGACAAAAGGCTTGTGTTTTATTCCATTTTCAGACCACTTCATTACTTCTCCTCCTTTCCATTCTCTATCCCATTCTTCCTCCTGCTCTTCCTCTCTCGATGCCCCTTCTCCTCACACCATCACCACCATCTGTTTCTTCTTCTATTCCTTGTTGTCCCTGCACAGAACCATTGATCCAGCCTTCCCTTTCTTCTTCGGGCAAGGATAGCAGCCAACAGCTTCCAGCTCCTGCTGCAACGCCTAGCTCCTCTGCCACCTACAGCCACCGAAGACAGCAACAACTCTGGCACCAGGTGATAGCTCCACCTTCCTCTGTCCTTAAATCGCTTCGGTAGGGTTATGTGGGTTAGGAGTTAGTTAGTTTTGCCTAGGGGTTATATGGTTCGTATTTTATTTTGGTTGTTAATTAGTTGTTTTTTGTTAGTTGGGTAGTGACTTATATGAATTGAGTTTATTTTAATTTTTGGTTAATTAATATAATATTTGCTTAATTACTCAGAATTTATTTTCAATATTTGGTTAATTTTGGGTTGATTTATGTATATATTAATTGATTTAAACTTATTTTAGTTGATTTTAATTATAGTTGAATATTTTAAAAATATAAATTGAATTTTTTTTTGTTAATTATGTTAATTAATTATTTTGGTTGGAAATTTGAGTTAGTTTGTGTTAGTAGTTTAAGTTAGTAATTTTAGTGTTAATAATAGATTTTAGTGAATTTATATAATTTTTGAGGAATTATTAATATTATGTGATTTTTGGAATTATAGGTTAATTGTGTAATTTTATCAAAATTATAGTTAAATATTATGTTCTAAATGATTTTAGAATTTTATAGGGTATTAAATTAATTTTTATAAATTATTTACTATTTTTAGCTAATTAATGCTAATTTTCAAAAATTATATTCAAATAATATATTATTTACTATTTTGGTGATTAAATGGATTTTAAATTACTTTTATTATTTAATTAAGCTATTTGAATAATTAAATGTGAAAGTGACTATTTTATATTGAATATTTGGAAAAATTGGATTTTTATATAATTATATTAATTATTTTGAGATTTTTATTAACTATTGTGAAAAAATATTTATATTTAGTGTTTTGATGTTTAAATAAATTATATTGCGATTTATTATTGATTTTTATGGATTTTAACAATTTTAATATATTATTATTTAATATTTATTTTATTGTATATTGTGAACCTCGGTTAGGGATTTGAGTAATTCGGGGTCTCAACCCAAGGTGTTGAACTTGTATGAAGTTTAGAAGTATATTTGCTTGCAGGATTAACTCTACTTCTGTAGAGGGATGTTCATTTTACATAGGAGACTCTACCGAATTTTTGATAGATTTCTTATAAAACGTGACATCAAGTCAATCCTAAGTTTTGAATTCTGAGTCGAGTCTTCATTAGAAATTCTAGAAGTTTGGGTTTCTGCTTTCTAATAGTCATTTTATTTTCTATCTTTTAGCCACCCCTCCGGTCGCGTCTACCAGTCAAGGTCGGACACGATGTAGCAGAGGAGCGCATCCATCTTGTAAGTTAATTTTCGATTTGTATGTTGGGTTTTTCAAATTAAAACATATTAAATTCTGATGAATTTAATTTTACAAGATTTTAATCGGTATTCTTTAAATAATGTTGCATGATTTAATTTATAGTTGATTTATTTTATTTTTATTTACTGTAAATTTCCTTATTTTATTTTCATTTATTTTAAATAAACTATAGTAGAACGACTACCTAATGGATTTCATCAGGACCGTGTGCGCACCAGTGGAATATTGGATTATATTGATTATATTACTGGGGCCAATGGTCTGGTGATGCTTTGCTCTCGGACACCACCAGTAATATGATATTTGATTATTGATTAAAATACTAGGGCTGAAGGTCTAGTGATGCTTTGCTCTCAGACACTGCTAGTAAAGTTGGATTTTATATTTATTAAAGCATTGGGGCCGATGGTCTGGTAATGTTTTATTCTCGAACACCGCCAATGATATTGGATTAAGTGATGTAACTGTGGTTGTATATCCTAGTGATGCTTTGCTCTCAGGATCCGGCAGTCTTGGATATAAGTGAACTGAGTGGCTATTAGATTTGAGGACTAGGGTTCTACCTAGTTTTTATACTATAATGTTTTAAAAGCATTTAAAATTTATTCCTCCTTTGGAAAAATAGGTTTCTTATATGTATATTGATAATTGCATTTTACTATTAAAAATTACACCCTTTAGTCTCTTTTTAATTTAATAACATTTCATTTTAGTTGCATAATTTTCCATTTTCTGCATAATAATTAATAAATTTGCATTTAGAAAATATTAGGACATTTATATAAAATATAGATATAATTATGCATTAATTAAATAAATTAGGAGTTTTATGTTTTCTGTCTAATTTTTGTATTCTTCTCACTGAGTTTCTATTTTCTCTATAGAAATTAAATGCGTGAAGAAAAGTCAAAGAATAGAACACAGGCGTGCAAAACTCAGGCTTGAAGAATGCACAGTCATGCAATGCCATGCACGGTTGTGCCAAGAAATGAAGGACATAGCACACGGTTGTGTGAAGCATCACACGGCTATGCCATTATGAGGTATGCAAGATGCACGGTCGTGCAAGGCATGACACGGTTATGTCATCTTTGCACTATAAGGTAGCACAGCCATGCTCATGGGCACACAGCCGTGTCATTCTTTCCCTATAAGTGTGCACATCCATGCAAGTCCAGCTATGCTTGTACATTTAAGGAATTTCCACTCAGATGCATGCATCACATGCAACCCTATTTCTAAGGATATAAGAGCATCTTAAACGGGGGGTAGCAAGGAACAAGGGCAGAGGGTAGAAAATATAGTAGACATAGCAAAATAAAGAGAGATAAAGACAGAGAGATAGAGAGACAGAGAAAATGATTGAAGAAATAGAGACAAGAAACAAAAACTATTTTCTCTATACTTTTTTTTCTTTTATATTCATTTATTCCTGTTTTTAATAATTTACATTATGTGTAACTAAACTCTTTTAGAGTTTGGATTCATATAGCCAAGATTAGTGCTTGTCTGGATATTATTTTATTACAATTAATTATCATCGGTCAATTTCTCAGGTTTTGCTTCATTAATCTTGTGTTTAATTTAGGCCCGATTAAATGCATGCCTGTAGATAAATTTATGACAACAAAAGTTGCATGATTTGTTAGTTTGTGAAACCTGTGATTCTAGGGACCCTTAATCATGAAAGTAAATAAGACCTTAAGGGATTAATAGATTGTTAAGGAACTTAATAAACCTGAGTAATTCATTAGACCATGAGAATAGGTTGTGTTTGCTTTAGGTATGCCTGAGTGACTTTGAAAGAAGCCTTAGGAATTTATGAACAGCCTACCCTTAACTAAGATTTATTAACTGAATTAACAAAATAATGTAATTCAAGTAAGTGCCTGGTGAATGAATCCAAGCTCTAGATTTTAAATCTTGAATTTCTTTAGATATAATATGTTTACATTAGCATTCTGTTTATTTATTAATTTAATCTTCCAGTTTAAAATCATGCATTCTATTAGCTTGTAAGAGGCAAGATCACACTTAGTGCTAGAATTTCTCATCTCCTTATGGGAACGATACTCACTCATAATATATTACTTATAACGAGTCGTACACTTGCGAAAACTGCTCCAACAAGTTTTTGGTGCCATTTCTGAGGAGATTGGCGAATACCTACATTAGGATAGACTTTTGTTTCTACGAGACTAATAGTTTTATTCTTGTTTTATTAATTGTGTTTAACTTTTTCTTTTCAGGAACCTAATTTTTGTTTATACAAACAAGATCCCAAAATCCTAGATTAGAGGAGCTTAATCAATAGATTGAAAAAAATAGAATAAGAGGAGACAAAGACTCAGAGCAATGGCAGGACAGGGAGCTCCAGGTAGAGCTCTAGAATAATATGGTGTACCTAGTCTGACAAGAAGTCAGAATTTTATAGTGAAACCCAGCATCAAAGCCAACACCTTTGAAATTAAACTAGCCTACATCCATATGGTTTCATTATACCAGTTCATAGGACTACCTTCAGAGGACCCTAATGCCCACCTGGCTTCATTCTTGGATATCTATGACACCTTCAAGATGAATGGAGTCAGTCCAAATGCAATCAAACTCAAATTGTTTCCATTTTCCTTAAGGGATAAAGCCAAGGTATGGTTGAGTTCATTAACCCCAAATTCAATCACTTCATGGGACCTTCTCTCTAAGGCTTTCTTGACAAAGTATTATCCACCTAGAAAGACTACTAAGTATCATCAAGAATTAGCTGGATTTAAGCAGTAGCATGGTGAATCACTGTATAAAGCTTGGGAGAGATTTAAAGATTTACAGAAAAATCATCCTCACCATGGAATTCCAAACTAGTTATTGATGTAGACCTTTTACCAGGGACTGTCAGAATCTCTGTAGATTACAATAGATGCCACTGCTCAAGGCTCTTTTATGAGTAAAACACCAGCAGATGCATACACACTTTTGGAGAAGATGGCATCCAATAACTACCAATGGCATAGAGAAAAAAACCAACCCAAGAAAGTTTTTGGACTTTATGAAGTCGATGGTTTAAGCATGGTGAATGCCAAATTGGACTCTTTTACAAAAAAATTTAAAGAAGCTAAATTTTGCAGGACATCCATCTCAGGTACTCTGCTATGAGGTATGTAGAGTAGGGCATGCTACAATTGACTATCAGCAAGGCAATCCTTACTCTCAGGGCTGCTCAATTCAACAACTTAATGCTTTAAATAATTACAATGGCAGACCCCAAGGGGAACCCTTACTCTAATACTTATAACCCAAGATGGAGAAATCACTCAAATTTTTAATGGTCAAATAAAGGTGGACACCAAACTCTAAATCTATAATAGGGATACAAGCCTCCACCCCCACTAGGTTTTCAACAGAAGAACATGGCTTCTCAATGCGAACCCAAATCCATTATGGAATTAATGATGGAAAATTTCATCCAAACACAAAACAAGGTAATGCAAACGGTTCAGGACAACCTCAAACATCATGAGAAAAATTTCAAGTGGTACGATGCTAAGATGGAATAATTGACCAAACATGTTAAGTTACTAGAGAATTAAGTCACTTCTCAAGCAAGTTCATCCAATTTTTGCCAACCAGGTCACTTTCCAAGCCAGCCTCAAAACCCGAGAGAGCAAGCCCAAGCAGTAACTCTGCGAAGTGGGAAGAATGTACTAGAGGCTGAATCCAAGAATAAAGAATGGGAAGTTAAGCTAAAGACCACTCAGTAACCATAGGTAGAAGCACAGGAGCCAAAGATAATCTAGACTTCTTGCTTACCATTCCCTCAGAGGATGCATAACTCTACTCTAGATAAATAATTTAAAAAAGTCTTAAAGGTGTTTAAACAACTGGAAATCACCAGTCCTCTCTTGGAAGCAGTTACTTAAATGCCCAAGTATGCCAAATTTTTGAAAGACATCATGTCCAATAAAAGGAATTGGGATAATTATGATTCTATTCCAATAAATGAGAAGTGCAGTGCAGTGATTAAAAATAAGCTTCCTCAAAAGCTTAAGGATCCAGGGAGTATCACTATACCTTGTATTATGGCTAAATTTTCTATTAGTAGAGCTCTTTATGATCTAGGAGCTAGTGTCACTATAATGCCTTTATCTCTCTACAGGAAATTGAACATAGGTGAACCCAAATTAATAAATATTTCTTTACAACTAGTTGATAAGTCTATTGTCTAAATTGAAGGGATCTTGGAAGAAATACCAATCAAGGTTGGAGAATTTTATGTACCCTATGACATTGTAATATTAGAGATGGAAAAAGATTCTCAAATTCTCATAATTTTAGGAAGACCATTCTTAGCCACTGATGGTGCTATAATTGATGTGAAGCGAGGTAAATCAAACTCAAAATTGGAGAAGAAACAGTTGAGTTTGATGTATTCCAAATGATGAAAGATCTTTCATTAATAAAGACCTGCTTCAGAGTAAATGTTATCCAAAACTGTGTAGAGAAAATATTCAGGAGGAAATACCCTAACGATCCACTAGAAGCAAGCCTAACCCGAGATACAGATTATGATGAAGAAGATCCTGAGGTAGTAACTTTCATAAACACCCTACATGCCTCTCTTGTACTGCCTAAAGGTAAGTCAATAAGGTATGACCCCTTACCCTCTCATGATTTATATACTATTTGTGCTTTAAAAGAGGAAGACACACCAAAAGTTGAACTTAAACAACTTCCTCTTGATTTAAGGTATGCTTTTCTAGGACCTAATTCTACTTATTCTATTATTATTAATGCATAATTAAATGGTGAACAAGTAGATAAGTTGCTTAGAAGATTCAGAGACCATAGAAAGATCATAGGGTATACCATCGATGACCTTAAAGGGATTAGCCCTTCTTTTTGCATACATAGGATGCATTTAGAGGAAGATTGTTCACCCTCCATTGAGCATTAAAGAAGACTTAATCCTAATATGAAGGAAGTGGTTAAAAAGGAAATAATGAAATTATTAGATGCCAGTATAATTTACCCAATCTTTGACAGTAATTGGGTTAGCCCTATCCATGTGGTCCCAAAGAAATGTGGTATAACTGTGATTAAAAATGAACATAATGAATTGATCCCCACTAGGATAGTTATAGGATGGAGGATGTGTATAGATTACAGGAAACTGAACAAGGCTACTAGGAAAGACCATTTTCCTCTTCCTTTCATTAACCAGCTTTTAAAGAGACTTGCACAGAACTCATTTTTCTGTTATCTAGATGGATACTCTAGATTTTTTCATATTCCTATACACCCTGAGGACCAAGAAAAAACCACATTCACATGTCCCTATGGCATTTTTGCTTACAGACGCATGCCCTTTGGGCTATACAATGCCCCTGTAACCTTTCAGAGGTGTATGATGGCAATCTTTTCTGAATTTATTGAAAATATTATGGAAGTGTTCATGGATAACTTCTCTGTATATGGTTCTTCATTTGATGATTGCCTTAATAATCTATCTAGAGTTTTGCAGAGATATGAAGAGGTCAATTTGGTTCTGAACTGGGAGA
Source organism: Mallotus nudiflorus (assembly GCA_947683625.1). NCBI lineage: Eukaryota > Viridiplantae > Streptophyta > Magnoliopsida > Malpighiales > Euphorbiaceae > Mallotus > Mallotus nudiflorus. The sequence continues at coordinate 272,522 of CANTUR010000472.1, read as the reverse complement.
AAAGCCACTTCATGGTCACAAAAGGAGTTGTTTTGGGACACTTAGTATTTGACAAGGACATAGAGGTGGATAGAAAAAAATTTGAAGTCATTGAAAAGCTTCCACCTCCCACTAGTGTTAAAGGAATCCACAATTTCCTAGGACATACAGGGTTTTACAGAAGATTCATTAAGGATTTCTCAAAGATTGTAAAACCCCTTACTAATATGCTTGCTAAAGATGCCCTGTTTGTTTTTAATAAAGATTTTTTGGATGCATTTTGCAGGATAAAGGAGGCTCTGATATCTGCTCCAATTCTGTAACCACCTGACTGAACCTCCCCTTTGAAGTAATGTGTGATGCCAACGACTATGTTATTGGTGTTGTTTTAAGGCAAATGAGAGACAAACAGGCATATTCCATTTACTATGCCAGCCACACCCAAGATGAAGCTCAATTGAATTATGCCACCACTGAGAAAGAGCTTCTTCCTGTTATTTTCGCCATTGATAAATTTTGCTCTTATTTGATAGGTAGCAAAGTGATTATATTCACTGATCATGCAACTTTGAAGTACCTCCTCTCCAAGAAAGATGCCAAACCTCATTTGATAAAGTGGATACTGCTCCTATAAGAATTTATCTTGGAGATTAAGGATAAGAATGGAGCAGAGAATGTTATAGTTAACCACCTATCTAGGTTGGAACTGTCAGGGAAAGGTTCTAAATTACCAATTAATGACTATTTCAAAGGAGAACAGTTGATGCAAATGCAAGTTTCAGTACCCTAGTATGTAGATTTTATCAATTTCCTAGTATGTGGAGTGTTACCACCTGATCTTACCTACTAGCAGAAGAAAAAGTTTTTCTCTGACATTAAATATTATTATTAGGAGGAACCTCTTCTATAAAAGAGATGTGGAGATGGACTAATTAGGAGATGCCTTCCAGAGGATGAGATTCAAGCCGTCTTAACACATTGGCATTCCCTTAAATATAGAGGACATTTTAGCTCTACTAAGACCGCAGCCAAGGTCCTCCAAAGTGGTTTTTACTGGCCAACTCTTTTCCAAGATGCTAGACGGTTTGTGGTGAATTGTGACAGATACTAGAGAATGGGGAACATAGGAAGAAGGAATGAAATGCCTTTGATTGAAATACTGGAAATTAAAATTTTTGATGTTTGGGGATTGGATTTTATGGGGCCCTTTCCAAGCTCACTAGGGAATAAATATATATTAGTTGGGGTGGACTATATATCTAAGTGGGTAGAAGCTTTAGCATCCCCAACTAATGATCCTAGGACAGTAACCAGATTTCTCAAAAAGAATATATTTTCCAGATTTGGGACACCAAGGGCAATCATCAGTGATGGGGTTACACACTTTTGTAACCACTAATTTGAGAGCTTATTAAAGAAATATGGCATGACTCACAAAGTCACTACTCCCTATCACCCTCAGACTAGTGGACAGATTGAGATTTCTAATAAAGCCATCAAGTCCATTATGGAGAAGACAGTATCAGCATCAAGAAAAAACTGGTCTTCTAAGTTAGATGATGCTCTATGGGCCTACAGAACTATATTTAAGACCCCAATTGATGCTTCTCCATTCAGACTCCTCTATTGGAAATCTTATCATCTACTAGTGGAATTGAAACACAGAGCTTTTTGGGCTACAAAATTTCTAAACTTTGATATGCAGAAGGCTGGTGATCAGAGACTTTTCTGATTGAATGAACTTGAGGAATTCAGACTAACTTCTTATGAGAATGCCAAGATTTATAAGGAAAGAATAAAAAGATGGCATGATAAGCATATTCTGAAAAGAGAGTTCAAAGTAGGAGACCAAGTTCTATTATTTAACTCTAGACTGAAACTATTTCCAGGAAAGTTGAAATCAAGGTAGTCAGGACCTTTTACTATTAAATAGGTCTATCCACATAGAGCAGTAGAGATATGGAGTCATAACTCTGGTTCACTTAAAGTCAATGGCCAAAGGTTGAAGCTTTATCATCAGTTTGAGGAAATTCCAGCAAGAGCATCTCCTGCACTTTTGTCGCCTGCCTGACCTCTACTGCATTAAGTCAAGCTTATGACTTTAAATAAAGAACTTCTTGGGAGATAACCCAAGTGTTATTTATTTGTTCTTTTCAAAAAAATTTAGTTAGTTTGATTCCCCTGAGGAGCTCTATTCTTTATGCAGATTTTTTAATACCTGGGATATACATATAGCAAAGACTATTCTCAAGTTATCAGTGATATCTAGAATACATATTACTACAGCATTAAGAAATAAATTAAGGAAGTTTTATTTACTTTTTTTCATTTATATTTTTTTTATTTTGTGTGTATGCTTAAATATTTTGTTGATTTGAAAATATTTGGAGTGATTTTGAATGACAATTTTAAGTAGGGACATATGTTATTATATTTCACGTGGTATGCATGCATATTGAGGGCCAAGCTTTTTAAACATAACATGGGCATGCCATAAAATGACACACCCGTGCAAACGGGTACCAAAACATGGTCGTGCCTCACCTAGCACAGCCATGTCATTTTGTCCCTTCAGTCAACACGGTCGTGCCCTGTCCAACACGGCTGTGTGATATTTGTGCCTTCAATAAGTATGGTTGTGCCCCCTAAAGCACGATCGTGTCATTCTTATGCATGCATTTTGCACAGTTGTGCCCTCACCAACACGACCATGCCATTCTCATGCTCACAATATGCACAATTGTGCCTCACCAAACACGGCCATATGATTTGCAAGCTTTTAATGTGCACGGGCATGTGCATTATCCATGTATTCACATGTAGCATGGGCATGTAGATTCTAGAGGCATGTGACTTTTCATTTTTATGTGAACCATCTAACACCCCTTTTTGACCTCCACTGTCCCAAAATCTCTAAAACACTTTTTCAAATTCTTTTTTTGTCAACTTTTCATTTTATATTTTATTCTCTATTTTTTATTTCTATTTTCTTTTCATGGATTCTAAACACTTCCTTTCACTTGCAGTGCAACACATTGAGGACAATGTAAAATTCAAGTGTGGGGGAGCATTTACTTACTTTATCTTTTTAGTATTTTATCTTATTAATTTTGAGTAATTTTTCATTTATTTATTGCATTTCTAAAAAAATAAAATAAATTATCCCACACTTTTATTTTTGCTAACTTGTTATAATTATAAGCTTTGTATATTACAATTAAAATTAGTTAGTCTAGTTGATGCATTATGTGGTTAATTTTTGTAAAATGTAGTTTAAAGCTTTGTTAATATTTGAGACTTAGACTTTTTAACTTTTAATCAACCTAAATATATACCTCTCTTTTGTTTTATTTAAAAAGGATTTTTGGATAAAATTTTTGCAATCATGAGATTTGGATAAATTTTTATTATTAGGAAAACCTTTTTTCTATTATATGATAATTCAACTGTAAAAACAAAAAGGATTAGAGGAGCAACAATCTCCATTCTACTCCAATGCTCAAATTGAGTATGAGTAATCCAAAGGTACCTAATGGCAGTATTCATGCTCAGTAATACAGGAGCGGTAAGGAATACTAAAGTTGGGAAGGATTCTAATCCAACATAAATAAATAAAAATAAAATAAAATAAAATTTCAGCTGGTTATCATATCTAGCTTAAGGGTTGACTAATAATTTAAATATGTTTGACTTTCCTTGGTTTATAAGTTTTAATTCATCAATTCTTATGAATAATTCATTTGAGAGGTATGCTTCACTTCGTAATATTTGCAGTCTTTTTCTCAATTTATCAACTTAGTTTTGCTAAATAATACTTGTATTAACCCTTTACTGTATTGATTAAAATATCTGTAATTTTATTTCAATATGCTCATATTATTGTTATAATAAGGTTCTTGCCTAAGGATAAGTAAAAGTTCAAGTGTGGGGGTATTTGATAATTGCATTTTACTATTAAAAATTACACTCTTTAGTCTCTTTTTAATTTAATAACATTTCATTTTAGTTGCATAATTTTTTATTTTCTATATAATAATTAATAAATTTAGCATTTAGAAAATATTAGGACATTTAAATAAAATATAGATATAATCATGCATTAATTAAATAAATTAGGAGTTTTATGTTTTTTGTCTAATTTTTGTATTTTTCTCACTGAGTTTCTATTTTCTCTGTAGAAATTAAATGCATGAAGAAAATTTAAAGATCAAGAAAGTCAAAGAATAGAACATGGGTGTGCAAAACTCAGGCTTGAAGAATGCATGGCCATGCACGGTTGTACCAAGAAATGAAGGACATAGCACACGACCGTGTGAAGCATCACACGGCCGTGCCATTATAAGGTATGCAAGATGCATGGTCATGCAAAGCATGACACGACTATGTCATCTTTGCACTACAAGGTAGCACGGCCATGCTCATAGGCACACAGCCATGTCATTCTTTCCCTATAAGTGTGCATGGTCGTGCAAGTCTAGCTATGCTTGTACATTTAAGAAATTTCCACTCGGACGCATGCATCACACGTAACCCTAAATCTGAGGATATAAGAGCATCTTAAATGGGGGTAGTAAGGAAAGAGGGGAGAGGGCAGAAAATATAACAAATAGAGCAAAACAGAAAGAGACAGAGATAGAGAGACGGAGAGATGGAGAAGAGGATTGAAGAAACAGAGACTATTTTCTCCAAACTTCTTCTTATTTTATATTCATTTGTTCATGTCTTTAATAATTTACATTATGTGTAACTAAACTCTTTTAGAGTTTGGATTCATGTAGCTAGGATTACTGCTTGTTTGGATATTATTTTATTATAGTTAATTATCATCGGTCAATTTCTCAGGTTTTGCTTCATTAATTTTGTGTTTAATTTAAGCCCAATTAAATGCATGCCTGTGGATAAATTTATGACAATGAAAGTTGCATGATTTGTTAGCTCATAAAATCTGTGATTCTAGGGACCCTTTATCATGAAAGTAGATAAGACCTTAGGGGATTAATAGAATGTTAAGGAACTTAATAAACCTGAATAATTCATTAGACCATGAGAATAAGTTGTGTTTGCTTTAGGTATGCCTAAGTGACTTTGAAAGAAGCCTTAGGAATTTATGAACAGCCTACCCTTGACTAAGATTTATTAACTAAATTAACAAAATCCTGTACTTCAAGCAAATGCTTGGTGAATGAATCCAAGATCTAGATTTTAAATCCTGAATTTCTTTAGATATAATCTGTTTACATTAGCATTCTGTTTATTTATTAATTTAATATTCTAGTTTAAAATCATTCATTCTATTAGCTTGAAAGAGGCAAGATCACACTTAGTGCTAGAATTTCTCATCTCCCTGTGAGAACGATACTCACTCATAATTTATTACTTGTAATGAGTCATACACTTATGAAAACTACTCCAACAAGTTTTTGGCAATGTTGCTGGGGAGATGGCAAATACCTACATTAGTCTACCTATACCATCCAAAATAAGGTATGCCATTTTGTAATTGATGGGGGAAGTTGTGAAAATATTGTGTCTGATGAGGCTATCCAAAAATTAAAAATTCAAATCAAGAAACATCTTAAGAATTACAAGGTAGCTTGGCTTAAAAAAGGCGGTGAAGTTTCAACGTCTAAGCGTACCTTGATTCCTTTTTCAATTGATCTGAAATATAAAGATACTGTTTGGTGTGATGTTGTTGCCATGGATGCATTCCACTTGCTTTTAGGAAGGCCTTGGCAATATGATAGGGATGTTACTCATAATGGGCGAACTAACACATATAGTTTTATGTTTAAGGGGTTTATAATTGTATTTATGCTTAGTAGACAGGTGTTCAAAAAGCCTAAGCAAGAAGGTGTTGGAGTTGGAGTCAATACACTATTGTCCTTAGCCTAATTTAATGAGAAGTTGTAAGAGTCAGACATAGGGTATATGTTAGTAGGGAAGGAAGTGACCGACTCAACCCATGTTCCTGAGGTTGTCGCTCCACTTATTGCAGAATTTGGTGATTTGTTTCCTGAGGAGTTACTAGAAGGATTGCCACCTTTACGTGACATTCAGCACCATATTAATTTGGTGCCTGGAGCAGCCTTGCCCAACAGACCACATTATCATATGAGTCCCAGTGAGCATGAGGAATTGCGTTGACAAGTGGAAGAGCTACTAATCAAAGGCCATATTAGAGAGAGCATAAACCTCTTTCCCTCCTTCATTAACCTCTAATTGATTCTCAATTTTTGATATCTAAGATTAAAGAAGCAACAACAAAAAGGTTAAAGAGAATCTAAAATTGAGAATCAATCAGAGGTTAATGAAGGAGGGAAAGAGATGAGGGAGATGTGAGTTTTTTTTGTTTTTCGTTGAAGCGGAGGCAGAGATGAAGGCAAGCATGAAGAGGCAAAGGTACGCATGAAGAGAAAAAGGAAAAGAAGGAAGAGGAAGAGAGAGCAACACTTTTTTTTTTTTTTACATCATCTATGTTAATAAGAGGAGTAGACATGGAGATAATTATTTTTAGGGTTTTGAAACATTTTAGTAAATAATGAAAAGTGAGTGCATTTTGATGAATAGAAACCCTTTTTTAGGCATTTATGTTAAAATCCCTATAAATGGCTGAATTAGAAAGCCACTTATCATGGCATTGTCTTCATATGTGCCTCGCACATTTTAGTTTTGAAACTAGGAATCTGCTATCATTGTCTTCCTAACAGGGCTAAGAAGAATATATGCAGGGCCCTCCATTTATATATATATTATATAATTTTGTGATAAAAAAAATGAATTCTTTTCTGAAGTTTTTCAAAATTATAAATAATATAAAATTTTATTTATATTCATTTATATCCAAAGAAAAATTAAGTAATTTAGTTATATTATCAATCAAAAAGAACTCAATTTCTAAACTTAAATATAAAAATTTAATTAGAGATTTTACATTTTAAAAGGTAAGAAAAATAAATTTTAACTAATTTTAACATTTATTTATATTATATTAAAAAAATTTTGCCTAGGATCCCGGATATCCTTGAGCCGGCCCTATTACCTTACTGTGTTATAGTCTTTTTTTTTTTTTTATTGGATCAATAGCTTTTGCTTGGCTTATGTTTTTGTTTTACACTGGTTCTTAGTTACTATTCATTTGTATTTTCTTATCGTTCCAAACTTAATGTCCCAATCAATTATGCTTATAGAGTAATAGAAAGATACATTCGAGGCCTTGGAACTTAATAGGGACATGGATGTGACTCCTCCCCTGTAAGTGCATCGCTGCTAAAACCTACAAAGGAAGTCACTGTCATGTGCATTAGTTTTTCGATGCTAACAATAAAATTTTAGCCAGCAATTCTTGTATCTGGCTCAGCATCTAATTAGATTTTTAGAAGTCATGATTCCCTAAGCAATAAAATTTGACCTGCCCTTTTCAGAAATTTCTGAGTTAATATAGCAACACTTTTGTTAAAAATCATCACTAGCTAATTAGCTGATAATAATAAAGTTCAAGTTTTTGGTGGATTAAAAGTTAGATCAAACTTTACAGGCAACTATTACGGCAAAAAATTATTTTAAGTAATTTCAAGTTTGAATCAGAGCCTATATTGTCACATTAAATTAGTTGTTAAAAAGTATTTGTTATCCTTATAGTTTTATTTGAGTGAAATGAATTAGTTATAATATAATACAGTCGATGGAGATAATTTATAAAAACAAAATGTTAATGCAAACTTAAAACCTAAGTTTTGTTGCCACCCACCCACGTGATCTTCATGCACGTATGTTTTAAAAGTTTTGCATGAGGCACATCATTTCTTTTTCAGTGCATGAATTTTACACTAAAGTTGGACGTTCATGAGAGGCAAAACATAAAAATAAGCTTGAAATGCTTCAAGGAGTGGATTTCTTCATGGCACCATACACAGACATCCATAATTTGCATGAAAAACATGTGTTTGTGTGAGGTGCGTCTTCGAGAACAAAGGGACCTGAATTTGTGTTTGCAAAGTGGCGTGTATGGTGTGCAATAAGGGGTGTGCTAGAGAGAAAAGGGTGATGAGTGGTCTATTTTAATAGTGAATTTGATTTTTTTTTTTTTTGGATAATTAAAAGAGATTTTGCTCATGCATAGTTTAAGTGGAGTTGGATGTTTTGTAAGAAGGACGACATGGACTTGAAATAAGGATTACAGAGTATATCTTGATTGAGGACACCATGTATTTGTGCTTGCTAATGTCAGCAGGTTTCTAAGCTGTTGAAGTCAATAGAATAAAACTTTATTAAAGGGCAACATTCATTTTTCTGCAGAAAAAGTTGCAGTTGTGCTTCAACAACAGCAAAAACTTTAAAAAAGCCATGAACGTAATGCTTAAATCTGCATCCATTCGATAAAATTCTTGTCCAATCTTATCCTTTATTTCTTCGCGCGTGATGATTCCATTTTCACTTTTGTTGAACTTCAATCCCACCTTCCAAACATCGTAAATATAGCTCTCGTCAGGAAATTGATCAGCAAAGTATGGCCACCACAAGAAAGGGACACCATTAGATATACTTTCCACGGTGGAGTTCCAACCACAGTGGCTCAAGAAACAGGCAATAGAAGGGAAGCTCAGAACCTTCTGCTGAGGAGCCCATCCAACCATCTGCCCATGGCTGCCTACTCTCCCCTGAAACCCTTCTAGATAAGCACCTGTGTCGCTGGTAATATCCGGCCTTACGACCCACAAGAATGGCCTTCCTGAGAGCTCAAGTCCTAGTGCTATTTCTTGGAACTGGTTTCTGTCAAAAACAGTGAAACTGCCAAATGCAACATATATAACTGATTTGGGTGGCTGTTGGTCCATCCATTTCAAACAAGTAGAATCTTCCTGCCAGAAATGCCCAGCTGAATCTCCTTGTCTATTGCTTGCCAGAAGTGATCCTATAGGTAGAATCTGTGGGGACAATGCGAATGCTCCAGGCTTAAGGTCATATGCAGAGTTACAAATTATCCACTCGGCCACTTTCCAAGACCTGTTGTTTTTCATCAAAACATCAAATAGAAATTTCTGTATGCTGAAGTCACCTATGCATTTCCATGAGAAAATCTCAGAGCTTATGGCAGGCATTGTTGGAGCCATCTAAATCATCTGGTTTTTCAGTGGAGTCGGTGTTAAATGTTAAACTTGAAACTAATATATCTATATTTAGCATATGTTAAGTTTAAATAACTATTATTGTTTATTGCTATTAATGTTTATAACTATTATTATTTAAAGTTTACGATGGAATTTACTTAACTATCTTAATTAAGATATATATTTTTAGCATATAGCTATAGTATAAATACCTCATGAATGTTAAATTGTATTCAAGCAATTTTTAAAGAATAAAAAATATATATATATATATAAATTTCAGTATCTCTTCTCTTCCTTTTGATTGTGTTTAAATTTTGTGGGTGTGCATCCGCTTCCAACAAAGTGGTATCATAGCTTTAAAAAATATGGCAGCAAAAGGAGCTTCTCTTTCCTTTCAATACCCACAACTCAACAAAACCAATTATGAGAATTGGTCATCCTTAGTTATCAAGGAGTGTGGGAGGTAGTTGAGAAAGGTGTCAAGGAACCCAACAATGAGGAAGCATTTAATCAAGTTCAAAAATAAGCTTTAGAGAAGGAAAGAAAGAAAGATCAATGTGCACTCACCATCATTCATCAAGGTTTGGATGATGACATGTTTGAGAAAATTACTAATGACCCCACGTCTATCATGTTAAGAAATTGGGCTCCATGGACTCAAACATGCTTAGGCTTCATAATGGGTTTGGAGTGTTGGGCCTGCACCAATCGGGCTTGAAATTGTAATCTCTAATTGGGCCTCCAAAATGTTGAAACGAGCCTTCATCATAGGGTTGTCTACCACCAAAAAGGTCTTAGATATTTGGATGGTGGCTCCCCTTCAATTATATGCCCATTCTTTTCTTTTTTTCTTTCCAATGTGGGATTGTTCCCACTTCATTCTCAAACACTCCCCCTCAAGTGCAACTAGGCTTTGCTCTCTTTGGGCCTAGTTGTCACTTGCATCGTCAGGACTGATCCAAACCTAGCCTCCTTCTTTTTGCTTTATTGTTGCCTATAGTCTCTCTAAATCACCTCAAGCTTCAAACTTCACTAGTCCAGAATTGGCCCTCTTTAGCTCTATTGTCTTCTCTAGTCTTCATGTGGTCCATGGGCCTCATAAATCTCCAAGTCCAACCTCCTTTCTTTAAGTTGATCACTTGGGCTTCTAACATTAACTTGGGCCTTAGCATCCATATAGGCCTCTAGGATCTTATTGGCCTATTAGGGCACACGTGGGCTCTGATACCACTTTATTGGAAGCGGATGGGCACCCATATAATTTAAACACACTCAAAAAGAAGAGAAGAGATACTAAGATTTATATATATATATATACTATATATATTATTCTCTAAAAATTGCTTAAGTACAATTTAACATTCATGGGGTATTTATACTATAGCTATATACTAAAAATATATATCTTAAGATAGTTAAGTAAATTTCCATCATAAACTTTAAACAATAATTGTTATAAACAATAATAGCAATAAATAATAATAGTTATTTAAATTTAACATATGCTAAATATAGATATAGTAGTTTCAAGTTTAATATTTAACATCCCCCTGTAAACTTGAACTCTTAACAACTTCGAGCTTTAATCACAATTGCTGAAAATTATTATACTTAAGTGGCTTTATGAAAATATCAGTAATTTTATCATTCGTCCTTACATACTCTAATTCAACTTCCTTTTTAGTGATGCACTCTCGGATGAAATGATACCTAATATCAATTTGTTTGCCTCATTGTCAGGTTCCTCGACACCTTTCTCAATAAGCTAAAAAAGAAGCTACCGTAGTCATGATTGATAATAAGTCTGCTCACGCTTAGCAAAAAATTTAGTATTTCATGATCGTAGCAAACATATGAAACTAGGTATCATTTCATCCGAGAGTGCATCACTAAAAAGGAAGTTGAATTGGAGTATGTAAGGATGAATGATCAAATTGATGATATTTTCACAAAGCCACTTAAATATGATAATTTTCAGCAGTTAAGAATAAAGCTCGGAGTTGTTAAGAGTTTAAGTTTATAGGGGAACATTAAATATTAAACTTGAAACTAATATATCTATATTTAGCATATTTTAAGTTTAAATAACTATTATTGTTTATTGCTATTATTGTTTATAACTATTATTATTTAAAGTTCACGATGGAAATTTACTTAACTATCTTAATTAATATATATATTTTTAGTATCTAGCTATAGTATAAATACCCCATGAATTTTAAACTGTATTCAAGAAATTTTCAAAGAATTATATATATATATGTAAGTATTAAGAACTAAAATCTACAACTAACATTTATAATTTCAAGAGCCTTAATTTCTACCAAAGTTAAGATCCACCATATATATCAACCAACCACACCTAATATAGCTTCTAGAATATTTTACAAACAAAGATATACAAAATATCACTTCTCTAACACTCCTCCTAGAGAGTTTACTGGAGATTTAAGTTTTGTCAACTTTTGATTCATGAACTTCATGTCCTCAAATTTGCAGCTCTTTCTTGATGAGCTCCTTGAACTTTGATGATTAATTCAAGTTAATATAGCTTTCATCAAACATCAATTTTTTTAGAGCATTCTCCTCCGTGGTAGGAAAAATCCTCATAACATCAATTTTTTTCATTTTATAGCTGCTCCTCAATGAAATTAATTTCTGCAACTTTAATAACAAATAAACACATGGTTGATCATGTTGTAACAACAACTTTATGCAAGTTTTGTAAATCAAGCAGTTTTGCAACATGCTTTAAGTCACATGCTATTTAAGGACATACTGTAGGTCCTTTCATTCAATTTTTTAAAATTTAAACTTAGAGACTTAAAGGTCTTTAGCAAATTTTCAGCTTAGAGACATGATGATCTTCTTTATTATTTGCAATTTATAGACTTGCAAGTCCTTTTACTTCATATTCCTACAATTTTTAGATATATTGGTCTCTTTAATTCTTCTTATTTTTTCCAGTTTTTAGGCATGCCAGTCCCTCCAAGTTTTAAGACTTATAGGTCCTCTTCAAACACTTTTAAAGGAGTGACTCAAAAATTAAATTTTAGAAAAATGAACACAACAAATAAGAAACTTATGAACACATAAACGTTTGAAGCTGATTTTTCCAAATGATGATAATTCATGACAACAATCATGAAAACAGAGCAAACATTTCATAGAAGGAACATTTAAATTATTTGAACAACATTTTCAAAACTAATTTTTAATAAACAAAGCCCTTTAAAGATTATTAAATCTTTGATACCATGTTGTAAAATTGGAAAGGAAGGACTCTTAACATTCAAAAGAAAAAAAATGGCATAAACATGAACATAATAAAACAAAAATAAGAAATATTGAAAAAGAAATTAATATTAGGTGAATATTAATTATTAAAAAAGGAGACTATCTTTTTGTATAAAAAGAGATAGTTGTAATGTATGTAGTGTGTAAGTGAAGAGAGGACAATCTAATAGTTTCCATGCGAGCCACTAAAGCAAACATTAAGAGCCCTAGAATAGTAGAATTGACAAATACTTTCAAGAGAATAGTTTCTAAAGATGTATTCATGAATATGCTCTCTATGTAAGGCAAGAGAAAGGAGATCTTCTCGTTGTTTGTATCTATGTAGATGATCCTACTTTCACAGGGAATAGTTCATGAATGTTCAATGATTTTAAAAAGGTGATGGCTTAAGAATTTGAGATGAGTGACATGAGACTCATGACGTATTATTAATGAATGGAAGCAAAGTACATGGAAGATTGGATTTTCATCTCACAAGAAGGCTATGTAAAGGAAATACTTAAGAAGTTCAACATGTCATAGTGTAGGTGATGCAGGCATTGAAGAGCAAGCGATTTGATTTCTATAAAACTATGAAAAATTACGGTAGTGACAGTTTTATAATTATCTACAACTTTGGACTTTCAAATTTTGGCAAATCAAGAGCTTAATTTAACTAGAAACGGCTCAATGATCACAAGTCACCAGCTTTGCTTATAAGCTTCATTGCTTTTCAGCAAATTCAATCATTTAGGCCTTCAAAAAGGCAATTTTGTGTTTTAGTTATTTTAGGATTCTTTTTTTCCTACTTCGTTTGGGATTTTTTTAGGGTTTTTCGATTTAAGCTTTTATTTCTTAGACTTTAGCGATGGTTATGAATAAGAGAATTCAAATTCCTTTCAACTTTTCCAAAATTCTTTGAAATTTGATGCCTATTTCCTAAGTTTGAGAATTATAGGTTATAGAAGATTAGTGATTGGTAGTCATGAACGATTTAACAAACACTAATTTTATTTTATCACTCTTTCGCTATGTCAGTTTAGTATCAGAGTTATGCTCCTCGGATAAGATGTCTTGCAGAAGACAGCAATAGCAACAACCATATTAGCAATGTGTAAAAGAGATTTATAAGCATGATGATCTACGTTGCTTTGAGTAGCAGTTCAAATAATGAATGGAACAGATGGATCAATGGATTGAAACCTTCATGGAACAACTCAAGGAGAGAATGGGTGAGTTATTAGTCAATCAAAATAAGGGCAGCCAAATCAGTGACCAGTCCTTAATGTTGATGACCAGGTGAATCCTTTTGCTAAAAATGACTATGGTGATGGTTATTATGATGTACCACATAGATGTCATTGACATCATGCTAAGAATGAGGAAAAGAGATGGTGGGAGGTACGTATGCAAACTAAAACCCCTGAATTTTATGGTACCTTATAACCAGAAGAATTCCTTAACTTGTTGGCCACGGTATAAGAGATCTTGGAATTCAAAGGAGTGCCAGAGGACTGGTGGCAACTAGGTTTTGAGATCGTGCAATAGCTTGGTGGTAGCAAATTAAACATATGCAAGTCCAACTAAGGAAGTCAAAAATTACAACTTAGGAGAAGATGAAGAAACAAAAGCATGCCACGCTTCTTCTTTTTAATTATCAACATTTAATGTACCAATGTTTGTAGAATTTAAGACAAGGGAACTTTCAGTTAATGACTACACCACTAAATTTATCAATTAATTGACCGTAATAATGTGCATGAGACATTGGTTACTCAATATATTGGAGGGTTAACGGAAAAAATCACTGAGATAATTAATATTTTAATCCTATGTCTATTTCCATGGTGCACCAACGGGCATTACAAATTGAAAGGCAACGAATAAGTGGCTTTCTGCAGGCTTCGGGAATCAGAAGTGCAAAAGGCGGTAGTAATGTGAGCCGTACGACTGGCGAAATGGCCCAAGACAGTGTTGTGACCAAATCTAGGGTAGTACCAACCACTGTACAAAAAGCAAGCTTGAGTAATGGTTTTAAGTGTTTTGCATGTTGAGAAGTGGGTCACAGGCAGGATAAAAGTAAGAAGAAGGGAAAAAGGGTGATGTTTGCTGAGATAGATGAGCAATATAAAGATGAAAATGTCATTGACATAACCAATGACCCAATATTTAATCCAGATTCTGTTGATAAAGAGGTCATGACTGGTGAAGTAGGGGCAGCTTTGGTCGTGCAGAGATCCTACCTAATACCTAAAGCTACCAAAGATGATTGGTTGAGAAATAATATTTTTCAGTCTACCTACACTATCAAGGGCAAAGTATGTAGATTTGTGTTTGACGAAGGTAGCTATAAGAATATAATCGCAGTAAAGGCAGTCCCAAAATTAGGGATTTTGATTATAAAGCATCCTAAACCTTACAAATTAGCATGGCTAAAAAAAGGGGCGATGTAACAATGTCAAAGTGTGCCTTAGTTCCCTTTTCTATCAAGTTAAAATATAAAGATGACATTTAGTGTGATGTGATAACCATTGATGCATGTCATTTGTTGTTGGGATGACCGTTGTAATTTAATAGAGATGTAACTCATAATGAGAAGACTAACACATACAATTTAATGTTTGAGGGAGTGAGGATCGTGTTAGTACCTAATAAGGATCATGATTAACCTAAGTAGGAAGACATCAAGGGTTGTGTTAGTTTATTAACTCTATAGCAATTTGACAAGGTAGTGCAAAAATCTAAAGTTGTTTATCTCCTATTTAGGAAGATGGTGGATAAAGAGGTAGTGGTTCTTAATGTAGTTTTACCACTTCTGGAAGAGTTTGGTGATTTGTTTCCAAAAGAATTACCTCAAGGGTTACCTTAAATGTGGGATATCCAACATCAGATTGACCTTGAACCAGGTGCAGCTTTGCCAAATCAACCACACTATAGGATGAGTCCTACTGAACATGATAAGTTAAGGAGGCAAGTGGAAGAGTTGTTGGCTAGAGGTTATATTCGAGAGAGCTTGAGTCCTTGTGTTGTACCAGCCCTTCTGACACCAAAAAAGGATAGTTCTTAGCAAATGTGCATTGATAGTCAAGGCATTAATAAATAACTGTCAGGTATCATTTTCCTATTCCTAGATTGGATTACTTGCTTGATTAACTTAGTGGGGCCATGATTTTTATTAAATTGGATTTGAAGAGTGGTTATCATCAAATTCAGATTCAAGCTAGTGATGAATGGAAAATAGCCTTCAAGATAAGGGAGGGATTGTGTGAATATGGCTAGTCATACTGTTTGGGTTATTGAATTCACCAAGCACCTTCATATGTGTTATGAATTAGATTTTAAGGCCTTTCATTAGTAAATGCATTGTTGTGTATTTTGATGATATTTTTATTTATAGTGCTAACCCGGATTAGCACCTTAGTCAGTTATAAAATGTTCTCACTATGTTGCATAAGGAGAAGTTTTATACAACCATTAAAAAGTGTGCATTTTTTTACTATTAGTGTGTTGTTTCTAGGCTATGTTATGTCAGGTAAAGGACTATAGGTAGATGAATCAAAGGTAAAGGCTATGAAACATTAGCCAAAACCTACTACCATTGCTAAAGCGACGAGTTTCCATGGGTTGACTTCATTTTATAAGGATTTTATTCCATATTTTAGCAACATTATAGCACCTATTACTGACTGTATGAGGCATGTGGGAAAGTTTATGTTAACAGATAAGGCAGAAAAGGCGTTTGAGCTAATTAAATTATGCCTTACTACAGCTCCTATTTTAGTGTTTCCAGATTTTCATTAACCATTTAAGTTGAATTCATATGCTTCTAAGGTGGGAATTGGGGTTGTTCTAATTCAAAACAATAAACCAGTAGCATATTTTAGTGAGAAGTTGCCAAGGCCCAGATTGAGTTATAACACCAATGATGTCGAATTCTATGTTGTGGTACAAGCTATTATGCATTAGCGCCATTATTTGTTTCAGCAGGAGTTTATCTTATATCCACATCTTGAGGCATTAAAGCATTTACATTGGCAAGATAAAATTTTTGCTAAATATACGAGTTGGATTGCTTATTTGCAGAGATTTACTTTTGTGGTGAAGCATAAGTCAGGTGTTACTAATAAGGTGGCTGATGCGTTGAGCAAACGAAAGAGCTTATTGAATCAAATATCCATTGATGTACCTGGTTTTGATTCCTTTACAAAATTATTTAAGACTGACCCATATTTGTCTGCTATTATGGCTAAGGTTAAAGTAGGGGAGAGAACAAACTTCCAGTGGCATAATGGATTTTTATTTAAGGATAATAAACTATGTGTTCCATATTGTAGTTTACGTTTAAAAATTATTAAAGAGTTACATGGTGTAGGGCATGTAGGATGAGACAGAACTATGCAACTAGTGCAAGCTCATTATTTTTGGCCTACCATTCATAGAGAAGTGAAAAAACCGATGCATAAATTTCAAATTTGCCAGGTTTCTATAGGAACAACATCTAACGCGGGTTTGTATAGGCCATTGCTAGTTCCTTCGCAGCCTTGGTTAGAACGCAGCATGGATTTTGTGTTAAGATTACCACATACACAGTGAGGTAATGATTACATATTTGTGGTAGTTTATAATTTTTAAAAAGTGGTGCATTTTATTCCATGTAAGAAAACCACATATGTTGTTTATGTTGCTCAATTATTCTTTAAGGAAATTTATAGACTGCATGGGTTGCCTATATCTATTGTGTCTGATCGAGATACCAAGTTCCTTAGCCATTTTTAGTGAAGTTTATGGAAAATAGTGAACACGTAGCCTATCATCCATAAATAGATGGGCAAACTGAGGTAGTGAATCGGTCTTTAGGTAATTTGCTGAAGTGTTTAGTGGGTGAACATGTGAAGAGCTAGGATTAAAAGTTGTGCCAAGCAGAGTTTGCTCATAATCTTACAATCAACTAGAGCACTGGATTTAGCCCTTTTATTGTGGTGTATTCTATTATGCCAAGAGGACCGATGGATTTGATTCCCCTCCCAGAAAAAATGAGGGCTCATACTAAGGCAAAGGATTTTGTTAATGGATTGCAGGAAGTTTATAAGGTTGTCTAAGAGGCGGCATGTCGAGTTTGATATGGGGGATTATGTATGGGTTGTCCTTACCAAGGAGAGGTTTTATACAAGTGAATATAATAAGTTGTCTGTCAAGAAGATTAGACCAGTGAAAGTCATCGAGAAGATCAATCCTAATGCCTACCGTTTGAAGTTGCCTAGCCACATTCACATTGCAGATGTTTTTTATGTTAAGCATCTAATTCCATATAAAGGTGATTCTTTAAACGAGTCAGATTCATGGGCAAATTCTATCCACCCTAGGGAGACTGATGAGGGCGTAAAAGAGCAAGCGATTCAATTTTTGGAAAAATATGAAAAATTACGATAATGGTAATTTCATAATTATCTACAACTTTGGAGTTTCAGATTTTGGCAAATCAGGAGCCCAAGTTGATTACAATAGCTAATGATCATAAGTCACTAGCTTGGCTTGTGAGCTCCATTGCTTTTTGGGCAAACTCAATCGTTTAGGCCTTCAAAAGGCAATTTTATGTTTTAGTTGTTTTAGCATTCTTTTTTTCCTATTTCATTTACAATTGTTTTAGGGTTTTTCTATTTAAACTTTTGTTTTTGGACTTTAGCGGTCGTTATGAATAAGAGAATTTAAATTCCTTTCAATTTTACCAAAATTCTTTGAATTTTGATGCCTATTTCCTAAGTTTAAGAATTACAAGTTATAGAAGATTAATGATTGATAGTCGTGCACGATTCAACAAACACTAATTTTGTTTTATCACTCTTCCACTATGTCAGTAGGCTAGTTAGCACCCCCATAAAAACCAGAGCAAAGGTACCTAAAATGGAAGAAGACACAGAAAAGGTGAATCCTACCTTATTCAAAAGTATTATGGAAAGTTTACTTGACTTGTACCAAACCTAATATCCTATTTGCAATAGGATTAGTAAGTCGTTTCATGGAGGGCCCATCAACAACACATATAAAAGTAGCCAAGAGGATTTTGTGTTATCCTAAAGGTACCAAATGGTCAATTGCATGGCTTTATATAGCCATTTCTTATGCTAAAAAAAACAAAACCAAATGTCAATCTTTTCAACAGAACCAAATGCATGGCTTTATGTAAGCACCAAATGCATGACTTTTCAACAAAACCAAAACTAAATGTTAAGCTTTTTAATGGCAGACATCAAATTTTTTACTTTAATTCTTTTTCAAGCTTGTATGTTGCTTGTTTTCTTCAAAATGGCAGAGCAAATGACTTTTAAATAGTCATGAAGGATGGCTATTTTCAACCCATCTTTAGCAATTTGTCAACACCAAATTCGATGTTGAGTTCTTCTTTATAAGTGTGCAGCCCCCTTTTTTACTTAATTTCTCATTTTGTTAGTACAAATGGTTAGTACAAAGTTGAATTAATTATTTCCTTATTGAACCTCAAACACACTGATTAAATTGATTAAAAAATTTAAAGCATAATAAAAACAAATTACATAAAGAAATAAATGATAGTAAAAATTAATAAATAAAATAAAATAAGATAAGAATTCTAATAAAAATATAACAAAAAATAACATAAACATGCATAAATCAACCTAAAAAACTACTATACTTAACATATATACAAATACCCCCACACTTACCTTATTGCTTGTTCTCAAGCAAAAAAACAAAAACAACATATATCAACAACACGAACTCAGCACATTAATCAATTTTAACTTGACCAATTAACAAAATCTCCGCTTAATATAAGATTTAAATTGTAAAAATAGAATAAGAAACTCATGGTCAAGAACATATATAAAGATTACCAAGTGGATAGCTAACTCTCTCGTTGAATATACAACGTACACAATGCAAGATTCACAAAGAAGAAAAACAAGCCAGACAACGTTTTTTTACTAGAACTACCTTTAACAAGACAATTTTTTTTTTATAAATTTGCTTGTGGACATTCTATTCATTAGATATTCCCCTATCTTTCTCGCACTACTCAGTATAGAACCCACTGAAAGTTCCTTTATGATACTTATACTCTTTGAAGAGCATTAAAATAAAGGAGCATCCATAAATTTGAATAAGAGATTTCAACTCCCTTCCATAGCAAAATTTTATTTTTTATTTTTATTTTTATTTTTATTTTTATTTTAAAAAAATTAAGGGTCAATTCCAAGAAATTCTAATCACTCAAGCTATCTAACCTGCTATTTCTCTAATTCCTCTTAAATTATGCACATTCACACATTCAAAAAGAGAGTAAGCATTAGAATCATTAAAGTGTAAAAATAGGTCCTTAACCACAGATTGCTCATAATGCTTAAAAACCTCAAAGCAAATATTAAATGAAGATTAAATTAATTAGTCAAGAAAACTATACCAATGTGCCAAGCTCACAAGATTGCAAGCATCAAAGTTATGGGAAATTTGATCATATTCCTACCCCATGCATGAACATAATGTAGAAATAAAACAAAACACATCAAAATTAAAAACACATGAATTTCACCCAAAATGCCATGCCTATATAAAATGCACCCCCTCCCTCCCCTCCCCCCCCCCCACACACACACACACACACATAAAATTTACGTTGCCCTCAATGTGAAATGTAAATGTGACACATAAAAAAATAAACACTAAAAAAAAAAAATTAAAGAAATAACTAAATAAAGAAAGTGAAAAACTCCCCTAATGGTTGACGATGCTGTTATGATATAGCTTCAACCGTGACTGAAACTTGGGTTGATTTAGGAAGTGGAAGAGCTGTGATGATGACCAAATTTTTTCACCTGCAAGAAATTCAAAGCATTTAATTGTAAAAAAAATTATTATTTTTTTCTTCTTTTTTTTAGTATTTTTTTTTAAACAACTTAAATTTAAAAAAAAACAAAAATTAGCAATAAAAAAGATAAAATAAAATGATGAAAGAAAAGAATAAGCAACATAAAATGCCAATTTTTAGGTCTTTAGCATGACCAAAACCAGAATTTTTCGTTGGGCTTAATGAAGGAAAAGAGTATCCTTCTCCTTGGGCATTAGTCCTCCTCGATACACCTTACACCTTTGACCATTCACTTGAAAACATTCTCCTTTTGAATTTATGAGTTCAAGTGCACCATGAGAGAAAACTTATTGTACCTTGAATGGACCACTCCACCTTGATCTTAGTTTCTCTGAAAATAACTTTAGTTTAGAATTGAACAAAAGAACAGGGTCACAAACTCTAAATTCCTTCTTGAGAATATGAGCATCATGCCACTATTTTTTTTTCTCCTTAAAGAGCTTGGTGTTTCCATATGCTTAAAATCGAAGCTCATCCAACTCATTGAGTTGTAACAAACATGTTTCACCAACGGCTATCATGTCAAAGATCAATGCCTTAATGGCCCAATAAGCTTGATGTTCAAGCTCCACGGGCAAATGACAAGCTTTCCCAAAAACTAATTGGTAAGGAGACATACCAATGGGAGTTTTATATGTTGTACGATATGCCCACAAAGCATCATCCAACTTAGACACCCAATCTTTCCTCTAATAACCCACTATTTTCTCTAAAATCTTCTTTATCTCCCTATTAGTGACCTAAAATTGACCGCTGGTTTGAGGGTGATATGGGGTAGTAACTTTATGGTGAACTCCATACCTTTTGAGCAATAACTCAAACTGCTTATTACAAAAGTGTGAGCCTCTATCACTAATCACTGCTCAAGGTACTCCAAATCTACTGAATAATTTCTTAAAAAAGTCTTATTACCACTTTAGCATCATTTATTGGTAAAGGAATAGCTTCCACCCACTTAGATATATAGTTTATCCTAACCAAGATATATTAATTCCTAAAAGATTATGGAAAGGGACCCATAAATCCAATCCCCATACGTTAAAAATCTCCACTTCTTGAATTGATGTGAGTGGCATTTCATTCCTTTTAAAGATATTCCCATGTCTCTGACATCTATCATAATGATCCACATACTCCTTGGTATCTTTGAATAAATTAAGCTAGAAAAACCCACTTTCTAACACCTTTGCAGTGTTTTTGTTGCTCCAAAATGCCCGCCATATGCAGAATCATGACAATGAGATAAAATTTCCAACATTTTAATTTCATGAACACATCTCCTAATTAGCCCATCTTAATAAATCTTGTAGAGAAATGGATTCTCCTATAGATAATGCTTCACCTTATAAAGGAAATGTTTCCTTTGTAGATAGGAAAATTCTTACAGTAACACTCCGCATGGTAAGTAATTAGCAATGTTTGTAAACCATGGAATACTAAAATGTTAAACCACTAGTAACAAAGCATCAGAAAAATCATTATTGATATCCTCTTGTTGCCTTAGTTGTTCATAACCCTCTAACCTAGATAAATGGTTAGCTATAACATTCTCCAAACCTTTTTGTCCTTAATCTCTAAGTCAAACTACTATAAAAGCACCCAATAAATAAGATTTGGTTTTGCATCCTTCTTGGCTAAAAGATATTTTATTGCTACATGATCAGTGAAAATAATAACCTTTGAACCAAGCAAGTATGATTTGAATTTATCAACAGCAAAAACCACCGCAAGCATCTCTTTCTCAATTGTGGTGTAGTTCAATTGAGCCTCTATAAGAGTTGTTTCTAACGTAAAGCTTGTTGTCTTTCCTCTAACCAAGAACCACCCTCATAGCATGATCAATTGCATCATACATGATCCTAAAAGGAAGTGCCCAATCTGGTGTTGCGTTCAAAAGCCACAAACGCACGGATCGTGAATTATAGTATAAAAGATATCTTTCCTACCAGAATTGTATATTGAGTACTAATATCTCTACTTGTATTCATAGCTAGCAAATTAATAAAGTAATTTAGAAAATCAAAATATAAATATAAATAATTAAACTAAGAGAAAATTAAATGATAAAAACATAGAGCTTAGGTTTAGTTTCACTATTCCAATCAAATCATGAACACTTAATTATTTAACACCTTTATTTTAGTTAAGGGTAATTGTTCTAAAATACTTAAAGACTCTCTCAAGTTCAATTAAGCATGTAAAGATTAAAATTTAAACTACTCTCATGGTTAAGAAATTAATCTAAACTCATTAAGTTCCATAACAATTAATTTACAACCGTAGACCCCTGCCTACTGTAATGGTTCCCCAAAGAGCTCGCCTACTCTCATGGTCAAGTGGTCTAAGTCCTATGAGTCATAAGCTAATAAATTCTCCTAACTCTCGTTGGTGAATCTCCCCATAAATATGCAAAAAAGTTGGCTAAGAATAAAAGCATACATTAAGTGCAACTCATAAAATTAACTGAAAATCAAATTAATTAATAAAATCTTATATTCAATCACATCATAGAATACCTACTCCTAACCCAAACCCTAAATAGAGTTTAGCCACACATAGTTCTAGTGGTACAAATAAAATTACAAATAATAAAGTAAATAATAAAAGAATGAAGAAGAAGAATAGATAAAACTCATTTGAGTGCTGCTTTAATCTTCAAACCCTTGTTTGCCTTTATAAGCTCTTGTTTGTGGCTTTTAAGGTCTTCTCTCTTCTTCCTCTCAAAACACCTCTTAGCATCCCCTTTTATAGGCATTGAATGATAGAGCCCAATTGCCTTTGAATTCTCAAGTCTTTTTCAAATAGGAAAACTTATTTTTCTCTGACATGGCCTGGACACAGCCATGTCATGTCCCAATGCTTTCCGACATAGCTTCACACACGACCATGCTTATTTTCGAGTCATCTTCCAACCCCTTGC
Source organism: Mallotus nudiflorus (assembly GCA_947683625.1). NCBI lineage: Eukaryota > Viridiplantae > Streptophyta > Magnoliopsida > Malpighiales > Euphorbiaceae > Mallotus > Mallotus nudiflorus. The sequence continues at coordinate 249,334 of CANTUR010000472.1, read as the reverse complement.
ATGGCCAATAACACGGTCGTGTCATAGCTGTGTCACTCTTCTCTAAATCAGATAAAAAGATCCATGGGCTGAAATATGCATGTGTTTACTGTTCTTTCAGTTCCAAAAGTAAACATGGCTTGCAACACGCCCATGTCATGGCTATGCCATACAAATCCTTGATTTTTTGGAATTCCTTTTTAATCTTTCTTACAAAAAGGGAAACACTAATTAGTTTTTAAATATAAACTTCTAATTGGACTATAATTAAACCAAAAATAATAAAATCCTAAATAAGACTCTAAAATAAAATATTTCCTAATTAACCTAAAATCTACCTATTTAACATTATTTATTAATTCAAAATTCATTAAAATTCAACTCATAAATATGTAATTATTACACATATCAAATTTCGCCACACTAAAGCTTTGTTTGTCCTTAAGCAAAAATCAAATTTAAAATTTAAAGACCAACTCAACTACAACTAAAGAATTGCATTTTCTAAGATATGTAAGCCGATACCACAGAGACTAAAAAATGTTTACTAAAGAAGATAATCAAACAAAAATACATCATATATGAACAATTTAATTATCACAACTCAAGCACATAACTCTTTGAAATTCAATGAACATAACTCCAGAAGAAAAGCATTTAAGCTAATAATTTTTTCTTTGAAAACAAAAATTGGTAGTGAATGCATTTTACGCTCCATTTCACAACATCTTTTCTTTATTTGATAAGTGCATTTAATGCTTTATCTCATAATTTTTTTTATTCTCTCTAATCAAATATTTCCACTCTTAGTCATCCCCCGTCGTTCCTATATTACTAAGCATGGATACTGCCAAGTGGGTCCTTTGGTTACTCTTACTCTAATTAGAGCATTGGAGTAAATCTAGAGCATATAAAAATTTTGATTTAAGTATTGCTCTTACTAAAAAAAGAGAGATTTTTTCTAGAATTACAAACCAAAATGCATTCTCTCCTAAAATCATGCTTAAATTCAATCTCTAAATTCATGCTTAGGTTATAAAAACTAAAATTTTCATACATAATCACCATGTACAACCATCTTAATTAATAAACCATTCAATATGTCAATAATTAAATCAAGAATGAACACTTATCCGCTATTGCCCTCTAATTGCAATTAAGCATCAATTTTGCACAAAACTGGAATAAAAAATTTTAAGGATAAGCATCACAGTAAATATGGAGAAATCAAGTTGAAATTTAATGAATCTTACTATTAAAAAAATATTTTTTTTCTTAATTTAACTAATACGCATGCAAAAATAAATAAAACACACAAGCCATGCCAAAATAAATAAAACACACAAATATAAAACATAAAACATAATCCTAACATTTGGCATCTTCCCCCACACTTATTTATGGCATTTTCTTCAATGAAAAAAAAATTAAAATAAGAAAAAGAATACAAGGACTTCCCTAGTAAGCTTTTTTCTTCCTTTTATACTCGCTCCAAATGCTTGAACGACCTATAAAATAAAATAACAAAAACTAAGAAAAATAAAAGGAAAAAACTCAAAATGAACTAAAATAAATAAATAAAACATTAGGTTGCCTCCCAACAAGTGCTAATTTTAGGTTATTAGCTTGACCCTTTGAATATGTAGTATCACGGGTGCAACCGAACAAAAGGAAGTATTCTTGGAAGCATCTTCTTTTTCCTTCTTTTGGTAGGCTCCCTTTTGGCCAAGGAATAAAGTGTAGACTCCACATGCCAATTCTTTGGTTCTAGGATTACTTGAAGAATGTAAGGCTCTTCATATGGGTTCTTAGATAGCCTAATACCTTTTATGGATTCCTCATATATGACCGTAATAGGATGTGGAACATATGCATTGTTACTTATTAATAACTTATCTTCATCTTTGTCCCATGCAGCTTTAATGTGATTTTCTCATCCAACTCATCTTAAAATTAATTTGAGTGACTTTGAACCTCATCATCCTTGATATCTATAGATTGATTCTTACACATGGAGTCTTCTTCGATTTCCTTAGTGATCATATGTTCTTACTCATCATGGCACAATTCAAAAGTGACTTCATCATCTTAACTTAAAGTGTTCTCATCATTCCATACACTTTCTCCTTGTGCTAGTTATATTGAACAATTCATGGGTGAACACATTTGAAGTTTTTGGAAGCATCTTTTTTTAATTTCTACAATTTGATCTGCTTGCAACTTGAGCCTCATTAGAGGTTTTTTTTGTGCAACTAAATCTTTTATTTATGCATCCATTTTAAACATGAATTGCTTTATCTTGATCTCCAATAATTTTTCTTTGATTCTCTTCATCTACTCTTGTTGATAACTCTAAGTATGATCCACACAACTACTCTAATATGGATTATAGTGAGGTTATAAAGGTGAATACAAATAATATAGATAATATGCCCCATTGTAGTTCTCTCCACACCAATTACAAACCTAAAAATAAGATGGAAAATAATTAAATGACATATGTTCTACATTATATACAAGATCACATGCATTCGAACTCAAAAATTGATAAGAAAATCTACCATTATCCATGACAAATTACTTATCACTATTACAAATACAACAAAATAAAATAAAATGCTAGTCTAAGAAAAGTAAAATTAAATTAATATAAATATCAATATTGGCAATCCCCAAAAACAATGCCAAAAACTTATTGTGTTTAAACCCCGCAAGTGCACAAATCATGAATTGTAATACAAAAGATATCGTTCCAATGAGGATTATATATTGAGTACTAATATCTCTACTTATATTCATAGCTAGAAAATCAATAAAGTAATTTAAAAAATTTAAATATAAATTTAAATAATTAAAACTAAGTGAAAATCAAATGATAAAAACATAGAGCTTAGGTTTAGTTTCACTATTGCAATCAGATCATGAACACTTAATTATTAAACACCTTTATTTCAATTAAGGGTAATTTTTCTAAAAAAACCTAAAGACTCCCTCGAGTTCAATTAAGCATGTAAAGATTAAAGTTTAATCTACTCTCACGGTTAAGAAATTAATCTAAACTCATTAAGTTCTTTAACAATTAATTTACCACTGCAAACCCCTACCTACTATCAAGGTTCCCTAAAGAGCTCACCTACTCTCATGGTCAAGTAATCTAAGTCTTATGAGTCATAAGCTAATAAATTCTCCTAACTCTCATTAGTGAATCTACCTATAAACATGTAAACAAGCTAGCCAAAAATAAAGCATAAATTCAATACGACTTATAAAATTAACTAAAAATTAAATTAATTAATAAAATCTTATGTTCAATTGCATCATAGAATAGTTACTCCTAACCCAAACCCTAAATAGAGTTTAGCCACATGTAGTTCTAGTGGTATAAATAAAAACTACAAATAAGAAAGTAAATAACAAGAGAACAAAGAAGAAGAATAGATAAAACTGATTTAAGTGTCACTTCAATCTTCAAACCCTTATTTGCCTTCTTAAGCTCTTGTTTATGGCTTTTGATGTCTCCTATCTTCTTCCTCTAAAAACACCTTTTAGCATCCCTTTTTATAGGCATTGAATGATAGAGCCTTAATTGCCCTTGAATTCTCAAGTCTTTTTTAAATAGGAAAACTTCTTTTTCTCTAACATGGCCTCGACACGGCCTTGACACGGCCATGTCATGTCCCAATGCTTTTCAGCATAGCTTCACACACGATCATGCTTATCTTCGAGCCATCTTCCAACTCCTTGTATGGCCAGCAACACGGCCATGTCATAGTCATGTTGCTTTATTCTAAATCAGACAAAAAGATGCACAGGCTGAAGCATGCCCATATCGTGCTCATGTCCAATGTTACTTCAGTTCTAGAAGTAAAATGGCTTGCAACATGCCCATGTCATAGCCATGTTGTACAAATCCTTGATTTTTTGGAATTTCTTTTTAATTTTTCCTACAAAAAGAGAAATACTAATTAGTACTTAAATATAAACTCATAATTTAACTAGAATTAAACTAAAAATAATAAAATTCCTAAATACGATTCTGAAATAAAAATATTTCTTAATTAACCTAAAATCTACCCATTTAACATTATTTATTAATTCAAAAGTCATTAAAATTCAACTCAGAAATATGTAAATATTACGCACATTATCTAATGGTAAAATAATTGGGGCTGAAACTAAAGCTTGCTTCAACCTGTTAAAAGCATTTAAACAATCATCATTAAATATAAAAGGAGCATCTTTAACTAGTAGTTAGGTTAAAGGCTTAGCAATTAGGGAAAAATGCTAACGAATTGCCTATAAAAACCATATGTGCTAAAAATCCTCGAACTCCTTTGACTATTGTCAGAGGTGGTAGCATCTTAATAATTTATGTTTTCACTCAATCTACCTCGATCCCTGTACTTTAAATCTTATGACCAAGGACTATCCCTTCATCTACCATAAAATGGCATTTTTCCCAATTAAGAACAAGGTTTGCCTATTCACATCTTTTTAAGACCCTCTTAAGGTTAGACAAATATAATTCAAAAGAATCACCAAAAATAGAGAAATTTTCCATAAATACCTCCATGATGTTCTTAATGAGATTAGAAAAAATTGTTGTCATGAATCTTTAAAAAGTAGTTGGTGCATTGCACAGTCTAAAAGGCATGTGTCAATAAGCAAAAGTCCCATATGGGCATGTAAATGTTGTTTTCTCCTAGTCCTCTAGAAAAATAAAAATCTGGTAGTAACCTGAATAACCATCTAGAAAATAATAGTATGCATGCCCTGTTATCCTCTCCAATAATTGGTCAATGAACAAGAGAGGAAAATGGTCCTTCCTTGTGGCTAAGTTTAATTTTCGACAATCAATACATACTCTTCACCCATCAGCAATTCTCTTTGAAATCAACTCACCTATTTCATTTTCCACAATAGTTATTCCACTTTTCTTCGGTACACAATACACTAGGCTTACCCACTCACTATTAGAAATTGGGTAGATAATGCCCGTATCCAACAACTTGACAATCTCCTTCTTGACTACCTCCTTTATGTTTGGATTCAAGTGCCTTTATATCTTTATGACAGGTTTATTCCCCTTTTCCATATGGATTCTATGCACAACAATTGAAGGACTAATCCTCTTGATGTATAAAATCTACCACCTAATTGACTTTACCTTATTTCTCACTATTTCACATACCCTTTTCTCCTATTTAATTGATAGTTTATTAGAAATGATAATGGACCCCTCCCCTAAAAAAGTGTATCTTAAATGGGTAGGTAACAGTTTAAGCTCTAATTTTGGTGGTTTAATAACAGATGGTAGAGTAAGGTTGTCACTACGTACTAAAATTTCATGTTTAATAAAAGTGACTTCTTATAAGGGTTCACTATCTACTTCATATTCTATACTTTTATCAAGAATTTCTTTGTTCAAATTCATTTCCCTCACACACTCATATACAACTTCCACTCTCAAGCAAAATTCCTCTTCAATTAGGTACTTTATCAACCTAGGCATAATAAATTCTACACTTTCATCACTAACCTTGAGCATGATGTTCCCCTCTTAAATATCTATAATGGCTCTCCTAGTATTTAAAAATGGTCTCCCAAGAATTAGAGGACACTTACTATCTTATTTAAAATCCAAAACTATAAACTCCACAAGAAAGAAAAATTTATTTGCCTTATCCAAAACATCTTCGATGATCCCATAAGGTTTCTTTATAAATGATCTGCCAGTTGTAAAGTCATATTCTGAGGGGTCAACTTGCCAAGCGGAAATTTCCTGAAAAGAGAAAATGGCATTAGGTTAATACTTACACCCAAATCACATAAACATCTAGGAAATTCTTGAGCACCAGCTACACAAGGAAGAGTAAAGCTCCATGGGTCTTTTAATTTAGCTAGTATTTTATGAGTAGCTATAAGTTTCTATTAATTCCACATTCTGGTTGTCACCCCATCTCCTTTTAGTGGTGATAATATCCTTAAGATACTTGGCGAATGTTGGCATTTCTACAAAAGCTTCAACAAAAGGAATATTAAGTTCAAGCTTTTTAAAAGTATTTAAAAACTTACCAAACCTCTTTTGATCATTGGGTTTCTTTAATCTCCGTGGAAAAGGCATCCTTGTCTTATATTTCTATGAATTAGGTATAGGGGGTTGCTCCTTTCCATCACTATCTTTTAATTGTTGCTCCTTGCCTTCCTTAGAATCATTATCACCATTCTAAATTTCATTGCCTTATGTCTCCACCACTTATTTCTTGAGCTCATCTCCTGATCTTATCTCCTTATCACTTCTTAATATAATGGCTTTCAACTGCTCCCTTAGATTTATTTCAGTATTGCTTAGAAGGTTCCTTTGATTTCTTTGTGCTATTGTATTAGCAAGCTGTCCCAACTACACCTCCATGTTGTGAATTGAAGAAGCATGATTTTTTGCTATCTAATCAAACTTGGTCTCCATTTGCTATTGATTTTCATCTTGATGGCTCATTTTATTGGATATAGCCTCCAAAAAATTATCCAATTTATTTCCCATTGAAGCCATATGATCTTGATGGGGTTGTTGAAATCCTAGAGGTGCTTGCCTTGCCATGTTGTTCTAAAATCCTTAGGAAACCAAATTATTGTTATTGTTCCAAAAACAATTTAGGTGATTCCTCCATCCCAGATTGTAAGTGTTTAAGAATGGATTATTACCTTGTTTTCCTTAAAATTAATTCCCAACAAAGTTGACTTACTCTAAGCTTGCATCTCCATATGCACCATTGTTGCCACAACCACATTCTCTAATTGAGTGCCCTTCCATATTGTAATTTTCACATGACAAATGTGAAATTTTTGCACCCATTACATTTTTTTAGTTGAGATCCCCCAATTTCTTTGAAAGTGTGGCAATATGGACTTAAAGAGAAGTCACTACATCTACCCTAATTTTGCCTCCTTGCATTGGTAGATTTTATCGCTCTAATGGCCAAAGATAGTTATTATTTTCCATCTCCTCTAAAAGTGAAAATACAGCCTCAACTATTTTTCACATTAAAGAACCTCTAGTTGTTGCATTAATGGTGTCTCTAATGGATTGGGTAACACCATTATAGAAGGTTCTGATGAGCATATCCCTTGGCAAACCACGATAAGGATAGTTCATTAGTAACTCTTTAAATCTTTCCCATATATCACTCAAGGATTCCATCTTAAATTGTTGAAAGGTGGTGATATCCTTGATAATCTTTTCCATCTTTAAAGGTGGGAAATATTTTTCTAAAAAAGGTTTTGCTAAAAGATCCCATATGGTGATAGAGGCAAGTGGTTGTGAGTTCAACTATGCCTTAGCTTTATCCTTCAATATGAATGGAAAAAGTCTCAAGCAAATTGCATCATCTGACACCCTATTATATTTGAAAGTATCATGGATTTCTAAGAAATTAGTGATGTGAGCATTGGGGTCTTCATTTACCAAGTCATAAAACTGAACACTTGACTGGATCATTTGAAGTAAGGCTGACTTAATTTCAAATTGTTGGCATTGATAGTTGGCTTTATGATACTTTGCCTTGTACCATTTAAACCTGGCATGGCAAAATCCAAGAGTGTTCTTTCTTCTTGTTGTTGTTCTGCCATGGTACTCAATTCCTCTTAAAAATGCCTCTTATTCTCTCCTTCAAATCATGTAAGTTTTGGAATAAAAATGAGAGGGTATGTCCCTGTTCTTCGAGTATTATGCATACACCAAAATAATTCTATATTAAAAAAATTGTGAATATCCAAAATAAAAAAATATAACTTAAATCAAGAAAAACATAACCAATTATATTGTTAAACTTATTCAATCCTCAACAACGACGCCAAAAATTTAATTGGTGCTCGCAAGCATACAAGTTTGTCAAGTAATGTAGAAGAAGTAAAAGTTGATCCCACGAGGATTGAATGTCTATCCAACTATTAATTCTATTTTTTAACTTGTTTAAGAATCAAATATTAAGTGAATTATAATTGTTAAATTTTAATAGCCAAAATGAAACTAAAATAAAATAAAATCAATTAATTTAAATTTTAACAAGCAACGATGAAAATGATGTTAGGGATTATATCACTATATTTTAATTAAGTCAATCTCAAGAAATTAGTCTTGCTTTCTATTGCAATTTTTGGAATTTCAATAATAGCAATTAATCTTTCTCAAGTAAAAATTACTTAATTGATTTCAATTAATTGAAAAGGCTTTAACTAATTCTCATTAAATTAAAGTCTAATCAAATTTAGTAAATAAATCATGAAGCACATTTAATTCAAATTAAAATAATTTAAGCTATCTCTAGATTTAAATCAATTAATCAAGCATTCATATTCCTTTTAAGAGTATTTCTCAATAATTAACTTTAATTAAAAATCGATTATGAATGGTCAAATCATAAACAATTAAGATTAATGAATACTTAATGCAAATTAAAAGAAAGACAAATAGGTTAATCAACTTAAATTAAAATAAGTTCAAAAATCACTAACATAAATAAATTTAACTAAACATAAAATTCATTATGTTCTCAAATTCAAAAATAAAATATAAAAAAAAAACTTATAGAAGTAAATAAGAGAGAAAAAAATTTTGATTGGTAGTCCTCTTTCGTACGACTCCTTTCTTCTTCTCTACTTCTTTTCTTTCTTTATTTATTTTTTTTATCTATTCATCACTCACTCTTCTCACATTGAATGTGCACATACGTACACCACTAACTCTTTTTTTTTTAGCTAAAATGCACACACAATACTAAAATATACTCACAAAACTATCACTCACACTTTTTTATATTCTTCTCTCTTTTTTTCAAATGGCCAATTGCATGGATTTATATAGCCATTTCTTATGCTAAAAAAAATAAAACCAAATGTCAAGGTTTTCAATGGTAGTCATCGCATTTTTTACTTTAATTCTTTTTCAAGCTTCTATGTTGCTTGTTTTCTTCAAAATGGCAAAGCAAATGACTTTTAAATAGTCATGAAGGATGGCTATTTTTTAAACCATCTTTAGCAATTTGTCAGCACTAAATTCGGTGTTAGCTTCTTCTTTTATAGGTGTGCAGCACCTTTTTGACTTGGTTTCTCATCTTGTTAGTACAAATGGTTGGTCCTGTAAAGATAAAGTTGAATTAATTATTTCCTTATTGAACCTCAAAGAAACTTATTATATTGATTAAAAATTTTAAAGCATAATAAAAAAATTACATAAAGAAATAAATGATAGTAAAAATTAATAAATAAAATTAAAAATAAAAATATAATAAAATAAAATAAGAATTCTAATAAAAATACAACAATAAACACCATAAACATGCATAAATCAACCTAAAAAACTACTACACTTAACATATAATCAAGTGTGTGTGTGTGAAGAGAGGACAATCTAATAGATTCCATGCGAGTAATTAAAGCAAACACAGAGAGGCTGGAATAGTAGAATTGACAAGTACTTTCAAGAGAATGGTTTCCAGAGATGCATTCATGAATATGCTCTCTATGTAAAGCAAAAGAAAGGAGATCTTCTCTTTTTTGTATATATGTAGATGATCTTATTTTCATAGGAAACAGTCCAAGAATGTTCAATGATTTCAAAAAGGTAATGGCACAAGAATTTGAGATTAGTGACATAGGACTCATAACGTATTATTTAGGAATGGAAGTAAAGCACAAGGAAGATAGGATTTTCATCTAACAAGAAGGTTACACAAAAAAGATACTCAAGAAGTTTAATATGCCATAGTGCAGGCCAGTTAGCACCCCCATAGAAACCAAAGCAAAGCTACCTAAAATGGAAGAAGACGCAGAAAAGGTGGATCCTACCTTATTCAAAAGCATTGTAAGAAGTTTAAGATACTTGACTTAAACTAGACTTAATATCCTATTTGTAGTAGGATTAGTAAGTTATTTCATGGAGCGCCTATCAATAACACATATGAATGCAGCTAAAAGGATTTTATGTTATCTTAAAGGTACACTGGAATATGGAATCTTTTATTCATCCTCTCAAGATTTGAAGTTGGTGGTTATTACGATAGTGATTTTGCCGGAGATATTAATGATAGAAAAGGCACCACTGGTCTTATGTTTTTAATGAGAAAAAATGCAATTTCTTGGTGTTCAAAAAAGCAGTTGATGGTCATACTTTCTTCTTATGAATCAGAATATATAATGGCTACATCTTGAACATGTCATGTTATTTAGTTATGTCAACCACTAAAAGAACTTCATTTAGAGCAAAAAGAAGATGTCGTAGTTATGATTGCTAATAATTCTACTCATGCTTTCATAAAAAAAATCCAGTATTTAATGATCGAAGTAAGCACATTAATACTAGATATCATTTCATCTAAGAGTGCATCACTAACAAGATAGTTGAATTGGAGTATGTAAGGGTGAATGATCAAATTACTGATATTTTCATGAAGCCACTTAAGTATGATAATTTTCAACAGCTGACATTAAACCTCAGAGTTATTAATGTTGGAAGCAAATGAGCACCCATAAAATTTAAAGACACTTAAAAGGAAGAGAAGAGATACTAAGATTTATATATATATATTATTCTCTGAAAATTTCTTGAATACAATTGGAAACTATGGAAGAAATAATAGAGGAAAAAATGATAAAGTTAAAGTAGAGTGCTACTCTTGTGGGAAGATTAGTCATTACACTTGGGAGTGTCAAATTAAAGGTATAGAGGAAGAAACAAAGCTTGTAGAGTCTGTCGAGGACGTAGAAGAGCCAACTTTATTTCTTTATTTCAAGGAATAAACTACAGGAGAGTAGGATACATGTTATCTTGATAATGGAGCTAGCAATCATATGACTGGTAATAGAAGCAAGTTGGTGGATCTGAACACCAAAGTACCAAGCAATGTACGCTTTGGTGATAATACAAACTAGAGATCAAAGGCAAAAGGACTATCATATTTCAAGTAAAAAATGAAAGTCAAAAAGTTGTCCAAGATGTCTAACATTCCCAAATTAAGAAGTAATATTTTGAGCATCATGCAACTTATAGAAACCAGCAGCAAAATTATTATAGAAGGTTGTACACTTTGGCTGAAGAATCATAATGGTGACTTTCTTACAAAGGTTACTATGACAAATAATCAAATGTTTAAATTGGACTTATAGACAACTGAATATGCTTGTTTAAAGACTTATATGGAAGATTCATCATGGATTTGGCATATAAGATTTGGTCACCTAAATTTTAAAATTTTGAAAGCTTTAGGAGAAAAAGAAAATGGTGATGGGAATTCCAATAATTAATCATTCTGATCAACTGTGTGAAGCATGTTTACTTGGGAAGCATTTAAGAAAAAGTTTTCTGAAGTAATCAATCTTAAGAGCCACTAAGCTACTCCAACTTATTCATACAAATGTGTGTGGTCCTATCAAACCTCAATCATTGGGCAGAAGTTCTTATTTTGTGCTATTTATTGATTACTATAGCAGAAAGACTTGGGTTTACTTCTTGAAAAATAAATCTAAGGCTTTTAATACTTTTATAAGATTTAAAGTAACTGTTGAAAAAAAGAGCGAGCATAAAATCAAATCCCTATGGACTGATAGAGGAGGAGAGTTCACATCTAATGAGTTTCAAACATTTTATGAATTACATAGAATTTGTCATTTTCTTATAGTTCTAGGATCACCCCCAATAAAATGGATTTGCTGAAAGGAAGAACTGTACCATCTTGAACATGGCTAAGTCAATGTTGAAAAATAAAAATATGTTAAAGGAATTTTGGGCTAAATTCATGTTCCAAAGTAAGAAAGATCGAAACTAGATTATAAAAGTAAGAAATTTATTTTCATCGGTTATAATGAGAACTTAAAATGCTACAAGTTTTACAATCCAAACAATGGAAAGACTGTGACTAGTAGAGATATAGAGTTTGATGAAGAAAAAGTATGGGATTGGAGTTCACAAAAGGAAGGCTCATATGATTTTCTTTCTTATTTTAAAGATAAAGAACCAATTATTCAAAAAGTTTAAGCTACTCCATTAGCCTTACCATATGCAGCATCCCCAGGATCATCATCAATAATTTCACCTTCATCAAGTTCAAGTATTAAGCCAAGGAAGGACAGGAGTCTTAATGACATCTATAATGAAACTGAGCAGCTTGATGATGCAAAATTATTATGCTTTCTTAGTGATGCTAAACCTTTAATTTTTGAGGAATCTAGCAAGGATTAGAAGTGGATTAACGCCACGAATGAGGAGATTCATTCAATTAAAAAGAATGACACTTGGGAACTTATTTCTCTTCCAAGTGGTTATTAACCTAATGGAGTCAAATGGGTTTACAAAGTAAAAAAGAATGCCAAAGGTGAAGCAGAGAGATACAAGGTGAGACTTGTTGTACAAGTAAAGATAAGGGATTGACTATGAAGAGGTGTTTGCTCTAATTACTCGCATGGAAATTATTAGATTGTTTATCTCAATTACTGCCTAAAATCATTAAAAGATACATCAGTCGGATATTAAGTCAGCTTTTCTAAATGGATATCTTAAGGAGGAAGTCTATATTGAATAACCTGAGGGGTATATTGTTAAAGGCAATGAAGATAAAATGTTGAAGATGAAAAAGGCATTCTATGGGCTCAAACAAGCACCGAGAATCTGAAATAGTATAATTGACAAGTACTTTCAAGAGAATGGTTTCCAAAGATGCATTAATGAATATGCTCTCTATGTAAGGCAAGAGAAAGGAGATATTCTCTTTATTTGTATCTATGTAGATGATCTTATTTTCATAGGAAACAGTTCAAGAATGTTCAATGATTTCAAGAAGGTGATGGCACAAGAATTTAAGATGAGTGACATGGGACTCATAACGTATTATTTAGGAATGGAAGTAAAGCTGGTGGAAGATGGGATTTTCATCTCATAAAAAGGCTATGCAAAGGTGATACTCAAGAAGTTCAACATGTCATAATGCAAGCCAGTTAGCACCCTGTAGAAACTGAAGCAAAGCTACCTAAAATGGAAGAAGATGCAGAAAAGGTAGATCCTACCTCATTCAAAAGTATTATAGGAAGTTTAAGATACTTGACTTGTACCAAACCTGATATCCTATTTACAGTAGGATTAGTAAGTCATTTTATGGAGCGCCCATCAACGACACATATGAAAGCAACTAAAAGGATTTTATGTTATCTTTAAGGTACACTTGAATATGGAATCTTTTATTTATCCTCTCAAGATTTGAAGTTGGTAGATTATTGCGATAGTGATTTTGTCAGAGATATTAATGATAAAAAAAGCACCACTGGTTTTGTGTTCTTAATGGGAAATAATGCAATTTATTGGTGTTCGAAGAAGCAACCGATTATCACACTTTCTTCTTGTAAAGCAGAATATATTACAACTACATCTTATACATGTCATGCTATTTGGTTACATCAACTACTGAAAGAACTGCATTTAGAGAAAAAAGAAGCTACCACTATCATGCTTGATAACAAGTCCTCAGGCTTTTGCAAAAAAAGCCAGTATTTCATGATCGAAGTAAACACATTGAAACTAAGTATCATTTTCATCCAATAGTGCATCACTAAAAAGGAAGTTGAATTGGAGTATGTAAGGACGAATAATCAAATTGCTGATATTTTCATAAAGCTACTTAAGTATGATAATTTTCAACAGTTGAGATTAAAGCTAAAAGTTGTTAAGAGTTCAAATTTCTAGGGGAATGTTAAATATTAAACTTGAAACTAATATATCTATATTTAGCATATGTTAAGTTTAAATAACTATTATTGCCCACCCATGTCTCTGCTTATATTTTGTTTTCTTTTCTGTTGTTACTTATATGAGACTGTTTGTTGCATCATAATTCGTTTCATGCTACTTTATACAAGTACACATGAATCCGCAATGAAATATTTAAGGCCATGGTCTAGATGTGCATTGGTCATCATTCGAATCTTAAAGTTCGACAGAATCTTCCATCCCATTTAGTTAATTTATCTTTCTGACTAGGTTTAGCTTATGTATTTATTTATCTACTTGCTCTTGAGTTTTATCCCATTATCTTTATTCTTTTTGTTCCATGTATAACATATCCACCAATCTTTCTTGATGAGAATTACAAAGAACCTTTTTTTTCAGAATGTCATGTTTAATGTCTTTATCAATCTTTCTTGACGCAAGTACCTTACAGGAAAATACTAAACAAACCTTATTATCAAGGAAGTCAATTTTGCAAGGCTAGCTTCAAAATCTCAGCCAACTAATCATGATCATGAATCATATTTAATACATTGAGATGTTTTAAACTTGTAATTTTTAGTAAAAAATGTATAAGTCAATAAGAGGTTGAAATCAAATGTTCCAGAGGCTTTATTTAAAGGACAAATATGGTTGTTGTTGTGCTACAATGAAGTTGATATACTTTAACTTTGCATCCATTCGATGAAATTTTTGAAAACCTTACTAGAATAACCATGTGCTTCAACATTTCTTACTACCCTTTCTTTCAATTCTGAAGAAATTACCAAAATTCCTTCATCACTCAGAACTTGCCCCACCTTATCCTTAATTTTGACTCCTGTGATGACTCCACTTTCATTTTTATTAAATTTAATCCCACCTTCCAAATATCATAAATGTAACTTTCATTAATAGATTGATCAGCAAAGCATGGCTAGCATAAGAAAGGAACACCATTAGCTACACCTTCCATTATGGAGTTCCAACCACAATGGCTTAAGAAACAAGCAATAAAAGGGTGGCTTAAAACCTTCTACTGAGGAGCCCATCTAACCATCCTTCCCCAACTGCTTACTCTCTCTTATTATTGATGTGGATGATGTTGCATTGTCATTTATGGATGGATTTACCAAAATTGGTGTGTGCACTTGGGCTTCAAATGGATAGTTGTGGTGACCCCAATTGAATCATAAAGCCCATAATATATCAAATTAAAGTTGACTCAGAGCCCTATAACAAGTGCTACACATTTTGCCTGTAACAACCCATTTTTGGGCCCAAATTCCTTTGTTTAGGCCCTTAAATTTGGCTTCAAAGTTTATGTTCCTTTTTGGGATTTTTTAAACTTTTCTTTCTTTTTTATTTTTAGGGTTTTTCCCTAAGCTCTATTTATTTATCTCTTTGGGGTTGTTTAAGGATGAATTTTATTGAATTAATAAACCAAATTTATATTTTCCAATATTCGGTATTCCTTTGTATGAATTAATGATTATCAATGCCTATTTCCTGGCATTTATGCACAAATCAACAGGTTATAAAAGATTGTTAGATGGTAATCGTGTGTAATTCAACATTGAGTAGTAGTTATCCACTTTCCTAGGCTTCCACTACATTAGTTGGTATCAGAGCTGATAAACATTCCTAGGGTTTTATATAAAAAAAATGGCACAAAGAAAACAACAGTACCGCCTGGATGAGGTTTACAAGTGGGAGGCTGATCAACAGGTTGAGCAATGATTCGAGCATGTTGAGCAAGTAATAGGATAGCTTGGGCAGACAATAGGGTAAATAGGGCAGATGGTAGAGCAGATGAATGAGAGGATAGTTGCCCTAATGGTCAACTAGAATAAAAAAATCAACAACTAAAATTGTCATAACCATTATAGGGCTCATGTATATAAGAGTTCTGATGAAGAGGAGGACAATTATGAAAAAGAAGTGTCACGCAGACGTAGAAGGTCTACTGCGAAAGAAGACAAATGTCGTTGGGAGTGTGGAATGCGAACTGAAATTCTAGAATTCCATGGTAGCCTTCAACCTGAAGAGTTCCTTGATTGGATAGTGACAGTTAAGGAGATCTTAAAATTCAAGGGAGTACCTGACAATAAATGAGTGCCTTTAATGGCAACTAGATTGCGAAGGAGAGCTACAGCATGGTGGCAACAACTGAAGTTGACTTGCACCAAGTTGAGGAAGGAGAAAATTAATACCTAGAGAAGATGAAGAAACACATGCGAGCCACCTTCGTACCATATAATTACTAGAGGTTGATGTATCAGAGGTTGCATAATTTGAAATAGGGTCTAAAGTCAGTGGATGAATATACCACTGAATTTTACCAACTGATTGCTAGGAATGAAATACAAGAGATGGAGGACCAGTTGGTGTCATAATACGTTGGAGGCTTGAAATTATAGATCCATGATACTGTCAACATGTTTGATCCTATCTCTATTTCAGTGGCTCATCAGAGGGCGTTAATAGTAAAGAAGTAGTCATGTCGTATTTCTACTACTGGAGGTTTGAATGTTGGTGTTAATAGCAGTGGTAGTGTAACCAAAATAGTAGTTGGGAATAGTGAGTCAGAGTAATTTAACAGAACAGTTGGTCCATTTAATAGAACAGTTGGCAGCAATGGTATGAAGTGCTTTAATTGCGGCAAACCTAGTCATAAGCAAGCTAAATGTAAAAAGACTGCTATAAAAAAGCCTTGTTCAATGAAACAGACGACTATGATGAGGATGTAGTTGAGATTGAAGGTGTAACAGTATATGATGATGAAGGAACTAAAGAAGTGCTACTGGAAGGAGATGTTGGTCTGTCACTATTGGTTAGGCAATCCTATCTAACTCCAAGGGCAGCAAATGAGAATGAGTGGCTGCAGAGCAACATATTTCAGTCTACCTATATGATTGATGGGGGAAGTTGTAAAAATATTATGTCTGATGAGGCTATCCAAAAATTAAAAATTCAGACCAAGAAACATCCTAAGCCCTATGAACTAGCTTGGCTTAAAAAAAGCGGTGAAGTTTCAGTGTCTAAGCGTCCCTTGATTCCTTTATCAATTAGTCTGAAATATAAAGATATTATTTGGTATGATGTTGTTGCCATGGATGCATTCCACTTGCTTTTAGGAAGGCCTTAACAATATGATAGGGACGTTACTCATAATGGGCGAACTAACACATATATTTTTATGTTTGAGAGGGTGGTCAAAATTGTATTGCTACCTAGTAGACAGGTGTTCAAAAAGCCTAAGCAAGAAGGTATTGGAGTTGGAGTCAATACACTACTATCCTTGGCCCAATTTGATGAGGAGTTGTAAGATTCAAACATAGGGTATATGCCAGTAGGGAAGGAAGTGACAGACTCAACCCATATTCTAGAGGTTGTTGCTCCACTTATTGTAGAATTTAGTGCTCTGTGTCCTGAGGAATTACCAGAAGGATTGCCACTTTTACGTGACATTCAGCACCATATTGATTTGGTGCTTGGAGTAGCCTTACCCAATGGACCACATTATCAGATAAGTCCCAATGAGCATGAGGAATTACGTCGATAAGTGGAAGAGCTACTAGTCAAAGGCCATATTAGAGAGAGCATGAGTCCTTGTGTGGTACCTACCCTATTAACACCCAAAAAAGATGATTCATAACATATATGTGTGGACAGCAGAGCCATCCATAAAATTACTGTGAGGTACAGATCTCCCATTTCGCAGTTGGATGATTTGCTTGATCAGATTAATGGTGCTACTATTTTCACTAAGCTTAATTTGAAAAGTGGGTATTATCAAATTCGTGTGAGACTTGGGGATTTATGGAAAATAGCATTTAAGACTAGGGGGGTTGTATGAATGGCTTGTAATGCCATTTGGTTTGTCTAATGCTCCTAATACTTTTATGTGTATCATGAATTAGTTGTTACGACCTTTTATTGGCAGATTTGTTTATGGTCTACTTTAATGATATCCTAATATTTAGCATTAACCTTGATGAGCACATGTAGCATGTTAGAGAGGTTTTCAGTGTGTTGCGTAAGGAGAAATTCTATGATGCCATAAAGAAGTTTGTTTTTATGACCCCCCAAAGTGTTATTTTTAGGGTATGTGGTTTCAGGAGCTAGTTTGGAGGTGGATGCAGCAAAGGTGGTAGCAATAAAAGAGTGGCCTAGACCAATGGCCTTGATAGAAGTGCGGAGTTTCCATGGCCTAGCATCCTTTTATAGGCGGTTCATTACTAATTTTAGCACCATAATGGCACAAATCACAGATTGCATGAAAGGTAGTAAGCTTGAATGGACAGATGAGGCAGAGATAGAATTTAATTTGATTAAAGAATGCTTTACAACCGCACCAATCTTGGTACTGCCAGACTTTTCTTAACCTTTTGAGTTACATACAGATGCTTCTAAGGTGGGCATTAGGGCAGTCTTGAGTCAGAATGGCAGGCTTGTGGCTTTCTTTAGTGCGAAATTATCTAGTTCAAAACTCAATTACAACATTTATCATATTGATTTTTATGCAGTTGTGTAAGCAGTGAGGCATTGACATCATTATCTATTTCATAGGGAGTTTTGTTTGTACATAGATCATGATTCTTTAAGGTAGCTACACCAGCAGGATAAGGTGTTACCGTGCCATGTAAGATGGGTGACCTATTTGGAGCGGTTCACTTATGTGGTGAAACATAAGTTTGGGGTCACTAATTGAGTGGCTGATGCTTTGAGTCGTAGAAATTATTTATTGGGGGCCATGAGAGTTGAGGTGCCTGGGTTTGATTTTTTTCATGATTTTCTTGCATCTGACCCTTATTTTTCTGTAGTGATACAAGATATGCAAGCTGGGAGGAAGACAGAGTTTTTACTGCATGATGGATTTTTGTTTAAAAGTAATCAGCTATGTATCCCTAACTATAGCCTTCACTTGCAAATCATAAGGGAGTTACACGGAGAGGGGCACATTGGCATAAATAGAACTTTGCAATTGATTCAGGCCTCCTACTTTTGGCCTTCAATTCGCAAAGAAGTTAAGAAATACGTGCAGAGGTGCAAAATCTGTCAAATCTCTAAAGGGATAGCCATAAATGCAGGGCATTATATACCTTTACCAGTCCTTTTTCAACCTTGGGTTGATATTAGCATGGACTTTGTATTAGGATTATCACGAACGCAGTGAGGTAATGACTCCATCTTTGTTGTTATTGATAGATTTTCTAAGATGGTTCATTTTATTCCTTGCAAGAAGACTACAAACACAATAAATGTAGCACAACTATTCTTTCAAAATGTGTATCATCTGCACAGGTTGCCTACATCCATTGTCTCTAACAAAGATTCCCATTTCCTCAATCAATTCTAATGCAGCCTTTGGAAGATGGTCAATACCCAACTGAATTTCAGCAGTGCCTATCACCCCCAAAAAAATAGACAAATTGAAGTGGTAAATAAGTCATTGGGCAACCTAGTGCATTATTTTGTGGGGGACCATGTGAAGGGTTGGGATCAGAAGCTATGTCAGGCAGAATTCACTCACAACCACGCTGTTAATCGCATGGACTCTAGTCTTGCTAGGTAGGGGATTTAAGTCAAGAGGATCTCTTGGATGAATGGAATAAACAACCTGGAAAGGAGCAGATTTTGTTTCGGGCTTACAAGATGTACACAAGACAGTCTTTGATAATCTGTTTGCTACCAACTCTAAGTACAAGCAAATTGCATATCAGAAATGCAGACCTTTGGAGTTTGAGGTAGGTGAATTTGTGTGGGTAGTCCTAACAAAAAATCAATTTCCAGCAGGGGAGTGCAAAAAGCAATCTGCCAGGAAGATTGGTCCAGTTGAAGTGGTGGAGAAGATCAATTCCAATGCTTATCGTCTGAAGCTGTCTAGCCATGTTCGCACAACAGATGTATTTAATGTTAAACATCTAATTCCCTTCACTAGTGATTCTTCTGATGATGATGTTGTGTCAAATTCGAGGCCGAATTTTTTGTCACCTATGGGGAATGATGTCGATGAGGTTGTATTGTCATTTATGGATGGATTTGATAAAGTGGGCGTGCACACTTGAGCTTCAAATGGTAGTTATGGCGACCCTGATTGAACCACATGACCCATAATATATCAAATTGAAGCTAACTCAGAGCCCTATAATGGGTGCTACACACTTTGCTTGTAGCAACCCATTTTCGGGCCTAAATTCCTTTGTTTAGGATTGGCTTCAAAGTTTATGTTCCTTTTTGGGATTTTTTAGTCTTTTCTTCCTTTTTTGTTTTTAGGGTTTTTCCCTAAACTCTATTTTTTTTTCTCTTTGGGGTTGTTTAAGGACAGCTTTTATTGAATTAATAAATCAAATTTATATTTTTCCAATATTCAGTATTTCTTTGTGTGAATCAACGATTATTGATGTCTATTTCATGGCATTTATGCACAAATCAACAGGTTATAGAAGATTATTAGACGGTAATCATGCGCAATTCAATATCAAGCAATAGTTATCCACTTTCCTAGACTTCCACTAAATCAAAAATCCTTATGGATAAGCACTTGTGTCGCTAGTAATATCCAGCCTTACAACCCACAAAAATGGCATGCCTGAGAGCTCAAGTCCTAATGCTATTTCTTGAAACTGAGTTCTATCAAAAATAGTTAAACTGCCAAATGCAACATATATAATTGATTTGGGTGGCTGTTTATCCAGCCATTTTAGACAAGTTGGATCTTCCTGCCAAAAATGCCCAACTGAGTCTCCTTGTCTATTGCTCGCTAGAAGCGGACCAATAGGTCGAATCTGTGGGGACAATATGAATGCTCCAGGCTCAAGGTCATATGCAGATTTATAAATTATCTAATCTGCCACTTTCATAATCTTGTTGTTTTTTATTAAAACATCAAATATAATTTTGTGTATGGTGGAGTCACCAAAGTAACTCTATACTAAATTTTCAATGCTCATAACAGGCATTGTTGGTGCCATTTGAATGATCTGGTTCTTCAGTGGAGATCCTTCAAGAGTGATAATACAAATGCTATGATTGGAATCAATTACTGAATTATTTTAAATGTTTCATTCATACATGATTTATTTTAAATTGTTAGATGAACTGTATATTGAACTTTCTTACCATTGTTATCGATAAGTCCATCATCAACTAGCTTTTGGGCTGTAAATATAGAACTCAACAGAGCAGTTGATGAAGGCCAAAAGGCAACTCGTCGAATGCTCAACTTCTCTGCTACTTTAAGAGCCCATCCATTAGTCTCGTCAGCAATAATACAGTTGATCTTTTCATCTTTTAATGAATCGATCCTGTTAATAAGCTCCTCCAGCTTACCAGGCATGGCACTATGCATTGCTTCAGTCAACTTCCCAAGATCATTCCTGTCTTCCCACAGGTCAACCTATCTGGGATTGAAACAAGACTAATTTGATCTCCAAGATGACCTTTCTCCAATGCATTTAAAACCCTCTAGTGATTATAATTTGTGTTCACAAACGTGACTTTGAATCATTGTTTAACTAAGCATTGTGAGAGTTCCATCAAAGGAATCACATGGCCTTGAGTTGGATAAGGTATGGCTAAAACATGTGTTCTGCCCATATTTTCTGCTTTTAATTTTACTTCTTTCAACTCTTTTTGCAAATATATATATGTTATTGAACTAATGCTACCTTATGTATACATAAGAAAAGAGGCGACTAAATGGAGAATGTAATATTTATAGCCATTGTCATGTTGTTGTTATAGGTGATCATTAGGAATCTTGACTAGGTTTGGTTTATGTTTTTGGTTTTTTTCCCTTCTTAGCTTTAATGCTGTTTATATTCTTTGGTCGTTCTATGCATAAGATTCTTGCTGCAAGTACCTTTCAAGTAAACACTATAAAAGAAAGCCATGAATCAACCCTTTCTATGTTATCCCTTTCAGTCAGCCAACCATAGTCATGGATCATATCGGTGCATTGCTACGCTAGCTTTATGTCACTAGGCTCTAATTGGCATAAGTTAAGTTGATGGACGATTGAACGCTACCTGTTACTATTTTGAAAGTTATTTCAACACTGTCTAAGCATAATTTATAGGAGCATTGGCTAATGGGTATTTCTTCAAGCCTGTCATAATGAAATCTCTAGCATTAAAGCACCCATTTGAGAAAAAGGCCCATGCGACCCATTTTTGGCTTTTCCTATATGTGGGACGTAATTATTATAATATAGCAATTTCTAAAAAGCAAGGAAAAGGATTCATTGAATCAACTTACATTGCAACAGGAAGGTTGTGGTTTCTTAGAAATGAAGTTGACACCTTTGTTAGATGCGAAGGCACATGCAGTTCGAAAATAAAGCCATAAGTGCTTACTACTAAACAAGCAGAGATGCTACTTTCGAGTAACCCATTAGACTAAAATATACCTTGAGTCCTTGACACACTTTGAAAGACACTTCTAGAGATAAATTTTCTTAAAAGTTACTTCCATAAGTAGTACGTAAATAATGAAGACCCTTGGCATAACTGGGAAGACACTTGTGTTTTTCACATATGAACAACGAAATACACGGAGGCCTCCGGTGAAGCGACAAGTAATGGAGGAAGAATGTGACAAAGCAAAGCAAAATATTGTTTAGGAAGACCCTTTCCTTGAAACAAAAGATACAAGAGTCTGAAATAGATCAAAACAATAAAATATAAGTGCACAAGAACAGTGAATTAACAGTTAAAATGTTGCATAAACCTAAGGATAATGTATAAGTTATATGATACTCCTTTAATAATTCCCTTACAAAATTATAATTTATGGTGTTATTCATTGGACACCTAGATATTTGTAAAAACACAAACTCATCTGAAAAAGTGTTGATGAGCCATGAGCATTATATTCAATATGTACTATTATTGTTTCTTTGTTTTGTCTGGCAAGATATGATTTACATTCAAGATAGGAATAAAGCAAAACAAGAATGTGAGGCTTTATTAATAAAAAATAAAGGCAAGAACCCTAGAAAATATAAAGAAATACTAAAGTGGAAACCAAAATCCATAATAGACTAGAGCAAAGGGGAGTTAAAAGATGACACAGTTTTAAGAGTAAAAACAAAAAGGACAAGCTGATGGAGACAAGCCGATGGAGACAAGCCAGAAGAATTAAGGGAACACCATAAAAATAAGAACTGTGTATACCTATGATCAATTAACGAGGACGTCACTTGGTTAAGTATGGGGGAATGCAACGGGGCGATGAAAGAGCTTCGAAGGCAATGCACCCATCGAGCAAGGGTGGCCACAATTCAACGAACCATCGGTTTTGATTCAAAACCAAAGGTTCACGGTCCACACTTGGCGGAACTAAACTGAAATCGGCTCAACTTGATTTAAGATCGATTTAGGTTCAATGTAGGTTCGGCTCAATTCGATCGGTTTATTTTCTTTTTCTTTTTTTGTTAAAATTTTTATTTAAAACCAAAACCGCTACTTCTAAACTGGATAAGGAGATGAACCAGTCTTGAACCTATCATCCCACAGTTCCATGTCAATTCGAGGCCGGTTCTAGGTTTGACTACTTTAGGTCTAATTTTATCACGACCCAAACTGGGGTCATGACCGGCGCTAGGGAACGGGAATTCTTTCGAATCTGAAACCCGTAGTAAGCCTTAAAAAAATAAAAACATGCAATAAATAAATAAATAAGTACGACATAAATAAAATTTTTCAAATCAATATATAAAAATGGATACTCAATATATTTTCATAAATAAATACATATTCATACAGTATTCAAATACAATCTCAAAGTATAAAGTATCAAACAAAACAATACTCTTCTGCTACAATAACACTACTACTACAGTTTCTAAAATACAAATCAAAATTCAAAATATACATTATATAAAACAATCAGGACAGAAAAACTCTACTACTAAGGTTTGACGATATAGGATCTCCTGAAAAAAAAAATTGAGGGGGGTCAGACCTCACTAAATGAATTATTATACTATATATATATGCAATCTAACCATATCCACTCAAGCATTCTTTTATATATATATATATATATATATATATATATATATATATATATATATATATATATATATATATATATATATATATATATATATACACACACACACGCATTTCACACAAATGTCAAACTCTACTTTTATAAATATAATAAATGCAGAAAATATTTATTTTAATATATGAAGGATCAAATAGAACCCTATTAATCACAACCTCAATCAACCATATTATCCCTCTAACCTTACAGGCTCACTTAAATCCAAGTAAATCACTTATTCCATTTTGGACAGTAGACTGGCCGCGAGACACTAAGTCAACCGAGCTTCGACAGTTTAACTGTCAGTGTGATTGGCCCCGAGACAATAAGTCAACCGAGCTCCAGCAGTCTGACTATCAGTGTGATTGGCTCCAAGACACTTAGTCAACTGAGCTCCAGCAATCACACTATCAATCATATCACATCTCAAATCATAAATTAATCAAATCATCTCAATCTCAATCAAATCATAATTCACCATAAGTGATCCTCACTCAATCCTAAATCTATTACACTAGTACGTACACGATCCTAGTGCTGCTCACTAGGTAGTACATTCTATCAATATCCTTCATTTTAAAAATAAATCATATATCCAGAAACTAAATAATGTATGATGACTTTCATATTAGCAAAATAAACTATATATATACCAAAAATATAATTAAAATAAACTAAGTATATTTCGAATATATATATATATATATATATATATATATATATATATATATATATATATATATATATATATATATATATATATATATATATATATATATATATATATATATATGTAAAATAAATTCAAATCAATCATGAAATATACTAAAATAAACCCATAATATACTAAAAACATGCTATGTTTAAATCAATAATAAAACATGCAGTTATTTAGGAGTATATCAAAAATTTACCAAAAATATACTTAAAAACAATTTAAGTACAAATCAATAATATGACATGCATTTATTTAGAAATATATCTAAAATATACTAAAAATATACCTAAAGTATACTAATCATTTAATAAAACAATTATGAATAAATAAAAGGTATCATAAATGTATATAGAAAATATGCAGACATATACATCAAAATATACTAAAAATAAACTAAAATTATACCAAATCATATTATAATTTAAATCACTTTTAAAAGCATATAATGAAAATGAAAAATCCTAAGTCATGCATCCTATATGCAATGCATATATATACAGTATAATAACTCACTAATTAGCGCTCCACGAGACAAACTCAGCGGGTCTGGTCCGATAGGCCTCGGTCTCGACGCAGCTAAAAAAATAAAATAATAACAACCATCAAAATAAATTTCTAACTCTACGCTTTTAGGATTACTATAGAAAGACTCAATCAAAAATTTAAAACTAGACTCGGACCAGTTGTCACGTTTTACAAGAAATCTACCGAAATTTTGGCAGAGTGTCCTCTGTAAAATGGATATCTCCCTATAAAAGTAGGACCGATCCTGCACAGAAAACACACTTCTAAAATCTCAAAGCACAACACCTTGGGTTGGGACCCCAAACTTCACAAATCCTCAACCGAGGTCCATAATACACAAACAAACAATATTAAACAATAAAATAATAAAAATCATCAAAAACCCATAAAAATATTTAAAAACCTTTGTTTTTCTAATTAAAACATAAAAGTCTAATTTAAATAATATTTGATAATAAAAATTCATAAATAGAATAAAATTCCCATTTTACAATTAAATTAACAGTAATTGTAAATAATATTTAAAATCACAATTTAATATCACAAACAAATAAAATACACATTTAATTTCAAAATAACAAATACACTTATTATTTACATGATATTCCAAAATTATCACAATTTAACTAATAAAATCTCAAATATTATATAATATTAATAAAAATTCAATTTTTATAATTATTCAACATAATATAACAAAATTTCACATTTAATTGCATAAATAGTTTAATTATATAATAAAATTAGTTTAAAACCCATTTTATTTTCAAAATAATATATAATATATTATTTGAAAATAATTTTTGAAAAATAGTATTAATTAGTTAAAAATAGTAATTAATTTGTAAAAAATCATTTTATTACCTTAAATAATTACATAATCAACTAAAACATAATATTTAACTATAATTAACACAAAATTACACATTTACCCCTATAATATAAAATATCCAATATACTAATTAATTTCCTCAAAAATTATAAAATTATTAAAATTAGTTAATCAACATATAGTATACTAATATCAACCAAAACACATATTTATCCAACAATTTCTATAAAAATACATATTTAATCTAATAATTCAAAATACACATAAATTATATAAAATTCCATAAAAATTATATAAATTCATAAAAATTATTTATCAACAAATAACCTTCTAACATCAACTAAAACACAAAATTAAACTTTAAATTCAATCAAAATGCACATTTAATTCAATATTCCAAAATTTACATAAACTAAAAATATTTATAAAAATTATATAATAATCCCAAAAATTAATTTCTTAACATTATAATTACTAACAATATATAACAACAATAATATAACCAAATTCACAATTAAAATAATTAATTAACAAAAATTTAATAATTAAATATAAAATAGTCAAAAATTAACCAAAATAACTTAGATCAACTCAAAATTAATCAAATAATCAAAATAAATACTGAATAATTAAATAAATAATATTTAAGTTAACTAAAACTCAAAATCAACCTAAAAACTACCAAAAACAACCACCTAACAACTAACACTAACACAAAACTTACCAAGCAAGAAGATCAAGGACAGAAGGAGGGTTGATTTTGCAAGTGCTGGAGCTACTGCCATCTTCGGTGATAGCAGGTGGTGGTGGTGGTGGTGGCGGAGCTGGGCGTCGCAGTGGAAGGCTACTGTTGGTGGTGGTCTTCGTGCGAGGAGGAAGAGGCAGCTACTACTTCGCAACTTCCATGGCTTCGGACAGCCCTCTCCTACAGTCGCCGGTGTCCAGTGGAAGGTAGAGATGCTGGTGGTTGTCCGGTGGTGGGGGTGGAGTCCAACAAAGAGAAGAGAGGCGCAGTAAAAAGAGAAAAACCGGATAGAGTAAGGGGAAGGAGCTGCAACGTTTGTTCTATTCCTTGCATATATATATATATATATATATATATATATATATATATATATATATAATAAACTTAAACCTTGGTTTAATTCCCATCACACATTATATTATATATGTATATATATGTATATAGGTACACACACAAGTCATACACAAGCACCTAATATACACAATATAAAATTAACAACAATTAAAATTAATACTATTAATAAAATAATTGGATAATAAAAATATTATTCATAATAATATTAAACAATAAAAATATTGATAATGATATTAATAATGAAAATAATAACCATGATAATAATAACGAAAAACACAATTGAAATTAACAACAATATAAACAATATTTATGAAATAATTTAATAATGCAATAATGTCAATCAATAGGAATAAAATAATAATATTATTAATACTTAAAAAAATAATATTAAAATAATCATGCACTAAATTAACATTATTAAAATAATAGTATTCGAAAATAATAAATATACATAATGGAATTTAAAAGTCCAAAATAATATATTTACGTAGAAAATTCTATTAAACATAAAATAATGATAATAAATCACAAAATAGTAAAATAATTAAATATAATTTTAAAATTTTATTAACACTGTATATCTTATTATTTAATAAAATAATTTTAAAAAAATTAGGGTTATTACAAATTTTGATCAAGTCGGTTTCAAACCCGAACCAGCCCATGGCCAGCCCTACCTTAGAGGCCATAATCAATCTTTAGGGCATAAATGAACATAAAAGCACATCATGGCAAATAAGGGTATAAATGAAGGAAAAATTTTATTGAAGGATTAGTAAATATGAATAAATATCATATATTTATATTTATAAGGATGTGATATGTGGAACATAATAATATCTTCTTCTAGTAACCTTTAAGATGTTATTTATGCTTTTTAAGAGGGTACCTTTGATGTAAACTTCCTGCTATCTTTGATGCTTGTGTTTATGTTCAATAACACAGTTTTAAGTGAACTTTCTAATTGAGAAATTAGGTAACAAGCATCGAATTTAAAGAAAGAGAAATTTGATGTCTCTATAAAAAATGAGCTCTGTGAATACTATAAGGTCAAGGTGTTCATAGTATGTGTTATCTTAGACCCAATATTAGGACATAGCTAATGCTATGTATTAATATATAGGAGAATTATGAGGTACACGTAGGACTCGAGCACATACAAAAATTATGAGACAAATATAGAATCCGATAACATGTGAAATATATGAAGCGAATGCGATAATCGAAATAAAAATGGAACCTATATATATATATAAAGAGATGAGAGTGAGCTTTAAATATACGTAGAAATAAGAAAACAGCGGTAGCATTGAACATATGTGGTTGGTTGAGTTCGCCAACATTTGAAATAAAAAGGCAGCACTCAAAAGCATGAAAATAGGGAAGTTGACTGACCAAAGAAAAGAAAATAGGGAAGTTGGGGCTCAACGATTAATCGCATGGACCTCCTCTTAGGGGCCTAGTTACAGTATGTAACTTGCTCCCTTCAATGCTTATAGGCCATGGTGAGGCCAGGAAAAAGTGTGGACCTGCAAAAGAAAAGGAGGGTCTGCAATCTTGTCTTTGCTGGTAGAATTCGAAACTATTTTCAACTTTAATTTCATTACATTCTCCAAGAAAACAGGAGGTGGTTGTGTTGCCTTTCAACTAGACGTCATTTCCTTGTTTAAGGTACATATTTCTCATCTTTAGGTACATTAAATTTTTTTTGAAGAAACAAAATTCTTGTAATACACATACTATTTAAGAAAATCTGAATTATTCACTACAAATCATATTACGTTTCTGAACATTTTTAAATAAAATATATATATAAGTATTTGATATTTAAATGTAAAACAATTTTGAAATATTAATTTAAGGATTTTATTTATTCAACCTACCATTAATTTAAGGAAAATATACCAAATGGTACAAAATTTCAATTCTATTAAGTAAATTTTTGAATTTATTATTGAAAAGATAGGTGTTAAAAGAATTTTAGTCCTTTTATAAGTTCATAAAAATTAAATTTTAAATTATTTGAAGTTCTTATAATTATTTAATATCACAAAAATTTTAATCTTTTTATGAATTCATCCAACTCAAAATTTGAATTAATTATAGTTTTTATAATTGTTGGAGAATTAGATGAAAAAAAAAATAAAGAAAATTCTTGCTAAGTAAAAAAGATTAAAGTAAAATTCAAAAGAGTAAAATCAGAAAGAATTTTGAAAAGAAGCCGAAAATGGCTTGAAGCTCAAGGTCACAATTCAACCTTCTAAGCCCATAGGCTAAAAAAAGCCCACACTTTGTAATGAAATCTGTGTATGTATTGTACTAATAATTATCTTTATTCTTTAGTCATTAATTTCAAGGCGTAGAACAGTAAGCAGAAGGGCCTCTCTCTCTCTCTCTCTTTCTCTAATGACAAAGCAGAGATCTTCTATTGTCCCTGATAATTTTCGTACCATCTCAACAGAAGTCTCTCTTCGATCTCTATCCGTCTTCAACAACCACGAAAACCCTGAGGTACCCATTTCTTTAATATCATTTCGATCTCAATTTCACTTTCTTCACTCTCTCTGATTCGATCTCAGGTATTTGATTCTTGGGTTCTGTCTTTTTTTTTACCTAAAAAAAATATGGATGAGGTGATTTGATTTGATTTGATTGTTTTCTTTTTAATGTTTTCCATTTGGTTTCTGCATTGAATTCCTATATTATTGGTGGGTTTTTTAAAATTTTTTTGCAAAGATAATTAATTCATCAACATTTGCGTAGGTTTCTGGGTGTCTGATCCTGTAGAACTAACTATAAAAGATGTTGGCTTTTTTCTTGATGATATGTGTTAGTGTATTTTGTGCATTTTGAGCCATAGTATGTGATTGTAGCTGATAATAGTTACATGGAGAATTTTCATCAAGCAAAATTTTACAAGGTCAAATGGGGATGCCCCTTTTTTGTGGTGTGCAGATGTAGCTAATGACAGTTGTTTCTACATAAATTCAGTTTATTTCCCTTTGAGAAATACTTTTCCAATCTTTGGTGGAGTTGGGAGCTCTTGTAATGACTATGACTGCTATTGCATTTAATTAGGCCTGAATGTTCTGCTTACCCTATCGATGAATTAGAAATTTTTCAGTTAATATTGCTGATCCTTAAATGCTGAGTTTTTGCTTTTGATGTGAAATATAAGCACAAGATCAACTTCATCTATTATCGTCAATTGTCGTGGAGTTGAATATTATCCTTGCTCTACTTTCTATTGTTAAATTCTTTTGTTATTATTTTTTTGGTGTTGAGGAAAAAATATTGGTTTCAGTGTATTGCAATGTGGTTGTTGAAGTAGTCACATAACGCAAATGCAATCATACACATTCAGTTAGATTAGGTTGTTTTGGTACAAAAGATAAACCTATGATTTCATGAGTGGGATTCATTTTTTTTTTTTTCAGCTAGGTGAGTACTTAATTAATTATACATGTCATAGTATGGAACAGTTGACTCTTTATTCCTACGTTCCTGTTGTATTTAAATAATGTTACATTTCTTTCACAGGGAAATAATCAGGCTCTACTGCTTCTAGGTGCTTTCACGCTTTAAATGGTTACTGGCTGATTTGCCTGTAATTTGATAAATGAAAATGTCATATGATGAAGTTCTGAAAGCTGTTTTTCCTTTGTTGGATGGCATAGACCTCGCATCTTGTATGTCAGTATGCAAACACTGGAGAGATGTTGCACGAGATGATTATTTTTGGAAATGCCTATGTGCCAAGAGATGGCCTTCAATATGCAAGCAGCCTAATCCTCCAACTGTGACCTACTACAAGCTTTATCAAACATTTTATAAGCGACAGCGCCGCCAAACGCTACTTCCTCCAAGACTTTCTTTTGATGATTTAGAATTTTTCATCGATATTTGGACTGAAGAAAAATTGATCTTCTCAGAAGTAGTCCCAGGCCCTGTTTTGGTGGCAGGCATCAATGTCCCACCACCTGGAATATGCGACATACTCAGATTTCACCTTCAAGGTCCTGATTATAAGATGACTCTGCCTGTTGAGCCAAGGGTCAAAATTCCTTTGAGCCAAACTGTGAGTGTTTCAGTCCTTGTGGGGCGCAAAGATACCAATAAGGTTGCTAGCATAATTAATAGATCTGTATTTGATTATATAGATCGGTCGGCCTATAGGGCTATGGCATTTGATTACCTTGATTTCTCCCCGGCGCATCCATTCATTCCTGGCATCCGGGCATGGATTTCATTGTTCTTTATGGAAGATGGAAATGAGGGTGAGATTGATGTTTTTGGGATTGAAATGGATTACCGTGATGCTGCAAACTCCAGGGAGGAGGTTCTGTGGCTATTAGACGTGCTTGATTGGAAATGAAGCATGGATATGTGAAGTTGAAGCTCCCAACTTACTACAGGGAGCACAGTTCATGCTGGATTATTCCATTGTTTTGTCTCCTGCAAGGGAACCGTCCATGGAGAAACAGTTAAAGGTCATTCATCCACAGTAGGGTTCCTGCTTTGAGCTATATAATTTTATTTCATCAAAGATTGTAAATAATTTTCATGTCTGTTGTCATCATTCAGATAGACATATTTTTCCTGTATTAATCCTATCACCCTCCCATTTGGAATATGATCATCCCTGAAACATCAATGAATAGCTTGACCCACCTAGCACCAAACAATGCAACAATGCCTAATTGAGCATTGATTATTAAAAGTACCTTATTGGTATTTGTGTGTGTGTGTGTGTGTGTTTTTTTTTTTCCTCTCCTCATTGTTTACGTGAAGTATCTTGTGTCATCTCATGAACTGAGAATGTCTTGAAAAAGGGCTTGGACAGGACAAAAGAATTCAGATAATAATCCTCATTAGCAATTAGCCTAGCATTTGCCTTAAATCGATGTCTAAAGTCAAAACCATGTAAAATTACCATCCTTCTTCCTTTTTTTCTTCTTTTTCAATAAAAAGATTATATGGATACATTTGATACAAATGGAGAGTAGATTATATGTCAAATTTAGAATCACCATCTAAATTTCTACTCTCAACCTTCCTAACTTAGCCCCAACTTAGCCCCAGGTGGCAAATTACGCAGCAAAAAATATCAAAAACTCATTTCTAAAAATTCGTTTTCCCATCAAAATTTTGTCCAAATTGCCAATTAGAACCAGCAACATTATCAAACTCCAATCTTTTCCCGTCACTAGTAGTCACTTGAAACGACAAACTTTGCCCTACTAAATTTCTTCCAGTCTGCCAATTTTGTCCCCAATTTCTTGACATTTGTATCCATCCACTTCTAGACCCTTTGATCTTGACGTCAGAAACATCTCCAGCACCTCCAACATTATACAACAAAACAAGAATCCAGTAGGGATTACCCTTAACCTCAAACTTAACCCCTCCTTCCTTGGAGCACGAGGTTCTTCTGTACTTGACAGGGATGATCCCAGCTCTGTAGTGTGCAATTTTTGTGAACATTGGCATTGATAGATCAAAGTGTTGTTGTGGTGGATTGCACCAATTTCCATATGGCTTTGAGTAATTTGGAGGGCAAAAATTGGTGGCAGTAATCTTGATTGTTCCAGCATTTGGTATGCACCATTGTGGATCATTCACACACAAAATCTCAAAACAAGCACCACAAGCAGCTCCATCATTGAATAATGCTATGCTTAGAGCAGCTGTTTCAAGTCCATACCCTTGTTTGAAGAGATCTCCATACCCACAAGCTCCCACTGCATACAAATAGATCAACCACCCTTCAGAAAAGTGTATTATCACATAGAAAACAAGACTAAATATGCATCACTTGACTCTAAAACTATAACCCTCAATTTTTATTTTTTCTTGTAAACACCAATAAATTTTTATCTTAAATCTATTTGTTCTTTAAACTTTTTTTTTTTAATTCTATTTAGCTCGTAGAATAATATAAACACTTGATTTTAAATATTTTTGAAAACATGAAGTGTTAAAAATGAGTTAAGAATAGAAATAGAAAATTGTTTTAAAAAAATTCTTCTTCAATTATGCATTTAGCCTATAAATTAAAAGAAAACAAACCTAAAAAATTTTTAAAAATCAGTGCAACTACTTCACAACAATGTCAAATTGGCCATAAAATAACAATAATAGTGAAAGTAACATTGAAAAGAAAATAGAAGCAAGTATAATTTTCAAGTGAAAGTGATGATTTTTCTCCAATAATTGAAAAAAAAAATAAAAAAATTATATATATATATATATATACATACTCATTGTTTCTCCACCATGCATGTCACCGTAAAATGTTGCATGTGCATCATGCCATGAATTGTATATTTTTTGACCAATGGTTATTTTCTCACTACTAACCATGACCAAAACAGACATTAACATTACTGATACAGAAAAAATATTATTTAAACCAGCCATGTCTTTTTTTTTTTTGTCAAAGAGAAGAGCTTGTTTCATATATACTTTAGTTCTAGCTGTTTATATAGTCATTCATGGAAAACTAAAATGTAAACGACGACTAATGGATATATTTTCATATAAGAAATGAGTAATTTTTTAATTTAGGCAAATACAACAAAATCAAGGAAATTTATATGGAAATGAGTATAATGAGATATATTTATTTGATCCAAGAAATATAATTTGATATTTTTTGAGCCGAATAAAGAAGTAAAATCTTTAATTTTCACCCAAAAAAAAATGTATAAATAGTCCTATTTTTCCTTTTTTTTTTTCCTTTGTTGATGCCCCATTATGTAGAATGATTAGTGTTGCCAAATATAAATGTCACACTAAGGCAAGTGCATGACATTGCATCAAAATGAATCTGTTATTTCCATATTTATACAAAATATATACTAATTTGATAGCAAAATGTATAAGTTATGACAACAAAATGAACTAATTACTTAATTACATGAATTCTTAAATAGTATTTTTATTTGTGTTATTGTCATTTCCATGTGAAATTCTCCCATCAATGATTCTCTTCCATAATTCACAAAATGTTGGATCTTTGCCTAATTTGAATAATATTTATTTGGTTTGGATTGGATGATTATTTTTTTTAGTTAGAAATAAATTTACTCAAATTAGGCAAAGATCTTATTTTAAAAAAATGAATAAATAAATTTGGGATAGTTAAACTTTAACGATTTAATCAGATTAATGTATATGATGGGTCCCCACCAGTAAATCAAGTGGTAAAAAATATGGATATTCAATTTGAATAAAATAGGGTTCAAATCTCTCACCTCCCCTCTCACCCCCTTATAGTATTGAGAATTAACCATTTTTACTGACTAAAAAAGAAAAAAAAAAAATTGTGTATGATGGTAACTAAAGAGTTCACATTTAGGCTGCTTTATGAGTGATATGCCAAACCAAACCAAACCAAATTTTTTGGGTCTGAAAAAATACAAAATCAAAACCAAAACCAAACCGATAAAGATGTGAAACCAATGTGCTCGGTTTGATTCATATTGGTCTGAATTGGCTTATTTTTTTATTTAAACCAAAAAGGATTTTGATTTAATTTTTAATTTGTATTAAACATTTGTATGTCTTAATTTTATAGTTCATCATCAAATCTTATATTAATAATTTATATACTTTAAAATCAATTCAATTGTATTTTTTATTAATTGAAAATTACAATTAGTATAGGTTAAAGTTGTAAAATATTTTAAATCAAACATGCTAAATAAATTAAATAAGTTAAATACATTTTTCAAGCATATATATAAAATATAAGGGAAGTTAAATTGAATAATATAATATCAATGAATGTTGTGTATACATATCTATAGATAATATTAGTTTCAAGTTGGATTGGTTCAAATAAATTTAACCATGATAAATTTAGGTAATATACAAGTAAAAGAATATATGTTTCCTAAATGTATATGTTAAATCAAATTTATTTTAATATCAAGTACAATTATATATATATATATATATTTTTTATCTTATTTTTTTTCTTTCTTTTGTCTAATCCATTTCATTTTAACAAGCAGAGGCATTAAAATAGGTATCTTCATTTCTAATACTAATTGATTTCTACAGACTTTCCGAATTAAATTCTATGGGGATGATAAATCAAATAAGGAAAGATCTTGGTAGCACAGTCGAGACAACGATGAGTTCTCTGCCCCATGTGGGAGTGCAGTGACAGAAGTTTTTAATTTTTTTTGTGAAAATTTATTAATAATTAATATATGTAATAATTAATACATGTCTAATTCTATCT
This sequence comes from Mallotus nudiflorus, assembly GCA_947683625.1. Taxonomy (NCBI): domain Eukaryota; kingdom Viridiplantae; phylum Streptophyta; class Magnoliopsida; order Malpighiales; family Euphorbiaceae; genus Mallotus; species Mallotus nudiflorus. Next base: position 214,127 of record CANTUR010000472.1, on the reverse strand, counting down.
ATTAATAATTAATATATGTAATAATTAAAATACTAATATATACTAGTATATATTTTATTTTTTGTTTTGTATTATTATATAAATTATATTTTGCATTTTATTTTATTTTATTTATATTTTATATTATTTTATATATATATATATATATATATATATATATATATATATATATATATATATATATATATATATATATATATATATATATATATATATATTCATTTTTCAGTATAAACCTATGTTTATAAACAAATGAAATTAAAACTGTCAAATTAATACTTATTCAATTATAGTTATTAATATATATTAGGGGTATTGATACATAAGAGTAATCAATGACTATAATTAAATAAATATTAATACGACGGTTTTAAATCCATTTGCATGGATACACATGTTTGTATATATATATATACATACACATATAAGCGTGTCAAAATGTGTAGTTGCATGCAAATACGATTAACGTAATATGCAAAATTAGCAAATTAGAGTTGAGGTTAAATGGGTTCAAGTTAGAAACAAGTCAACCCGTTTATGATGGGGTGTAACCAAATCGTGTCAAAGATTGACACGTGAACTCATTTACAGCCTGTTTAATTATACGTGTCGTGTCATGTTAAGTCGTGTCAAACCGACACGACCCGTCAAAAATCCATATATTTTGTTTAGATTTTAAATAATCAATTGGTTATTTATTGTAAGTTTTTTTTATAAAAATAATACCTTTATAATTGTATTATGAAAATTGCTAAATTATAAATATTATTTTTAGTCTTTTTTATGAAAAATAGTATTTTTTTTATATATATTATAAATGTTATACGGGTTAAATGTATCATATTGAATTTTATAACTCGTACAATCCATTTAAATAAATGGGTTACACATGTTGTGTTCGTATAACCCATTTAATTTTTGTATAGTGTTAGGGTTGAAATATTTGATATGATTAATAAATGGGTCATGTTAATGTTGACCCTAATCATGTTAACAGAGTGGGTTAACCCATCACGAACACGACCTACCAACCCATTTTGACACCCCCTAATTAAACATTGTTTTAGTGCTTTATAAATTTTTTGAGTTAATACTGGAATGCATTTATAAAAGAAGTTGATTTCACATTTAATAACACAGGTGATGGTTTAATCATAGTTATTCAAATGTTTTTCAAGTGCTCTATGACATCAGTTTTACAATACCATAGGCGTGTTATACTTTCATTGATTACAATAATCTTTCGAATTTAGTATCGGGGAGCATGTTAAGTATTAGTGTCATTTTGTCTTTTATAATGATAATTTGTACACTAGTAATATCAAAATCACCATACTGGCTTATTAGATAAGGTAGGCTAACTAATACTATCCAAGTGCTTCATAAATATATAAGAACTACATAAAAGGTGAATCTAAGGCTTCATCATATAAGATTATCATTAGGTATTCGTCTGGAGGAGAATAGGGACATTGTTGTCATTCCAAGGCATATCCCTAGAAATAAGTTACTATGGTGGTAAAAATTTGGTTCAATTTTAAATAAATCCATCATTATTTTAAATATGATTCGAGAAATGTCAATAATACATGTTATGTTAACTCATTTAGGTGATACATTTGTCGATGATGGAGAAGAGAACTTTGACCTTTAACATTAATTTTAATTGTTTGCTTTAAGTGTTCGAAACACTTTTTTTTTATTATGCCTCATTAAATTAATAGACGGAATAGGACGTCATGGATTGCTACTTCGTAGCATAGATACCATGGCTCTTTCAGCAAAACTATATGGTTCTTGAATTTTGGCTCTTCAAAAATTTAAAACATTTCAATCTATTACGAACCTCATTTGCATATTTAATTTCAAATATTTTTCTCCATTTGATCAGGACCAATTACTTGGGTCTATAATGATAAAGCCTTATCCTGCCACTTTCATGCCTAAGGAGCCAACATAACGATTAGTATGAAAACCTCTTCAATGAACCACAACATATAATGTTATGTTTCTATAAAAAAAAATTTCCTTATTTGCTTTTGAGAACAAATGCCAAAGTGATTTGGCAGTCCAATGACGTAAAAAATTATGCATAAACATAACATTACCTGAAGAGCAAGGATCAACATTATGAATTTGTGGTTTTGGGTTGGAAAGTCAGGGTTTGTGGTAGATTTTGGAAAGGGGTGGAGGAGGAGGGGGGAGAGGTTGAGAGGACATTAAAAGAATTATTAGGGTTTGATTAATTGAAATCATATTAAAAGTTCAATAAGATGTTTCAATATTTTCATCCCTTATGTAAATAAAATTATATATCTAATTATTATATTTTTATCTTACATTTCTCAAATAGCAAGTCATGCATCCTTATATAAGATTTCTTTCATGTTATGAGAATTTTTCAAGTAGGCATTTTTATTCCTATCTCTGCATGGAAACCAAAACCTTTTAAAATTTCTTTCAATCTGTCTACATTCATCCCTTTGAACAAGCATGCAACATAAAAAAAAAAAAAAATCCTTTATTCATCTCTGTCTAGTCTATCATAACTTACTCTTATAATTTTTTTAAACATCCATATTAGGAACGCTTTTTACTTTTTCCAATTCGTATTCTCATTCTTCTATTCCTATTTTGTATAAATTGGAGCCTAAAACAACCAAAGCTCATTCACTATTTTGATTAGAATATGAATGTGAATGTGAAGTTTAAAATATAGAGTACTAAAATTCTATTATGGACTAACTTACTTTTTTTTTTTTTTTGAAAATTTAATAACCTAAAACACATACACATACACACAACATAGTGACATGCCATGCCATCTAACAAAACTATGACAATTTTGTTAGACGCAGAATGGTATATATGCTACACACACACATTCTAAGTTAGCAATGTGAGATCTAAGACCAGAGATGAAACACTACAAAAGCATTACACATATCCACACACACACATATTTTTTCTTTTTTCTTTTTTTGAAAATTTGATAACCTAAAACACACACACACATAGCACAATGACCAAAGATGGACCAACTTACTTATAATTACTGGTTTCGCCAATTTTTTCTTACAAGAATTGTGATTCAAGTAGTGTTTTATGTTGTTATACTATCCATAAGATTCTTTATAATTGGATATGGTGAATTCTTTACTTTCATTTATAAATCTTTTTGCTCATTAACAATATTTTGTGTATATCTATGTCTATTCCAATCAACAAATTGTTCTATTATTAATATTATTTAAGTTTTGTATTATTTTGATGTACGATGAATCAATGTTCATGAAGTATAGCTTTTACCTTATAATCAATAAACCATTGATGACAAGAGCTCAACATTCTTTTTTGAAAGACTTTACTTGTGCATGTTCTAGTTTTTGTGCTCTTATAATTGGCCCAGTAGCATATTGGAAAGGAAAAAAAATTCCAATTATTATTTCTGGAATTTTATATTTTATGGGAATTATGATTGACTCATTTTCGAAAACTCCTTTTCAAAAATGAATCACTCAAACACACATATATTACTTATATACATAATCAAATTAATCGAATTGCAAGTGGCTTTAATACCACTGTTAGGTTTTGTGATTCAACATATAACGAAAAATTGAAAACTTTAATTATAAACCTAAACCAGGATCCATGAAAGTCGATCAATTGATTTGATTAAGGTTTCCAAAACCTTACCACGAATGATAATCAAGCAAGAATGATGGAAGGTTAAAAGGAGGTTTACACCGGTGACACCTTACCTTGAGTTTTTCATTCTCTTTTGTCGGATGAAGACGTCTTTAAAAGAATACACCATCCATAAGTATCCACACAAACAACCCTTTAACAAACGAATGTGTAATGTGTGCTAGCACCTTTTGATTATCTCACAACTCAAAAATAAAAACTCTGTATTTAATTTTTCTCAAAGGGGCGAGAAAAATGAATTAAGGTGGCAAAAATAAAAAGAAGGTATGTGAAACCCTAGAGAATATATTATATTTATAGACCTCTCAATTAAGGTTTCACTTAGCAAAACTATTAGGTTTCGTGATTCCATACATAATAAAAAATTAAATTTTTAATCACAAACTCGAACCCGGATCCAAGTAATTCAGTTAATTGATTAAATATAGGGTTTTCAAAATGTTACCACAAATGCAGAAAAGGGCAAGATTTCTGGAAGGGAGAGAGTAGGTTCACTTCGGTGACAGCTTACCTCAAGCTTTTAATTTGGCAGTTCAGATTAAGACATCTCCAAAAGAATATGTCCTCCACAAGTGTCCACACAAACAACCCTTGATTGAAAAATGAATGATTGTGTGCTAGCACCTTCTCTTGATTTCTCATAAATTGAGAATGAAAAGAACTCTATGTTTTATTTTCTAAAAGAGAGAAAAATGAATTTGGTGGCAGAATAATGAGTGAGCGAAACCCTAGAGAATATAACATATTTATAGACTTCTAAATTAGGGCTTCACTTACCAAATGACCTTTTAGTAATTTCTCACTTATTTTTGTTCTGATTTTTTTAAAAAATTAAATCATAAATAATTTTCTATTTTTTTAAGATAACCTTTACCTTATATAATGTAATATCCTGGGTTTTTAAATAATTTAAAACTGCATCGGGATATACAGTGTTAATAATTTATATATATATATATATATATATATATATATACACATATATATTTGATTATTTAATTAGCTTGTTATTTATTAAAGTCATTTTTAATTTAATTATTTTTAAGTTATTTACGTAAAGCTTTCCCGGAGATTTTATTTTCGGGAAAATTAAAACGTAAATAATTAAATATCAATTATTTTAAACAGTTTTATAAATTTGCATGAGTTCATGCGTGATTTTAAAGTGTCAAATAAAATATATATACGTACATTCATTTAAATTAAATTAGGGTTATTTAATTAAATTATATTATATTATATAGTTTTAATATTAATTAATTAAATGTGTGTATATATTATTAAAATATGTGTGTGGTGGATATTTATTGTGTGTATTAATTTATATATTAAAATAATATAAGTAAGATATATATATATATATATATATATATATATATATATATATATATATATATATATATATATACACACATATATACATATATTATTATTAACTAAAATAAAGTTTGAGATAATTACCATTGTGCCATCCCATCTCCTTCCTCTTTCCCGATCGTCCCCATCTGATCTCCGGCTTCTGCAACGTCGTTCCTTCACTGTCACTGTGCCCTCCGATGTGCCACCTCCCTTGCCAACCATTTCCGATGTCCAGAGCCTTCTTCTCCGGTGTGGTTTGCCGGAATTACAGTGAGAAGCCGAAATCGATCCTAACTCCGATCGATGTGTTTTTGGCCACTATTTTGAGCCCCACCCGGCTTCTATCTCTTCCTTGAGCTTCGGTGAGTGCATTTCCAAGCTTTGTTTCACTTGAAATGGTCTAGATTTCCCTAGGTTTTGATTTATCATTTTCGGCCATTTAGGGTTTTTGATTTTTTTTTGAGCTTCGATTTTGTTGATTCATGAAAAATTACTTCACAAACATGGATCCTAGTAGCTTAATCTAGCTCTATGAATTTTTGTAGAATTTTTGGGAATTATTTTGATTTTTGTGAATTTTTTATTATTTTATTAATATTTTCTAACTTTCGAAAATTAATTAATTAAATTATGAAATTGTTTTATGGTGTTTATAGGTTTTGAAATGCATTTTAGAAATTTATTTGTAATTTTTATGATTTTTATTTTGAATTTATTTAGTTTATGTAATTTTGGGAAAATTAGGTTAATTATGTGTTTTATTGAAATTAATTAGTTAATTGAGTATATTTATTGGTATTATTGAATTATATGTTGAGAAATTTAATTTTTAGTAATTATACTATTTTTGGTGAATTTTTTATTAATTTTAAGGAATTTACATAACTAGGGGCATTTTGATAATTTGGCGTTAAATTGGCTAAAAATATAATTAAATTGGTTTTACTAGTTATTTAAGGTATAAAAATGATTTCTACAAATTATTTAGTATTTTTAACTAATTAAAACTATTTTTTGTAAATTATTTTCAAATTATATATAATATACGATTTTTTCTAAATAAATGAGTTTTTATTGATTTTTAATATGTTTTAGGGTTAATTATGTAATTTGGATTTTTAAAATGTATTTTGGTCAATATTTATGAATTTATTAAGAATTACCGATTTTTAATAATACATTATTTAAAATTAGGATTTTTATGCATTTATCGGCAAAATAATTATTTTTAGCATATAAATATCTAAATTTCTATATTTTGAGTGTTGAAGGGAATTTTTGATATTTTTCATGTGTTCTGTATTATTTTGCGAAATGTAAACCTCGATTGGTGAAATTGTAATTTAGAGTCCGACCGAGGGATTGTGAACTATGTTTATTCTTGAAGCGTGTTTCTTTGCAGGACCGGCTCTACTCTTTGAGTAGAGAGATGTCCGTTTTACAGGGGAGGTTATGCCGGATTTTCGATAGAATTCTCGCCGGTCGAATTCTGATTCTAATTCTGTGTCTAGTATTTTAGATCGAGTTTTCTAGAAATTTTCGTTAGATTTATTCTGATTTTCTGCTATCGTTTGTTTGTTTAGTTGCATCAAGACCGAGGCCTAGTGGACCAGGCCCGTCAGACCCATCTTGAGGAGCACAATAACAGTGAGTTGTAATTTTATATATATATGTTTTAGGGTGCATGTTTTAGGAATGCATGGGTTATTTTAGTAAAGTATACATAAATGATTTAAGTATTACTTAGGTTTATTTTCGGTATATTTTGGTATATTTTAAACTATATGCATGTTTTACTAATGATTTATACTTAAAATGTTTTTGGGTATATTCATAGTTTATTTCTTGTTTATTTTATGATTAAATTGAATTTATTTGATGTATATATACTCGAAATATACCTGGTTTATTTTTGGTATATTTCTAGTATATATATGATTTATGTTGTTACTTTATTTAATATCATGCATCATTTGTTTTATGAATGTATGTTTTATATATAAATGAAGGATATCAATAAAACGTGCTACCTAGTGGGCAGCATTAGGACCGAGTATGTACCGGTACGCTGATAGCATTTAGGCTATATTACTAACCTATTTATGGATATTGATCAGATTGATTTGATTTGATGTGTGATATGATTTGGGAGTGTGATTGTTGGAACTCAGTTGACCAAGTGTCTCGAGGCCAATCACACTAACAGTTAGACTGATAGAGCTCGATTGACTTAGTGTCTCAGGGCCAGTCTACTATCCAAATGGAACAAGTGAATATATTTGGAATAAGTGAGCCTGTATGGCTAGAGTGTTGTCTAACACTGTTTGAGGTTGTGGTTTTTTAGGGTTCTATTTGATCCTTCATAAACAATGATTTTCAGTAAATATATAAAATGATTTTGCTGCATCTATGTGTATTTTTCTGTATATATATTTATTATATATACTATTGACTGTGTGCATTGTCATTTAGTATGCATGCATATATATTATAACAATTCACTTAGTGAAGTCTGACTCCCCTCCGTTGACTATTTTTCAGGAGAGTCTACGTCTTCAGACCTCAGTAGCAGACCCATACGCCGGATTTCTTCCGCCCGGCTTCACTTTGTAAACTGCTTACTTAATTTTATTTTTATAATCTATACACTGCAGTAGTTGTTGTCAGTTGGGATATTTATGTACTATGATTGTATAAGATTTGTATTACAAATATTTGAACTGAGAATTGTATTTAAAAGATATTATATATTTGAGATGAGTTTGTTTATTTAAATGAGATGATGGATTATATTATTACATATGAGATTTTAATTTTCGCTGCAAAATATTTTATTTATGTTATTATTATTATTGCATGCTTTTATTTTTAAGGTTTGCTACGGGTTCTGGATTCGAAAGAATTCTCGTTCCCTAGCGCTGATCATGGCCCCTGTTTTGGGTCGTGACATATAAATATTTTATTTATTTATTTCCATATACCTTATTTGGGCTTGTTAACCCATATTCATTTTGGGGCTTGTTCAAAGTGTATGACCATGTAGGTGCACATGACATTGGCAATGGACCTTAAATCTTTATCTATGCCTACAAATCATAAGTGGCCTTTAATAAGACATTATGTCTACCTAAGTCATGTGAAGTCAATAATCCGACATAACCTAATATACAGTGAATATTGTAATCCCTTTGTCATATGATATCTTGATTGAATATAAGGTATAGATTATGTCATCCTAATAGAATTCAATCATATTATTTCTTAATTCCAAGTAAACTGAGAATGATAACTCTTTATCAATTTACTTTAGCATGACCATGCATTTTCTATCTTGTCAAGAGGCCCATAGATATCTTACTCAAATTAAATGAGGGATAAATTCCTTATTAATCACTCACATTCCTCCTTATTAATCACTCACATTCCTCACATAACTCATTTCATACTCAACAATAACCTATTTTATCATTCGATTAAAGATAATGTAAGATTGTGTCAAAATACAAAATAGTTATGTAGAAATCCATGGTGATTTCAAGGTCAGAGGACTAAGTCAATATTACTGTGATGAGAATTACTTATGATAATTATCTATGTAGTATTCTCATAATGGGTTAATCCTACACTTTATTTCTCAAATAACTACCTATGAGTTGACTTAATATCTCATATTCATGATTAGTAAAATAAAATCATCAATCAACACCATACCAGCCTTAATACATTGTTATGACTAGGGATAATTTGAATAGAACTCATATTTAATCTAAGGGTTTTACTATCAAGTCATATACTTGATAACCTTAGTAAGAATTGACTATTCAAGTAATTATCATAACACAAAATGATAATGAAAAATGCCTCTTTATTAATAAAATGATAAAGTCAAAATATGGTCATACATGATTGACCTAGTGTATATCACTAACAAAAATGAATTTTGGTAATTTCCTTATTAACCAAAACATTTTTGGTATATTCCATTTATTCCAATTATGTTTTTATTTAAATACAAAATCAAAAATAATTTCTTATTTATTTAAGATAACCATTACCTTAAATAGAAAATAACAACTAGCAAACTCTCAAATGCTTTTGTAGAATGAATAGCTCCATCTCTAATTTTTTTTATAAAATTAATGTTTAACATTATTTAAATTTTATTATTTTTGTATTATTTTAAAATTTTTATTTCAAATGTATTTTAACCTTAAATTTGTACCCATCAATTCTATTTAATTCATATAATAAAAAATTGAAAATTTCTTAAGAGGGGGTGAATAAGGCTAATGAAAGATTTTTTAAAAAAATTGAAATCTAATTTAAGAAATGAACAAAAATTGAAAGAAAATAAAGTAGAAAGAACAACAAACATAAGAATTTAAAGATTTTGGATTCTCAACAATTCTATGTCTCTACCTAACTTATCTGTAAGTTAGGATTTTCAATACCCATAATTGTATTCACAAGATTGAGATTACATGAATTTGAGGCTTACTCTTCAACCTTACACAAATAAGAGTTTTAAGGCTAACTCTTCAATCAAACCAAAAAGAGTTTCTAGACTCACTCTTAAACCAATTCCCAAGTGTTTTAATAACTAAACACTTAAACCAATTTCACTAGAAATATGCCTCACTTCCTTTCTAATCTATCCCAAGAATTAGATGAAAATGAATTTTTATTTCTATCACATCTCATAAGAGTTAGTCAATACAAAAAATATTGATACAAAGAAAAATGAAGCTTAATGAATGCTTAGAGAGTTTTTTTATAATCAAAGAGTAATGTAATATATATTCTTGTTATCATAACTCTAGATCACATATTTATAGATTAAACTTCAAAAATATGGTTATTGGAGCCATTGATTATGTTTCCAACATCTCTTTCCTTCAATAATTTCAAAAATATGTCCATTAGGTCATCACCGTAGAAACAAGGCTTCAGTCATAGCCCTTTGCTTTCTATCACCATAGCAGCATTACTTTAGTCACAACCCTCCAATGTCTCTTTCCTTTAATAATTTAAAAAATATGTCTATTGGATTTTTTAAAGTTTGATGTTACCATGGAAGTAAGGCTTCAATTGCACCGCTCAACATTTTATCACCATGACAACCTTTCTTTAGTCGCAGCTTTCAACATTTTGTCACCATGGCAACCTTACTTCAATCGTAGCCCTCTAGTAAGCTGAATTATGACTTGATTTTCATTGAGAGTAATATTGTACCTATACTTATAATCACACTTAAATAAAGAACATTAAATGCTCAAAATTAAGTTTGTTAGATCAAAATTAAGATTGATTATTACTAAGGTCAACCAAAATAATAAGTGCTTGATTTGAAATTGTTTTAAGTATAAAAGTGTTTATAAAAATGAAATTTAAACTATTTAAATTTAGGTCACAAACTATAATGAAAAAGCTAGAATATATTTTTTCTTTTGTATCTTCTTAAATTAAACATAAGGGTGTCAAAATGGCAGTGACATGTGAACATAATTCGCTTAACACGTAGAATTAGCGAATTAGAATTGAGATTAAATGGGTTCGTGTCAGAATTAGGTCAACCCATTTATGACACAGTTTAATCAGATCATGTCACGGGTTGACACATGAATGTATTTACAACCCGTTTAATTATACGTGTTGTGTTGGGTCGTGTCAGCCTAACATGACCCATCAAAAATTGATATAATTTGTTTTTAGTTTAAATAATAAATTGGTTATTTATTGTAAGTTTTTTTATAAAAATAATATTTTTATAATTGTATTATGCAAATTGCTAAATTATAGATATTATTTTTATTTTTTTATGAAAAATAGTATTTTTTTTATACATTATAAACATTATATGGGTTAAATGAGTCATGTTGAATTTTATGACTCATACAACCTATTTAAATGAATGGGTTATGCATGTCGTGTTCGTGTAACCCGTTTAATTTTCGTGTGGGTTTAGGGTTGAAATATTTGACATGATTAATAAATAAGTCATGTTCGTGTTGACCCTAATCATATCACCAGAGTGGGTTGTGGTCAACCCGACATGACCATGACCCACCAATTTGTTAATGTATGAAAGGAGGAGGGGAGAACAAGCAAAATTACAAAAAAAAAAAAAAAGGTCTTCACTTATTGTTCTATAAAAATTAGATAATTTAGTCATTTATTAATAAAAATTAAATTAAATTTATTGAACTATCATTCTAATTTAATTGAAAGTATATTTATTATTTTAATTAGATTAAATTTTAATTAATCTGTAATAAAAATTAAATTAATTAAAATATAATTCTAATTTAATTAAGAGTGTGTTTCCTATTTTAATTAGGTTACCTTCTATTATATCTCTAATAAAATAAAAATAAATTTTAATTTTAATTTAATGAAAAGTATATTTTCTATTCTAAATAGGTAAACTTCTATTTTATCTCTAATAAAAATTAAATCAATTAAATATAATTTTAATTTAATTAAAAGTATGTTTCCTATTTTAATTATGTTAACTTCTATTTTATCTCTAAAAAAATTAAATTAATTAAATTTTTAGTAGTATTTTTGTTAAAGTATATATTTTTCTATTTTAATTAGGTTCACTTATATTTTATCTAATATAAATCAAATTAGATAAAATAGTTTTATAAGTATTACTATATTAAATTTAATAAGTAAATAATTAAAATCAAAATTAATAAATTTTATAAAATAATTAATTATGAAAATATTAATGTCAAATATGTAGAATGATTGTTGTGTTTAAATAGAATATTCATAAAGAATATAATAAATTGCTATATTATAACTCTATCAAATTTGTAAAATTAGATTATTATTTAGATAGAAATATTAAAAGAATGTTGTATAATTGTTCAAATAGAAAATTTATTAAAATTATAAATTGCTATGTTATAATATAATACTATCAAGATTGAAAAATTAGATTGACATATAAATAAAGCAATGGTCTTATTATTTATAAATACTTATTAAATTAAATTTTATTAAGTAAATAATTATAATTAAATTAATTAAAAAAATTTATCTCATATCTGTAATCATATTTTAAAAAATAAAGCATATAATTTGTTTGAGAGTAGTATTTTTGTAAGAAAAATAATATAATTATCATTTTTAGTTATTTTTATAAAACTTAATAAAAAAAGTGAAAATTAAATTAATTAATCTTTATTAGTTGATTATTAGTTGAAATTAAAAAAAATTATTAAATTACTTTTTGAGTAAATAAAAGTATATTAAAAATATTGAAAAATTAAAATGTTACTGCTCAAATAAAAAATTTACTAAAATTGTAATAAATTATAAGTTTAATGAGGTTGTAATATTTAAATTGTTATATAAAGAATATATAATATTTTATTATTTTTAAAAAAATTTATTAGAAAAATAACTAATGATTTTTTATTTTCTTATGATTAATTATGACATTCATTTTTTGTATAAAATTAGTTTGAAAATTGAAAACAAAATATTAATTATAAAAAATATTGAATGAATATCATATAATTATTTAAATAAAAGGTTTATAAAAATTGCAATGAATTTAACTATATTATGTTAATATCAAATTGTTATATAAATAAATAACACATTTATTATTTTTAAAACTTTTATTTAATAATAATAATAATATCAAAGTATATGTGTAATAGTTTATTTATTATTTTGAATCTAAAAAATTTTTTATTCACGCACAAAGCTTGTGTTTATTTACTAGTAATACAAAATTAGAATATCTCATTATAATAAAATAGTTAAAATCTTATAATTAAAGAAGGTAAGGCTAAAAATATAAATATGTTAAAATTCCTAATTTGCTAGCTATCACTTTGTTTTTTTTTTTTTTTTTACAATTTATATGCTTCACTCCATGAGATTGATTAGCCATTTTAAGACATTCTTCAGTTGTTTAGGATTCATTTCTAACTAGAAATCTAACTTTTATCAGCTGACCTTAATTATATTTCTTGTTACCTATGTGACAGAGACATAAATAATAACCACCAAAGAGGATTACAAAAGATAAGCACAATCTTTAAGAACATCACATGAAATTTTTACGTAAAGAGGACTACACAGATAATTACACAAGATAGACACAACCCACATGCAACATGATTCTATCACCCTTTCAATGTGAACTGGTTTGCCAAGGACCTTCAACTTAAAGAAGAAGATAATGAAATTGAAAGATCAAAGTTTCTATCAAGCCTAACGATAAAAGACATGGTAGCTTGTGATATCACCAGCATATTTCACTTCAACACAACATTTTTATCTAAAGGGCTGAATTACATGGAAAATGCAATATGCATATAAAGAAAGGTCCTTAAAAAATTTGATTGAATCCGCAAAAAATCCTCAACACAGAGATTAAGAAAGTCAGATGTTTTATACTACATAAAGAACATGTCAGCTGCTAAGAAAATAAATTCAACAAAATAATGCACTAATCTACAACAATGATCCTAGCTCATTCTTTGTGCAACTTCTTTAGCGAGTACTCTTTCTTTTGCCTTGGTTTGGCTTGCGACTTGGAGCCCATTATCCCTCCTCCCCATTTCTTCCTGACTTCATCATACTTGTCATTGAAGTTCGCCTGAATTGAAACCAAATGACTCAGAAACACAAGTATATGCACGTACATGAACAATAACAGGGCACAAACAAAATGAGTTGATGTTTCTCTACCTTGATGGCTTCTAAGATTTTGCTGAACTCCAACTTATCTTCATTCTTCACTGTGGTCAAACACAAGGCAGCTGCAGTTTTCTTGTGGACAACCTAAAGAGGCAAAACTTGTAAATAAATACTCCTAAAAATTTATTTTGACGAAACATCACCAAGCACGCATCCAAAATATACCGATCCCAAACGTGATTTTCCTTTCACAATGCAATAAGGGATCTCCATTTTCCGGCACAGAGCAGGAAGCCATACAACCAACTCTATAGGATCCACATCATGAGCAATTACAACTAACTGTGCCTTTTTCTGCAAGTGAAAAGGACTTAAAGTTAGTTTCCAAACTTATAGCAATCAAAAGAAACAGTTCTTGACTCAGAAGCATAACCAGCCTGCACAATGAGATAAGTGACATGGTTAAGCCCATACTTGACAACAATGGGCTTCTTAGCCTCAACAGATTTCCCTTCAGCCTCAGCATGAGCTCTCTGCAAAAGGCGATCTTTCTTTGCTGCTCTATCCTCTGGCCTGTACTTGAGAAGCAACTTTAACAAACTTGTTCCTGTACAAAAACAAAAGTAAGTTTCATGTAGAGCAAGTGTATCTGGTAAAATGTGAATAGAACCCTCATATGATCTTTTATGAAAACAGAAGTCAGACATATAGCAACTCAGATCAAAGGAAGAACAGCAAGTCCAATGATCCCTTCAAATAAGGGCAACTAAAGTCACAAACATGAGCTATAACATTAATTAACCCTGTCAACTCCTATCCTATAAGCTTCTTGACCATTACAGACCAAGGACTGTACTAATGGATGTTATTCATAAGCCTAACACCCAAGAAGACCAAATGCAACATAAATACAGGGACCATAAAAGCAAATCATCCCAGAATTACCAAGATTTTTGTCAAGGGTCTTAGTGAATTGGTTCAAAGCTGGTGGCACCTTCAACCTCTGCCTAAGAATCCTCCTTTTCCTTTGAATTTGAACAACCTTGGGCCACTTTACGAATCTGTGCAGATCCTTCTTGGGAGGCAATGCCCCTCCAATACCAAACTGCTTCGGCCTCTTCTCGAATAGAGGGTTCTGAACCTTCTCCTACAATTCCACATAAGACAAGTAAACAACAGATACCCAGTAGCAAATATACACGAAAAGGTACAAAATCATACCGGTTTCTTCTTAGCAGGTACTGCTGAAGCTGCTTTTACCCCTCTTTTTGGTGCCTAAAAAAGTTAAAAAAGAAACTGATAAATTATGTAAGTACCAAACAGAAACAGGGTGAAAGTGTCATGTCAGGCTTTTCATCTACCATATCTGCGCCGTGTACAAGCTTCGCAGCCGCTGACAACGGCGGCGCTTACGAACGCTAAACCCTAGTAAAAAAAATCAATCAGAGAAGCAGATCAGCAAAGGAGCCGATCACAGATAAAGGATTATACACGTCAGTCATTTTACATGTGCTTGCCGTCCTTTCCGTAATTTTATCCAACATCAGGGGTAGTTAATTAGGATTTTTCTATTTTACTATTTTCTCTATTTTGTTACGAAAAATTAGCTAAAATAAAATAAAATAAAAGCCTGACCAAGGGCAAGAGCAACGTCGTTTTTGCCTGAATGTATCGGAATAGGATACAGTTTTAATGCTAATTTGAATTTCCTAATTAATTTCTGCAATAAATTCCTATTCGAATATTAAAAAATGGTAAGTTTTGTTTTAGTCCTTTTAAGGTCTCGCCACAATAAATTCTGTTTAATCGTGTTTGTACTACTACTACGACATTGTATTGGAGGCAGCTTCAGAGTCCAGGAAAAGGCAGGAACTCCTGATCTCTACTGCTTATAAAAACATGGCTGGTTTCAGTTTCGAAAACATAATTGTTGTTTCGTTGCTTGAATCAATCCTGACGGTTGATTGGCTAAATTGATTCTTATTTTCATTTCTGAATTGAAATACCTTTTGTTTGTCTATTGAAATACCTTTGTGTCTGTTTTTATTTTTTTTTAGAAAACAAAAAAAAGAGAAAAGAATGGATCAATTTCAGGAACAGAATGAGGCGTTGGAAGTGCTTTGTCTTCCATCAGGATATAGATTTAATCCGACAAATACAGAGGTTGTGGTTCATTATTTGAAGAGGAGGATAATGGGTGAAAGACTTCCTGCTAATGTGATTCCTACAACGGATGTTTATGCTTGCAATCCAGAACAACTTCCCTTTAGTAAGCCATTAATTTTCTCTTTGTTTTTTAAAATTTTTATTTAGCATGCAGATCTAAAAAACAATTATTTGTTTATTTATTTTATCGTGTGTGATGTCTTTCGCTGTTGAATAGTCACTTGAGTTTCCATTATTTTACAATCGGTCCGTATCGTACAGTCATATGAGCTTCCATAATTACTTCTAATTATTTTAGAATTGATCAATCAACCTAATTGATTACTTCTACTAACGTAAATCAACCTAATTGATTACTTTTAATTACGTAAATCAATAGTTCTAATAGATTGGGATGATGAGAAGGTTGCTGGGTGTGTGTGGATATTAATCATGAGTGAACTTTTTTGGCTTTGTAATTGCAGGTCTTTTCAAATATGGACATGCACATGAATGGTTCTTCTTTTCTAAAAGAAGAAAAGGCAAAATATTAACACAAGATGGCTACTACGATATCTGTACTTCTGCTCGTGAAGCAATTTATGAAAATGAAAATACAGGAGCTGTTGGTTCCAAAAAAACTAGAAACCTTGTTGGTCTTATGAGAAAACTCGATTTCTACCATGGAAGGCCTCCGTCAGGAATCAAATCTAAATGGTCTATAGAAGAGTTTAGAATTAATCCTGGAACAATTGAAGTTGAATCCCATCATCATGCCCTTAGAGAAAAGGTAAATTCTATTTCACTTTTTGTAACCTCTTTTCTATCATTTGTCCCAATGAGTAATAGGTTAGAATGGTATGGTCTTACCTTAACCTGATAAGATCATTTTAGTTTAGTCATTAGATTTTCTAAGCTGTACCAGTTATATCTAATTTTGTTTTAAATATGTAATTATATTTTTAAAATTTTACTTTAAAATCTCCATGAAAGAAATTTATTTATTCAAATTCCCTTTCTCTTTTTCTTTTCTTACAAGAAAAAAAATAAGATGGAAAATAAATACTTTCAAATTTTAATTTTGTTTCTTTCAAAATAAACTAAATTTATAAATATTTCTATTAATATTAGATAATTAAAATATGTGTATTTATCTATTGCAAATCCTATAGTGAAATCCTCAACTCAAACATTTACCAATAGGACAATGAAGGTAGTGACATTCATGATTCATATAAAAACAAAAAAAAATTTTCTGAATCTACACTCATGTTTTTTTTTTTTTTTTCAAAATACAAGGACTACAAATCAATTGGAGCTATTTTGTAACTGCATCTGTATATAGATGCAGCTGCTAGTGACATGTAACTTTTTCTTTATGATGAATATATTTTTTCAAGGTTTTAAATATGGTGGTCTGCAAAGTTATTAACAATGAGCCTCCACCGAAACCTCAAGGATGGATTGAGCTGTCACCGGGAACTTATGTGCGTCAGCTTGAGATCAAAGGAACTGGGGAAGACAAAGAATAAACATTGAAGGAACTATTGCAGACATCAGAAAAATGTTCCCTCTTCAATCTGCTTTTTTTGAGGTGATTTTCTTTTATCAGGTTAGGCACATAGGTTATTTAGCTTGGAAAGGTAATATTTTTAACCAAGTAAATATCATTTTCATAAGAATCATCCTTTTGAGAGTTAAGAAAAAATTCGTTAAATATCTACCTCTTTTATAGTTTATAGAGTATAGATAAATGTATAGTACTAAAAGAGAGAGGCTACCTCTTATTGTGTATTCCATTTTATCGTTACTGTTAGTATATTTTCAACTATTTTTAAATTATAATAATTATCTTTATGAAGAATTTCGTAAACAATTTGCATATATAAAAAAAAAAAAAAAGGGGCTCATTTAAATGCAAAATTTCAAAATATCAACTATTTAAGCCCCTCAACCTGTGAGGGAATTAAATCTAGTTGATGTGGATGAGAAAGGGACTAAAGAGATCAAAGAACATTTGGATTCCTGAATTGTTTTTGGCTTAGCATACCAATGAAGATTAGCTAAGTGTTTATTTTATGTAAGCTTATATTCAAGCCTGAGCTACCTGAAAGGTTTGAGCCATTATTAATATAATCATTCTTAATTAATCCTCTCTTCTCTTATTTTTTTTTATTAATTATGATCTATGACTGGATTGGATTAAATGAACTGCATAACGCATTATTTGAATTTTTTTAGAGGTTTTTATGTAGATTTCGATGTAATTTCCCTGTTGATATTTTGGCAAGATTATTCTCGTTGATCTTGATGTAAATTTTTTTTTTTTTATTTACGCCCTCAACCAATGCCTGACATGCCTTCATATGCCCATGGCCGAAGGCTGTCATGTAGGAAACTCACATAGTAACGTATGAGGAAACTCATGTCATTATGAATTCTCTACTCAAACAGTGACAAATTTCAAATTTCATAGTTCTTTTGTCTCCGAAGCCTCAAGGTGGTTCAAAAAATGCAATAGTGTTCTAACCCAGTAATCAAATGAATCTTGAATTTTATTTAAGTTTGGTCATTGAATTTTATGTGCAAGTATTTAAGTTTGATTGTTGAATCTCAATAAGGTGTGAGTTACTAACGGTGTTGGCAATTTGAAGTGATAATAATGATGGATAAGGAAATGTTTTGGATTGAGATATATGATGATGATGATTTGATTATTATTATCATCATGGCAAATCTATAAAATTAGTTAGTGGGGTAATTTTTATATGAAAAGAAATTGTACATCCAAACTCACAAAAACATATATATATATATGAAGTCTAAAATTAAATACTCACGGGATTTTTTAAATACTACAATTATCTTCGATGTAGTTTTATATTCTAATATCGTTGTATGATTTTTTCATTGTCTATACTATCTAATACATCTTTTTCTATATAAGTAACCATACAATCATTCAACCAATCATCTCCTATACGATTGTGTAGCCTGTTTTTTATGATGTCATAGTTGAAAAACTCATTTCCACACTTGTAGTTGAAACTGGTAAAATCAAAGCTAATTTCAGAAGTAAATACACCAATGGATAAACAATATAGTATCTACTAATTTTTGTAAAGAGATCACTGATCCCTTTTATTTCTAAAAATCTACTATGTGACCTCACATCAATTATATAGTTCTCAAGTTGACAATTAAGTGTCATCAACTCCACTAAAGAAAATTCACTTGGATAAAGCCGAGCAAGTTGGATCAATTTTGGCTTATTAAAAGTAACAAATGACTCTCTAGGGCTCAAGCATGCAACACAAAGTAATAACTCGGCGTTTACCTTTATGAGGCAATTATTAAGCTCTTGAAGTTGTCTATCAATCACTTGATAAAATATTTCAGCTTGAAAGTAATGCAAGTTTGTAATTTGTACACCTTTAAGCCTTGATCTCCCTTGAGGAACAAACATGCCATTCGTATTAAGAGTAACAATATTGTGTGACTCATAAAATAAGGAAACCTCTTCAAGCAAATAATTCCACCCATTATCTCTCATTGCTTGTAACTGTTGCTTGCACACTGCAACTAATGCCATTGCATTTATAATATCTTGATCCTTCTTTATAGTGCTTGAGACAAATCATTAGTAATTCCTAATAAATTTTTCATTAAGTGTAAGTTAAAGACAAAATCAAATGATTGTATAGAATTTAATAATGCACATGCTTTAACTCGTTACTCTGAAGTCAACCCATTGTCTTCCACAATTTCAAGCACATCAATGATAGGAGAAAACATATCAACCAACCAAAGTAATGAATTATAGTGTGAACCCCAATGAGTATCTCCTGCTCTTTTCAAAGAAATCTCTTGATTTAACCCACGCCTAGTAGAAATTTCACCATTTTGTATTGATTCCAAACTCATACTAACTTGTTTTTCTCTAAGAGCATCTTGACGTTTACATGAACCTCCAACCATATTTGACAAGTTAGTGACCAAAGTAAAGAGCAAAGCAATTTCTATACGTTTCTTAACAACGACTACAAGTGTCGATTGAAGTTGGGGTGCAAAACAATTAACATAAAAAGCACATCCATTCTCTTTCAGAATTAAACTTTTAAGGCCATTATATTTACCTTACATGTTGCTAGCCCCATCATGACCTTGCCCACGTATTCTAGATAAACTCAATCCATGTTTAGCAAATAAAGATTCCAATGGTGTTTTCAATGAAAGAGCAATTGTAGTAGAACTATTAACAAGACTAAGAAAATGTTCAACAACACATCCTTTCTCGTCTACAAATGTGAAACAACTACCATTTGCTCTTTAACTAATATGTCTCTAGATTTATCAATCAATATAATAAAAAAATCACCTCTAAGTTCATCAATAATAGCACGAGTAGTCTCACTAGCAATTGCACTAGCAATATCTTTTTGTATTTCAGGGGCAACTAATTTCAAATTGCTAGGAGCAATTTCAAACACTTTACTAAGAGATTCATTATGAGTAATAAGAAACTTTACTAATTCACGAAAATTTCCTGGCTTTAATGAAAGCTCAGATTCCCTATGACCCCTAAAAGCCAAACCTTGGTGTAAAAGAAATCAAGCACAATTAATTGTGTATGATATTCTTGTTTAACTTGATCAGACTGTTGATTTATAATAACTTTAATATGCTTCTTTTGATTCAATAATGCTTGACATTTCATATAAGATTGATTATAGATGCTATTAGGAAAAACGCCAACATGAGCTTATAATATATCCTTCTTTTTCTAAATTGAATATCCCTCAGTAATAAAAGAACAACCACCCTCCAAACTTAGGTTTCATCAGTTAATAACATAAACAATAAATTACATCTTTTGATATGCTATACTTCAACCAACTACCAAACTCATTAAACCAAAAAGGATTGAACCTACGAAAATTCTTACCAAATTATGTTTTCGAAAACTTATGCTCTCGAGGCTGGCAATGACCTTTTAGTAAATAAGCTCTTCGAATTTCATCTCAAACATTAGGATGATATGTTAAAATTTTTGGTCATTGACCAAGATTTGCTGAGAGAGTTTTCAAATCAACTTCTAAAAATTCATTCATTAGATGTGTTTGCTTTTTTCACTATCATTAGATATTTAAGAGGAAGAAGATTGATCAAGTAGTTATTTTCTCTTAAGAAATTTATCCATCCTATAATGAAAACAAAAATAGTATAATTATCATTAGACTATATATATTTCAATCTAAATTTTTTTAATTACATATAAACACCCACAAAAGATACATAAATATAACAATTTGAGAATAGCTTATAAAAAATTGATATAAGAAAATTTCACATAGCTAACCTGCTTAAATAGACAAAGAGTAATGACTTGAAAGTTGAAACAAATTGAATAAAAAAATAAAAAAGTGTCGTTGTAACACTGTTGTCTTTTTTTTATGAAGTCGCTGTTGTGTTTTTAAATGTTAAAGTGGTGTCAAACTTCTTATAAAGTTATAAAAGTGAAAAACTAGGTTTTGTTTTTATTCAAGTAAAAGCTATAAGCCTTTGAAAAAATGTAATTTAAATGGGGTAACAAGTAAAAATAATAATAAAATAGAACTCATATGAACTAATTAGAAAAGGATAAGTAGGGGCAATTGCCTCCGCTTTCCCTTAACTACATTTGCCACAGATTATCATTAGGAAGCTTTACAAAAATATTCAGAAAACTCATTGTGTGCCCCAATAATCGCTATTCTTCTATGGCACTTTCTTCCATATTCGTTTGTCTTCATTTCTCCTCTGCCACAACCTTCTTCTACTCATAATTTCCCTTTCTTTAGGCTCCTCCACATCTTCACTTGCACCACCACCAATATTGTAAACCAATTCTATTGCTTTGCTTCCTCAACCACAAGTGACTAACACAACAAATTTACCAACAAATGGATTCAGTCGACCAAATCCAAGAAATTGTGCCTTACTTTTATTTAATACATTATATGTTTAATGGTAATAATAATAAAGAAGTTGTATGTCCACAATTTCATATCTTACATATAATATATTTTTTTATTGTTTGATTTTGTTTCTTCAATTGACTTTAGGTTGGTGCACATTCATGTGTAGAATTTGATTAATCTATTTTCAAGTCAAGAAAATAGATTGTATGGTCTATGAGAATCCTACGCTTTTGATTGAAATATACTGTTTTTAAGAATAAAATATAAACACAATGAGATCTAACCCATCTTCATTAACACTTTCTGAAAAGTCCCTTGTATAAACACCACCTTACTTGTTATAACATTGCTGCTTGAAACCAAACGCACAATCCTCGCTCGCTCCCTCTAAATGCCAGTTTTCCCCTTTACTTTTAGGCTACAAGGAAGGCTAGCTTGGGAGTGCACTCTCTCGCTCTAACAAACAAACCACTCCGCTAAGTGCTTCTAATGGGAAGCACTTAGCTACAGGTGAACAAAACACAAACAAAAAACACATTACAGTATATATATACTGGTGGAGGGGAGAGAAGAGGAACAACCCTTGTAATCGTTAATGTTACATCTCTACATTAACAAACCAAGCACCCATCACTTCCTCAACCAATCCTTCTTTCTAGCCCACCTACTCTAGATTCACTCCACCTATGCCTTATTATTTAATTAAATGATTATAATAATGACAATAATAGTAATATCTAATAATTTATTTACTATCATAAATCTAAAAAAAAAATTATTCATATACGAAACATGATTATTTTCTAGTAAGATATAAATAAACCTAATTAAAATGGGGAAAAAATACATATTTGTAACAAATTACTACTAAAATTTTAACTAATTTTATTAGAGATAAAGATAGAAGTTAATCTAATTAAAATAGAAAATATACCTCCAATTAAACTAGAATTATAATTTATTTTATTTTATTAGTAAATGACTAAATTATTTAATTTTATATAATAATGAGTGAAAACTTTTTTATAATTTTGCACGTGAATAAAAACTATTTAGACTCATGATAGTAAATAAATTATTAAACATATACTTTGATTTTGATATGCTATTAATAAAATTTCTAAAATAATAAAAAATTTGTTTATTTATGTAACATTTTAATATTAGAAACTTAATATAGTTATAATTTAGTGAATTTCTGATAAATCTTTTTTTTAAATAATTACACAATATTTCTTTAATATTTTTTATAATTAATATTTTTCTCAACTCTAAAACTAATTTCATACAAAAAATATTATGGCTATAATAAATCATAAAATAATAATAAATTATTTATATTTTCTTAACAAAAAATTTTTTTAAAAAATAATAATACATTATACTTTTTTTTATATAGCAATTTAAACATTACAACCTCATTAAACTTATAATTTATTACAATATTAGTAAATTTTTATTTGAACAGTTACATTTTATTTCTTCAATTTTTTTAATATTAAAACTTGTATTCACTCGTGACACAAATATAATGATACAACCCACTTCTTTCAATCAATTCTATATGTTATATTTTTAAGTTTTGATTTATGATGTTCATCACTAATGTTTAATATTTTAAATAATATATAAATAATCTAAATTGAGCTATCGTCAAATCGAAGTTAGATCAAGGATTTGAATACCAGGAAAAAAAAAACTATACATAGCTTGGCTATACATCAATTCTATTTATAAAAAATAAAGGATAGATGTATATATATAAAGTGTACATTCCAACTTTTTATTTTTGGCATACACGCAATAGAAGGGAAATACCAACAAGAAACACAGAATCATAAACCCAAGAATTTACAGTATCCATATTATAATTTTAGCCACTTAACCAAAACATCACAAGCATACATTCGTACTTTATAGATGGAAAAAATACGATAAAAATATTTTTAATCTTCAATTGTATAAGGACCTAGATTAGGTTCGACATGGCAGATCGGACCCAATAGATGAATATTGATAAGATTATACCTGTGTCATTGAGCAGAACCTTTAATACATCCTCGAAGTTGTTTCAATTGTTGAGTAGTTGCATCTTTGAACATTGAAAACTTGGATTAGTAATTTCATTAAGTAAGAAGGCAGAGCAAGAGTTGAGGTGAGCATTATAGAATATGTTGAGGCTAATTTGAAATAAACATACTTTTATTATATCAAACAAACTTTAGTACAATAGTATTTGTATACACTCACACACTAATATTCTCACAAACACTTTGGAAACTTTCTCATTAAACTTACCCACAACACACTCTTTCACACATACATTAACTCTTTTATGACACATAAGCTCTTTTATACATACATTAACACACGACACACTTACCACAAATGGCCATCACCACCCATGCCTATTTATAGGCTTATAATTCTTAAGGGCTAAGCATAATAAATTGTCAAAGCCAACTTGAAAACAATTTGAAATGACCAATGCCAAGTTATCAAAATCAACTTGTAAACAACTTGCAAGTAACCAAAGCAAAATTGGTTTTGGCAATTAAGAATTCAAAGTCAAGTTAATCACTTCTTCTAAATTGGTTAACTAAAGTAATAATCTTCTAGAAATATGTAGAGAAGAGTATAGAGTTGGTGATGTATTCTTCACACTCCCCCTCAACACCAACTCTTTTGTCTTTGATATTTGCAATTCCTCGTCCATCTTAATCATTATATCCTATCCCTCCATCTTGTATGTTGATCCTTTTGCTCCTTGATAATCGCATTGTATCATTGTGTTTGTTCCTCCATTTGCTACTCCAAAAATTATTTATGTATCCTTTAAAGCCTTTCTCAATATTTTCTTTGCTCAATGTCATGTCAGTGTCTTTCTCTCTTTGATTTGCCTCTTATTCTTCTCGTATTACTTTTACTTCCTTTTTTTTTTATCTTTTTTTGCATCAAAGCTTCATCTTTAAATTCTTCATCATTTGAAGACCATAAAAGCTCCTTTATTACTTTAGGATTTTCATGCTTCTCTTATAGTTGCTCCCGCTTACTGTGCACTATCTCACTTCCTTCCTTGCATTCAACTTCTTCAACATTCTCTTTCTTTATGACCGCACTTGGAGATGTCTTTTCAACTTTAATACTTGAATTCATCTTTTCCTTAATTTCTTCTTTTAGTGGAGCACTTTCAAATAAACTTGAGTCTATCATATCACACTTTTCTTCACTTTCATAAGATTCTTTAAGATACTCTAACATTGCAGATGTTGCCAGCACATCCCATTTGTTCTCACTATCTATTGACCATTTGCATGATCAAACTCCTAATTTTGGACAATGACAAACAATTTTGATATTAATGATTTCAACTAAGTGTGTAGGGAATTATATACCAAACATATACCAAGCATATACAATTATATACCAAACATATACCAAGCATATACAATTTTGGATGAATAGTGATTTTTTGGGCTAATTCAACCTCTGAGATTCAAAAAGACTTTTGACATCTTTAAAGCTCTATAATGAGAAAATGATCTTCTTCACTTTTAATATAGACATCTTAAGCTTTCCAAATTGAGCTTGCTTATCAAAACCTTAACTAAATTGGGCATGAAAATCTTTAGTCGAAGTAAGCATATGCATCTTGCATTTTAGTTTGTATAGCTCTTAATATTTCAGCAATATCTTGAGCCACAAATGTCCAATTAAGGTGATTTAACATTTTATGGAAAGCTAAGAAAATTATCTATTACTTTTATGAAGAATGCTTTTGCTGATTCGATCATCTTTAGTTTCGTTCATGAGTATCTCATGAACCAGTCACGAGCTGTCTCTTTTTGGTGTTCTTGTTGAGGAAAGGGGCAGTGCTGCTCACGAGCCAGAGTCACGAGCACTTTTGCTCGTGAGCTGATCATTAGAGCAGTATTGTGAGCTTCCAATAAAAATATTTGAATGTAATGGATATATTTTTACCCCTCACGAGCCAAAACTTGCTCCTCACGAATATTGTTCACTTATGAGCAGCGTTTTGACATAATAAAGTCCAAGATTGATTCAAAATCAAATAAAGACATTGGAGACATGTTTGATACATCTAATAACTATATTTTTGAGTGTTTTTCTATATAAACACTCCTTAGAATTCAATTGAAAGGTTAAGAAACTTGTTTATTATTCATTATCTCTTAAGCATTCAATTGAGCTCTAAAAATTCTCTTAAAAATTTTATTATATAAACTCTTTTGAGAGTTGGTTATATGTTAGAAATAGAATTTCTCATCATCTTAAAGCTTGGTATAGATTAGAAGGGAAGTGAGATTTATTTCTAAAGGAATTGGTTTAAGTGTTATCCATTGAAACACTTAGGATTTGGTTTTTAAGTGAGCCTTGAAAACTCAAGTTGTAAGGTTGTAAGAGTGAGTCATTAAACTCTTGTCTATTCTCAATCTTATGAATAAGATTGTGGGTGATTAAGAATCCTAACTTGGGGATAAGTTAATGACTCCTAATTATGGGAAACAACTGTTAGCAGACAAAGAATATTAGGAAATATTTCCCATGGGGCATCATCAGATATCTTTGGCCATATCTCCTTTGGAATAATACCATTTTTCTCGAACATGTGCCTTTGAAATTCTCTCCATGGTGAAGGATCTGTGGTATCTATGGTAATATAGTGCATCATTGAGTGTTTATAAGTCCCATAGATATTAAAACATGGTACATCAGTAAAAACACCTTTAGCTTTAAAGAAAGTTCTTTTGAGGGTGATGATAGTATGACATTCGAGAGGAGGTGCCACATGTTGAGTATAAGCTTCATTTGTCAAATAGGATTTCCATCTTGACAAATTCTGGAACCATTTGAGAAATGTTGACAAATGTGGATTCAGATCTTCATTCTTCTCAAGCAGGCTGATATACCTTGCAAGCTTTAATGGTTGAAGATCAAATGAGATCCAATATAGATGACAAAGATACCAAAACAGGGTTAACAATTCAGGAGGCCAATAAAAATGGTTTCCAGGACTTTGGTTTAGGAAGCCGAAAATACAGGTGAAAGGATAGATAGGATGAAAGCCTAATTTATGAAAGAAATCTGACCCATATTTTCTGATTAGTCCGGATTGAAGTTCAAAAATTTGAGTTCTCGCCTTTTGATTAAGGATGGTCATGGAAATGTGTGATGGTAAGGATGGAGGAATACCTTTTTCAAGAAAGTTGGCATTAATAGTTTGATACATGTATAGCATGGGAAGAACTTTTAGTTGAAAGGGTTTTTCACAAGAGACAGGTGGTCTGCTTAAAAGATTTGGTAACAGGTTATCCTCTCCTTTGATGTGTTCTACTTCAAAGTCATACTTACTGAACCATTTGTTCATTCTGAGAAGTTGAGGATGGGGCAGAGTCTTTCCTTTGAATTCAAGCATTTTTGGAAATGATGAGCAGTCCATCATAACTTTGAAATGATGACCAATTAGATGGAATTCGAACTTTTTTATGCCATATTTAACTGCTAAGACCTCTTTAAAGGTTGAGTGATAATGGCATTCTGCATCTGTGAACTTTCCACTAGCATGAGCACAAATCCATTTTTTCTTATTGTCATCCTCTTCTAAAAGAATAGCTCCCCAAAATTGATCGCTTACATCTGTTTGAAGAATTCTTTTTCCTGTGGAGGGAATCTGGAGATCAGGAAGATTCTTTATGCAAATACTGAGTTGTTCAAAAGTCTCTGTTTGTTCTGAGGACCATGGTGGAGGATTCTTTCTTAGAAGAGCTCTGAGAGGGGCTGTCTTCTTTGTCAAGTGAGGAATAAAATCCCTGAGATAATTGATAATGCCAAGAACTTGTCTGATTTGTTTGACAGAAAGATTTTCTTTCGAAAATTTATCTAGTTCTGTTGCAACATGAGGACCTGGAAGATACTTCCCTTCTTTGAATTTCATTCCAAGAAAATCTATTTCTGTTTGGCCAATGAACATTTTGGTGGGTGAAAGCATAACACCATAATGTCGTACAAGATTAGCAAACTGTTGGAGCAGTTTCTCATGGGCTTTTATATCTGCAGAAAATAAAAGAATATCATCAATATAAACAAGAGCGCTGGAGAGGATGGGCTCAAAGATTTTGATCATAGCCCGTTGGAATAGTAATGGGGCTACTTTGAGTCCAAAAGGCAGCACATTCCATTGATAGTCTCTGTTTGGAATACAAAAGCCCGTTTTGTATCTGTCTTCCTCTTTGATTCCAAGTTGCCAAAATCCAACCTTCAAATCAAATTTTGAAAAGATTTTAGCTCCCGCCAAAAATGCAAATAATGAGGAAATTTTTGGCAAAGGGAATTTGTCATCCCTGAGGAAGAAATTCAAAGGCTAATAGTCGATCACCAATCTTTTCTTCCCACGAACTTGTTCTGATCTTTTGTTTACATAAAAAGCTTGGCATGCCCATTCTGATTTTGTGGGAGCAACTAGGCCTTGGTCTTCCAATTGGTTGCATTCTTCAATTGCCAATTTAAGATCAAAGGGAGTCATTCCTGGATGAGTTGCCTTTGTTGGGTTGACATCTTCATTTTGTTTGAAAGGTAAGGAGATGAAGAACTCCTCATTTTTCCATAATGGTGATGAGAATTTCTGAAGAAACTCTGTATGAGACTGAGCACTGCATTCTTTTAATAAGAACTCATGAATAGTTTGAAGGTTTGGTTGAGAAATGGTTTGGTCAACAAAAAGGATAAATGAAATATTGGTGAATGGTTGAAAGTATTTCTTTAACTTGAGTCCATTTGGAAGAATTCTCAAGTCTTTCATCTTCCAATAGACATCAAAGCCAATGACAATATCTTTTCCAGGTAAAGAAGATCCAAGAACATGTGTCCAGGTGTAACAATTTGGAAAGAATTGGATCTTTATTGGGTGTCTGGTTTTAAGGCCAGTTTCAAGTAATTCTCCATTAGCTGTAGAGAAATACTCAGAATGATGTTTCCAACATTCTTTAGGCAAGGCTTTTGGGTTGAGAATGGTAGTTTTGGCTCCAGTGTCGATCAAGGCTACAAGTTTTATGGGTTTGGAATAACTGGTTGGGTAAATTTGGATAAGGAACAAAGGTATTGGATGTTTTTCATGAGTTAGGGCTATCATGTCTCTATTATCACCACCAATTAAGAACTGGTCATTCCAGGACTCTGTTTCAGAGCTGGAAATTTATGAGTCTGCCTCTTGGCCTATAGCAAAAACACATTCTGGTGAAGCTTCTTCTTCTTCTGAAAAGAGAGACTCAAGATCAGCATCATTCAAATCTACTTTAGTGATCTGCTGAATTTGTTGAATCATTTGCTCAGTCTTCTTTGTTTTTGAAGGGCAGCTTTTTGCAAAATGACCCTTTTCCCCACAGATGTAGCATCTGTCAGTTTTTTCCTTACCACGGAACTTGTTCTTCTTGTAATACTTCCACTTCTTAAACTTGGATCTTTT
This sequence comes from Mallotus nudiflorus, assembly GCA_947683625.1. Classification (NCBI taxonomy): domain Eukaryota; kingdom Viridiplantae; phylum Streptophyta; class Magnoliopsida; order Malpighiales; family Euphorbiaceae; genus Mallotus; species Mallotus nudiflorus. Next base: position 184,805 of record CANTUR010000472.1, on the reverse strand, counting down.
CCCTTTTTTCTTCAGTTTCAAGAAATGTTTCTTCTTCTTTGATGGACAAACACAAACATCAGCATCTTTGCATTTGATCTGCAAATCAGGCCTGTCACATGAAAGTTTTCCCAAAGGATTCTTCCTACTGCCCAGATACAGTTTAATCATCTTCCTTTAATCACATAACTATGTATGAGCCTGAATCATGATCTGATACAAATGTCCCATTGGCACATCTCCAACTTTGTAATTTGATTGTTAAGGATTGAAAACATTCGACAGGCAAGAATCTCGGGAATAGAAGCCAAAAAGGCTTGTTTTAAATCAGGATTAGCAGTGCCTCCTAATAGGTAAAATCTAGTAGACATATTTTGAAAATGTCTTTCTAGATCTTTTCTTTGTAGTGAACAACATTTCATCTGGTAATACTCCTTTCGTGCAACTTCAAGATCATCATCCCATTTTCCTAAGAACTCATAATGCAAGAGTCCTAGGAAATCTTCCGGTGATGTGGCATCCATCAACTGGGTTCTAGCATAAGCATTCAGAGAAGCATACCAGTTTACTAGCTTTCCTACCATTTTTGCAAGAAATGTTTCAATAACAACCCTGATTTCTGCTCCAGGAATAACATTTGTCCAGCTATCCATGCTCTAAATTCTAGAAATCTATTCATGTATTGTGAAGGAGGAACATCATCCAGGGTGAAGTAATTTCCAGTATTTTTTTGGAAATTTGTCTGCGGATTTGGCTGCGGTGTTCTGGGCTGTTCAAATTCTTCTTCTGGATCATCAACTTCTTCAACTTGAGGTCCTCTAGAAGATGTAGCATCATCAGCCATCAATTGGTAGGGTATTTCATAATCCGAATCAGAGTCACTTTCTGAAGATTCATAAGATGGACTTTCTTTTGAATCAGATTCAATTGAAAAGCTGGGCATGACGTTTTCAGCACATTTTTCCAAAAAGGAAGAGATAGGATTTACCATCATTAGAGGGTGTCCTGGCTCTTTTGGTGATGAGGTTGGTGAGGTATTTTTGGGTAATGATTCAGAAGGTGTTGTTTTAGGTTTCTCAGTTTGAGAGAAATGGACTGTTTTTCCTTTTTTTGCTGTTGTTTCATCAGAGGACTGTGTTTGAGAGGGGGGTTTTTTATGAGGATTTAAATCCTTGAAAATTTAGAGGAATATTCAAGGGGGCTGTTGGTGCAGGAAATAAAGATTGGGTGGAAGAGGTTGTGTATGGTGAACTGGGAATTGAATAAGGGCTGAACAAAAGACCCAAAGGATCTGGAGAGAAGGATTTTAAAGAGGTTTGTGAAGACAACTCTTCTTTCTTTCTTTTAAGATCTTTTTCAAGTTGGTCAACCTGGGCTTTCAAGTTTAAAATTTCTGTTTCTTTCATTTGAATGCTATTCAATGTGCCTTTGTTGCTGATGATTCGCATAAGTTCCTGGTGCTTCATCTCTATCTGCCTTTGTAATTCTGTATGAACGGTTGTCATTCATTTTTCAAAGGCCTGGAACTTTTTTCTGCCAAATTCATATGTTCAGCAACTCCATCAATCTTTTCTTCAATAAGCTTCAATTTTTGATTTTGAGCACAAGCATTTTGTGTCTGCCAGTTGACTACTGCTTCAGTCGGAGTTGTTTGTCTAGGTCTGCCATCTGCATCAACAATGTTTGATTCCAGGATAAAAGGTTGCATGGTAATTTGGTTTTTTGTTTCTTTGGTTAAAGGAGGAAAGTCTGTGGGTTGGAACATACAGATTTGGGGTAAAGACTTTGGCTTTTGAATCTCAGCTAAGTTTTCTTTTCTTACCCATTTCAAAGCTTTTTTGTAACATGGGAGAGGAGTTGCCTTAGGTTTTGGCTGGGAAGGAGGTATTTGAGGTTTGCAAGGTTCAGGAGGAATATTTTGAGTAGCTGGTGGTTTGTACCAAGCAGGAGGAGAATATGATACAAGATAATCATATTTTCCTAAAGGTTGTCCCAGAGTGCAGATGCTTGAATCTCCATCTTCATATCTTCTTCTGAATTCCTTTTCTCTATATTTTTCTGGAGACTTCTTCTTTTTCTTTTTCTTCTCATCATCATCAAAGTAGGATGCAGCATAACAATCATCACAATCACAATAATCAAAATAACAGTGACCATCACGCTTAAAAGCATAGACTGGTCTTCCATAATTATCAAAAGAGGCTACATGGATGTTATCTTCTGGATCCCAAGGATTGATCATGAACTGTGTATTAAAAACTGTTGGAGTCTCTTGTTTTCTCCTAAAGATCATATCAACTGATCCATCAGATCTTTTGATATGCATAGGGTCTGTACCTTGAATTGGCTCCACTGTCTCATGTAACTTCTCATAATTAGTGATCCACTTTTCTGGGAATAATTTTAACAAATCATTCCTAGAAAGTTGTTTGGGTGTGTGAATGCACGTGGGAGTATTATGAGAGTCTGCTTTTATGAACAAAGCATCATTTTGGACACATGGTAGTGACAAGTTGATAGCATGGTTTTGGAGACGGTAGACAATTTGGTAGTGAAGGGTGGCTACTTTGGCTGTGGAGATTTGTTCAGCACCAAGGATCTAGAGTTGGACTTTTAAAACTGTCAAAGCATGGGGATCATAAAGGGCCAGATTATAATTTGGGAAAAATGTAAAGAATACTGAGCCAGCATTTCAGGATGTTTCTACGGTCCCAATTACAGCATATTGATACTGTTTATATCTGGAATCCAAAAGAGCGATCCTAGAGAAAACAGGTTGCCCTGCTCTGCCATGGTAGGAGAGTCCTAACCTTATAGCTCCAAAGTGGATATGAGTGTATCCTTGGTTTAGCCAAGTTCTTAGAAATTCTAGAGGAATTTCTAAGGTCACAAATTGTTCTGTCTGAGAGGCTGGTATATGGTGTTGATCAAAGTTGGAGGCTTGAACATATTCTTTTATAGAGGAAGTGGGTCGGTTTACAAGAGCTTTAAAAGACTGTTTCCAGTTTATTTTGGATTTTGAAAAGGCATCATAAGGGTTCAACAGGGGGAATTTTGATTCTTCAATCTTTTGATCTTCAGGAAGGTAAGTAAATTCATACAAGTAATCGGTCTTTTTCTGGGTGGTTTGGTTGATGGGGGGTGATAGGGTAACGGCAACAGACTTAGTTGGCACATACTTATAATCACATATTACAGAGGGAGTAGAAGAGGGAATAGAAGAGCTTTCTGGTTCTATCATGTTTAAGAATTTCTTCTCTTTCAATCTTCATATGAATTATAACAATTCCACCTTATGCAAAAATCAGGCTCTGATACCAATTTTCCAGAGCTCCATTAAAATTATATTTCATAGCTATACAGATTATATCATGGACTAGCCAAAGCCGTACTTATAGCATCACACAACCAATTTTCGGCTAGACAGCCTGTCCCCTTAATAGAACTGGATAAATTTTCGAAAGAAAATCTTTCTGTCAAATAAATCAGACAAGTTAACCTCATTAAAAAAAATAATATAAGTCCTAAAAATGCTAAAAAATGGCAGATTACTGTTTGTGTTAAACAAACAATAAAAAAAAAAAGAATATACTGTCAGACCACTGCTCATGAGCGGTCTGCTCGTGAGTGGTTCTGGATAAGCTAACCCGCAACGGTCACAAGCTTAACAACTCATGATAAAAATTTTAAAAAAGTACCTGTACTTTCAAATATGTTGCAATAAGGTCCTAAAAATGTGACAAATAGGCCCTTAAGCATAAAATTAATCATTAAATTAAAACAAATGACAGTTAAAAACAAATATTTTAACATATATCATTAAGAATTAACAAAATCAAAGAGAATTTTAAAAATATATAAAAAAATTTATTAAATAATTTTGATCAAAATTTTTTTAATTAATTTAATATATAATTAGGATGAAGTATTAGAAACCAAAAATAAACTAAAAATATACAAACCATGATTAAGCATGATTTTGGAAATTGTATCAAATATGAAAAATAAACATAAATGAAACATTATAAACAAAAAAATTACAAATGAATTCAATCATCAATTAAGCATTTAAGCAAGTTATCAAGACAAGTTTGAACCATCAATCATACCAAGTTCATGCTTAATAAAATTTAATCTTTCCTCATAGAGAGGCTTGGTAAAGATGTCTGCTGATTGATGATTAGTATAAAAAAAATCAAGAAAAATATCACCATTTTGCACATGATCATGTAAGAAATGATGTTTAATATCAATATGCTTAGTTCTAGAATGCTGAATATGATTCTTACTAAGGTTTATAGCACTTGTATTATCACATTTAATTAGAATATGATGAATATCAATGCCATAGTCCAATAGTTGTTATTTTTGCCATAGAACTTGTGAGCAACAACAACTAGCTGCCACATATTCTGCTTCAGTGGCGGACAAGGAAACCAAAACTTATTTCTTACTAAACTAAGAAACTAAGCAATTTTACTAAAATTTGACAAGTTCCGGAAGTGCTCTTTCTATCTAGTAGACTACTGGCAAAGTGTGCATCAGAATAACTAATCAAGTCAAAGGATGAACTCCTAGGATACCAAAGTCCTAAATGCATTGTACCACAAAGATATTTGAAAATTCTTTTGATAACATTCAAATGAGACTCTCTAGGACTTGATTGAAATCTAGCACACAAGCCAGTAGCAAACATAATATCAGGTTCTACTAGCAGTTAAATAAAGAAGGGATCCAATTATACCTCTAAATCACTTTTCATCAATCGATTTGCCATTCTCATCCTTGTTGAGTTTGGTTATGGTGCTTATTGGAGTTTTGCTTGATTTAGCTCCATCCATTTCAAACTTCTTGAGAATGTCCCTTGCATATTTGGTTTGATTGATGAAAATCCCATCTTAATTTTGCTTAATTTGAAATCTAAAAAAGAATTTAAGTTCTCTAATCATACTCATCTCAAATTCTCCTTACATTAATTTTGAGAATTCCTCACATAAGCAATGGTTAATAGCACCGAAAATAATTTCATCAACATAAATTTGAACAATTAATAAATCATGTTTGGTTTTCTTTATGAAAAGAGTTGTGTCAACCTTTCCTTTAGAGAAACCTTTCTCTAATAAAAAGTTACTCAATCTTTCATACCAAGCTCTTGGAGCTTGTTTTAATCCATATAGTGCTTTTGAAAGTTTAAACACATGATTTGGAGAATAAAAATTTTCAAAACCCAGAGGTTGTTCAACATATACCTCCTTTTTAATAAAACAATTTAAAAATGTACTTTTAACATCCATTTGATAAATTTTAAAATCCATGTATAATGCAAATGCAAGTAGCATCCTAATAGCTTCTAACCTTGCAACGGGGGCAAAGATTTCATCATAATCAATGCCTTCCTCTTGATTATAACCTTTAACTATTAATCTAGCTTTGTTCCTAGTTATGACAACTTGTTCATTCATCTTATTTCTAAACACCCATTTGGTGCCAATAATGGGATGATGTTTAGGTCTAGGAACCAAGGTCCAAACCTTATTTCTCTTAAATTGATTTAACTCTTTTTTCATAGCAAGGACCCAAAATTCATCACTTAAAGCATCATCAATATTTTTTGGTTCAATTTGAGAAATGAAAGCTAAATTAACAATAAACTTAATTTTAGATCTAGTTGTTACCCCTTTTGTAGTGTCACCTATGATGAGGTCTTGAGGATGCGCTTTCTTAAATTGTCAATCCCTTGGAAGTTCATCCTTCAAGGTAAGTTGAGATGTTTCCTCATTTTCCTCCTTGCTTGGACTTTTAAGTTCCAAAGGCTTACTAGCATTTTCTTCTTGTGTTTATACAATTTCATTTTCACCTATAAAATCATCAACATTATAAACATCCTTTCTAGGATCAAGTGAGTTGGATTCATCAAATACAATATGCATTGACTCTTCAACTACTAGAGTTCTTTTATTAAAGACTCTATATGCTTTACTAGAAATATAATAGCCTAAGAAAATTCTTTCATCGGCTTTGGAATTAAATTTTCCAAGATTGTCCTTGGTGTTCAATATAAAACACTTGCATCCAATTACTCTTGGATATGAGATTTTGAGTTTTCTATTGTTCCATAGCTCATAAGATGTTTTATTTAAAATTATTCTTTCGAAAACTCGATTTGAAATATAACAAGATGTGCCTAAAAGTATAGAGGCAAATTATACTCATGAAGTATTGTTCTAACCATTTCCATAAGAGTTCTATTTTTCCTTTTAACTAATCCATTTTGTTAAGGAGTTCTAGGAGATGAAAATGTATAAGACATACCATTTTCATTACAATAGTTTTTAAAAAATTCATTTTCAAATTCGGTTCCATGATCACTTCTAATGGATGAAATATAAAATCCTTTTTCTTTTTGAACTCTTTTTGAAAAATTTTTAAAATCTTTAAATGCATCATTCTTATGAGCAAGAAAACACACCCAAGTAAATCTAGACTATCATCAACCAATATATATGCATAGTGCATTCCACCAAGACAACTCTAGTTAGTCCAAATAAATCTATATGTATAAGTTCAAGTGGCTTAGAGGTGGACACTACATTTTTTAGCTTAAATGAAGACTTGGATTGTTTTCCCTTTTGGCAAGCATCACAAGGTTTATCCTTAGTGAATTCAAGCTTAGGTAAACCAATCACAAGTTCATGTTTACAAAGATCATTCAAAATCTCAAAATTTGCATGTCCTAACCTTCTATGCCATGTCCATGTGTCATGGGAAATAGTCATTAAGCATTTTATGTCTTTGTTATCAATTTTATTCAAATCAATAACATAAACATTGTCTACTCTTTCACCACTAAAAATAATTTTATTTTCATTAAGACTACTAACAAAGCAATTGTTAGGATAGAAAGTTACTTTATTTCCTATGTCACATAATTGACTTATACTAAGTAAATTATGTTTAAGACTATCAACAAACAACACATGATGTATAGATAAGGATTAAGGATGACCTATTTCTCCAATGCCAATATTTTTTTCTTTTGCATTATTTCTAAAAGTAACGTGTCCTCCATCTTTAGCATCAAGTTTGTTAAATTGCTTTTTGTCTCCTGTCATGTGCCTTGAACATCTACTATCGAGATACCATTTGCTTTTTATTTTTGTGGATTTCAAGCATACCCACATAAAGCAATTTAAGTGTTATTTTGAACCCAAACCTTTTTTTGTCTAAGTTAGTTAGTTTTATGATAATCTAAAGGAAGTAAATTCATGTGTAGTCTTTTATAGAAGCACACATTATTAGTATGTCCTTTGATCATGCAATATGAACATACAATATTTTCAAATTTACTTCCTCTAGGATGATGTGCTTTCCTAGTGTGTGCAACATTCCTTTGATGTTGTGTATATCTCCTATTATTTTATGTCATTGAGTAAGACATGCATTGGCAATGGTGATGTGTATTTTGATGAGTTTATGCAACATGTTTATATGCATTTTGTTGTATAACATGCCTATTATAATTATGTCTAGTGTACATATAAGCATGCTTGGGTTGAGGTGCTTTTGTTTGAGCCTTACCTCTTTATGTTAATGAAGGGGTTAATCTTATGAAACTTTCCCTTGCTATTTAACACATGAGATCTTTTAGCTTTGAAACCTTGAATCTCAGTAGAGGTTGAAAGAGTAGAATCATGTGAAGCTTTAATACAATTAATATGTGATGAAGATGATAAAGACATTCCATTCTTATATCCAATTCCATGGGTATCTCCATGAAATTTTTTAGAGTCAAGAAGACTATTTAAATTTTCTTTTCTTCTCTTAAATTTACAATGGAATTCTTTAATTCTAAGACATCATTAGAAAGCTTATGATTTTCATCATTTGCTTTCTTAAGTTAATCTTCCATGGAATTAGAAGACTTAACATTACTAACAAGTTTTTCATTTGATGCAGCAAGTTTAGCATTATCAATTTTTAAACATGAAAAATCCTTATTTAAGCTAACTAACTCATGTTTATATTATTTCTTCTTAGATAACAAACTTTTGCATTTAATAAGTAATTTGCTCACAATAGAACTCTCATCATCATCATCATTACAATCATCAAAGGAAGAATAAGAAGTGGATGGTACCTCATTTTCATTTTCAATGGCCATGAAGCAAAGATTGGCAACTTCTTATTATTCCTTTTCCTCTTCGAATTCGAAGGAATCATCTCAAGTACCTTTGAATGCCTTCTTATCTTTTGCTCCCTTGCTCTTGAATTTGAGTTTGGGACATTCACTTATAATGTGTCCTGGTTTCTTGCAATCATAGCAAGTAACCTCTTTTATTTTCTTCTTCCCATCTCCTTTGAACTTCTTATTGAAGTCTCTTGTTCTTGAGAAGTTTTTCTTTTTTAATAACTTCTTGAAGTTCCTAGTGAGCATGGCAATGTCACCATCTTCATCACTAGAATCTTTGATGTTTTCCTCATTACTATCTTCTTGAAGAGCTTTTAGAGCAATTCTCTTTTTCTTTTCTTTTTTCTCTTCTTGTTCTTTACTTCTTTGCTTGATGGTGAGTTCATGTGTTAAGAGCTTACCAATGAGCACATCGGTTGATAGAGTAGAGAGGTCTTGAGCTTCCTCAATTGAAGTAACACGAGATTCCCAATCCTTTTTAGGTAGAATTCTTAGAATCTTGTTATTTACCTCTTCCTTGGAGAAATGTTTTCCAAGTTACTTGAGGGTTATGAGGAGAGCATTGAGACAGTTTGTCATCTCCGTGATTGATTCTTGAGGCTTCATTTTGAAGAGTTCATATTCATACATATGAAGTTGAACCTTATTACTTCTTACTTAAATGTTGCCTTCATAGTGATTTTCTAAGGTCTCCCACATTTCTTTAGCCGAAATGCAATGTTGAAGCTTGCCTCATTCTTCTCTTGTCATGGAGGAGATTAAAGTAATCATACCTTTTTATTTTTGTGATTTTCTTCCTTTTAATCAATACTCCATTGGCTTCTTGCAAGAGTAGTTACCACACTATCAATGATAGTTATAGGTGGTTCCCAACCTCTTAGGACAATGTCCCAAAGTTTGATGGAATCACAATTAAGATATAATTCCATTTTGAATTTCATATATGGATAGTCACTACCATCAAAGAATGGTCTAAAAGAAAAGATGTTTTGTGATTCACTCCCCATGATCTTGTATTCTAGCAATGAAGTACCTAGAATTCAAGCTCTGATACCAAGTGAAAAGAGTCCTAGAGGGGTGGTGAATAGGACTATCAAATAAAAATCAGAATTAAAAGGAATTCTTTATAAGAATTGAATGAAGTTGAGAAGGAAGAATGAAAAACACAAAGATTTAAGGAGTTCAGATTCAACAATAATCCTACGTCTCCACCTAACTTATCCCCAAGTTAGGATTCTTAATCACCCACAATCTTAATTAGGAGGAAATATTTCCCATGGGGCATCATCAGATATCTTTGGCCATATCTCCTTTGGAATAATACCATTTTTCTCGAACATGTGCCTTTGAAATTCTCTCCATGGTGAAGGATCTGTGGTATCTATGGTAATATAGTGCATCATTGAGTGTTTATAAGTCCCATAGATATTAAAACATGGTACATCAGTAAAAACACCTTTAGCTTTAAAGAAAGTTCTTTTGAGGGTGATGATAGTATGACATTCGAGAGGAGGTGCCACATGTTGAGTATAAGCTTCATTTGTCAAATAGGATTTCCATCTTGACAAATTCTGGAACCATTTGAGAAATGTTGACAAATGTGGATTCAGATCTTCATTCTTCTCAAGCAGGCTGATATACCTTGCAAGCTTTAATGGTTGAAGATCAAATGAGATCCAATATAGATGACAAAGATACCAAAACAGGGTTAACAATTCAGGAGGCCAATAAAAATGGTTTCCAGGACTTTGGTTTAGGAAGCCGAAAATACAGGTGAAAGGATAGATAGGATGAAAGCCTAATTTATGAAAGAAATCTGACCCATATTTTCTGATTAGTCCGGATTGAAGTTCAAAAATTTGAGTTCTCGCCTTTTGATTAAGGATGGTCATGGAAATGTGTGATGGTAAGGATGGAGGAATACCTTTTTCAAGAAAGTTGGCATTAATAGTTTGATACATGTATAGCATGGGAAGAACTTTTAGTTGAAAGGGTTTTTCACAAGAGACAGGTGGTCTGCTTAAAAGATTTGGTAACAGGTTATCCTCTCCTTTGATGTGTTCTACTTCAAAGTCATACTTACTGAACCATTTGTTCATTCTGAGAAGTTGAGGATGGGGCAGAGTCTTTCCTTTGAATTCAAGCATTTTTGGAAATGATGAGCAGTCCATCATAACTTTGAAATGATGACCAATTAGATGGAATTCGAACTTTTTTATGCCATATTTAACTGCTAAGACCTCTTTAAAGGTTGAGTGATAATGGCATTCTGCATCTGTGAACTTTCCACTAGCATGAGCACAAATCCATTTTTTCTTATTGTCATCCTCTTCTAAAAGAATAGCTCCCCAAAATTGATCGCTTACATCTGTTTGAAGAATTCTTTTTCCTGTGGAGGGAATCTGGAGATCAGGAAGATTCTTTGTGCAAATTCTGAGTTGTTCAAAAGTTTCTGTTTGTTCTGAGGACCATGGTGGAGGATTCTTTCTTAGAAGAGCTCTGAGAGGGGTTGTCTTCTTTGTCAAGTGAGGAATAAAATCCCTGAGATAATTGATAATGCCAAGACCTTGTCTGATTTGTTTGACAGAAAGATTTTCTTTCAAAAATTTATCCAGTTCTGTTGCAATATGAGGACCTGGAAGATACTTCCCTTCTTTGAATTTCATTCCAAGAAAATCTATTTCTGTTTGGCCAATGAACATTTTGGTGGGTGAAAGCATAACACCATAATGTCGTACAAGATTAGCAAACTGTTGGAGCAGTTTCTCATGGGCTTTTATATCTGCAGAAAATAAAAGAATATCATCAATATAAACAAGAGCGCTGGAGAGGATGGGCTCAAAGATTTTGATCATAGCCCGTTGGAATAGTGATGGGGCTACTTTGAGTCCAAAAGGCAGCACATTCCATTGATAGTGTCTGTTTGGAATACAAAAGCCCGTTTTGTATCTGTCTTCCTCTTTGATTCCAAGTTGCCAAAATCCAACCTTCAAATCAAATTTTGAAAAGATTTTAGCTCCCGCCAAAAATGCAAATAATGAGGAAATTTTTGGCAAAGGGAATTTGTCATCCCTGAGGAAGAAATTCAAAGGCTAATAGTGGATCACCAATCTTTTCTTCCCACGAACTTATTCTGATCTTTTGTTTACATAAAAAGCTTGGCATGCCCATTCTGATTTTGTGGGAGCAACTAGGCCTTGGTCTTCCAATTGGTTGCATTCTTCAATTGCTAATTTAAGATCAAAGGGAGTCATTCCTGGATGAGTTGCCTTTGTTGGGTTGACATCTTCATTTTGTTTGAAAGGTAAGGAGATGAAGAACTCCTCATTTTTCCACAATGGTGATGAGCATTTCTGAAGAAACTCTGTATGAGACTGAGCACTGCATTCTTTTAATAAGAACTCATGAATAGTTTGAAGGTTTGGTTGAGAAATGGTTTGGTCAACAAAAAGGATAAATGAAATATTGGTGAATGGTTGAAAGTATTTCTTTAACTTGAGTCCATTTGGAAGAATTCTCAAGTCTTTCATCTTCCAATAGACATCAAAGCCAATGACAATATCTTTTCCAGGTAAAGAAGATCCAAGAACATGTGTCCAGGTGTAACAATTTGGAAAGAATTGGATCTTTATTGGGTGTCTGGTTTTAAGGCCAGTTTCAAGTAATTCTCCATTAGCTGTAGAGAAATACTCAGAATGATGTTTCCAACATTCTTTAGGCAAGGCTTTTGGGTTGAGAATGGTAGTTTTGGCTCCAGTGTCGATCAAGGCTACAAGTTTTATGGGTTTGGAATAACTGGTTGGGTAAATTTGGATAAGGAACAAAGGTATTGGATGTTTTTCATGAGTTAGGGCTATCATGTCTCTATTATCACCACCAATTAAGAACTGGTCATTCCAGGACTCTGTTTCAGAGCTGGAAATTTATGAGTCTGCCTCTTGGCCTATAGCAAAAACACATTCTGGTGAAGCTTCTTCTTCTTCTGAAAAGAGAGACTCAAGATCAGCATCATTCAAATCTACTTTAGTGATCTGCTGAATTTGTTTAATCATTTGCTCAGTCTTCTTTGTTTTTGAAGGGCAGCTTTTTGCAAAATGACCCTTTTCCCCACAGATGTAGCATCTGTCAGTTTTTTCCTTACCACGGAACTTGTTCTTCTTGTAATACTTCCACTTCTTAAACTTGGATCTTTTCCCTTTTTTCTTCAGTTTCAAGAAATGTTTCTTCTTCTTTGATGGACAAACACAAACATCAGCATCTTTGCATTTGATCTGCAAATCAGGCCTGTCACATGAAAGTTTTCCCAAAGGATTCTTCCTACTGCCCAGATACAGTTTAATCATCTTCCTTTAATCACATAACTGTGTATGAGCCTGAATCATGATCTGATACAAATGTCCCATTGGCACATCTCCAACTTTGTAATTTGATTGTTAAGGATTGAAAACATTCGACAGGCAAGAATCTCGGGAATAGAAGCCAAAAAGGCTTGTTTTAAATCAGGATTAGCAGTGCCTCCTAATAGGTAAAATCTAGTAGACATATTTTGAAAATGTCTTTCTAGATCTTTTCTTTGTAGTGAACAACATTTCATCTGGTAATACTCCTTTCGTGCAACTTCAAGATCATCATCCCATTTTCCTAAGAACTCATAATGCAAGAGTCCTAGGAAATCTTCCGGTGATGTGGCATCCATCAACTGGGTTCTAGCATAAGCATTCAGAGAAGCATACCAGTTTGCTAGCTTTCCTACCATTTTTGCAAGAAATGTTTCAATAACAACCCTGATTTCTGCTCCAGGAATAACATTTGTCCAGCTATCCATGCTCTAAATTCTAGAAATCTATTCATGTATTGTGAAGGAGGAACATCATCCAGGGTGAAGTAATTTCCAGTATTTTTTTGGAAATTTGTCTGCGGATTTGGCTGCGGTGTTCTGGGCTGTTCAAATTCTTCTTCTGGATCATCAACTTCTTCAACTTGGGGTCCTCTAGAAGATGTAGCATCATCAGCCATCAATTGGTAGGGTATTTCATAATCCGAATCAGAGTCACTTTCTGAAGATTCAGAAGATGGACTTTCTTTTGAATCAGATTCAATTGAAAAGCTGGGCATGACGTTTTCAGCACATTTTTCCAAAAAGGAAGAGATAGGATTTACCATCATTAGAGGGTGTTCTGGCTCTTTTGGTGATAAGGTTGGTGAGGTATTTTTGGGTAATGATTCAGAAGGTGTTGTTTTAGGTTTCTCAGTTTGAGAGAAATGGATTGTTTTTCCTTTTTTTGCTGTTGTTTCATCAGAGGACTGTGTTTGAGAGGGGGTTTTTTATGAGGATTTAAATCCTTGAAAATTTGGAGGAATATTCCTGGAGGGGGCTATTGGTGCAGGAAATAAAGATTGGGTGGAAGAGGCTGTGTATGGTGAACTGGGAATTGAATAAGGGTTGTACAAAAGACCCAAAGGATCTGGAGAGAAGGATTTTGAAGAGGTTTATGAAGACAACTCTTCTTTCTTTCTTTCTTTTAAGATCTTTTTCAAGTTGGTCAACCTGGGCTTTCAAGTTTAAAATTTCTGTTTCTTTCATTTGAATGCTATTCAATGTGCCTTTGTTGCTGATGATTCGCATAAGTTCCTGGTGCTTCATCTCTATCTGCCTTTGTAATTCTGTATGAACGGTTGTCATTCATTTTTCAAAGGCCTGGAACTTTTTTTCTACCAAATTCATATGTTCAGCAACTCCATCAATCTTTTCTTCAATAAGCTTCAATTTTTGATTTTGAGCACAAGCATTTTGTGTCTGCCAGTTGACTATTGCTTCAGTCGGAGTTATTTGTCTAGGTCTGCCATCTGCATCAACAATGTTTGATTCCATGATAAAAGGTTGCATGGTAATTTGGTTTTTTGTTTCTTTGGTTAAAGGAGGAAAGTCTGTGGGTTGGAACATACAGATTTGGGGTAAAGACTTTGGCTTTTGAATCTCAGCTGAGTTTTCTTTTCTTACCCATTTCAAAGCTTTTTTGTAACATGGTAGAGGAGTTGCCTTAGGTTTTGGCTGGGAAGGAGGTATTTGAGGTTTGCAAGGTTCAGGAGGAATATTTTGAGTAGTTGGTGGTTTGTACCAAGTAGGAGGAGAATATGATACAAGATAATCATATTTTCCTAAAGGTTGTCCCAGAGTGCAGATGCTTGAATCTCCATCTTCATATCTTCTTCTGAATTCCTTTTCTCTATATTTTTCTGGAGACTTCTTCTTTTTCTTTTTCTTCTCATCATCATCAAAGTAGGATGCAGCATAATAATCATCACAATCACAATAATCAAAATAACAGTGACCATCACGCTTAAAAGCATAGACTGGTCTTCCATAATTATCAAAAGAGGCTACAGGGATGTTATCTTCTGGATCCCAAGGATTGATCATGAACTGTGTATTAAAAACTGTAGGAGTCTCTTGTTTTCTCCTAAAGATCGTATCAACTGATCCATTAGATCTTTTGATATGCATAGGGTCTGTACCTTGAATTGGCTCCACTGTCTCATGCAACTTCTCATAATTGGTGATCCACTTTTCTGGGAATAATTTTAACAAATCATTCCTAGAAAGTTGTTTGGGTGTGTGAATGCACGTGGGAGTATTATGAGAGTCTGCTTTTATGAACAAAGCATCATTTTGGACATATGGTAGTGACAAGTTGATTGCATGGTTTTGGAGACGCTAGACAATTTGGTAGTGAAGGGTGGCTACTTTGGCTGTGGAGATTTGTTCAACACCAAGGATCTGGAGTTGGACTTTTAAAGCTGTCAAGGCATGGGGATCAGAAAGGGCCAGATTATAATTTGGGAAAAATGTAAAGAATACTGAGCCAGCATTTAAGGATGTTTCTACGGTCCCA
Organism: Mallotus nudiflorus; assembly: GCA_947683625.1. NCBI lineage: Eukaryota > Viridiplantae > Streptophyta > Magnoliopsida > Malpighiales > Euphorbiaceae > Mallotus > Mallotus nudiflorus. The sequence goes on along the minus strand of CANTUR010000472.1, from coordinate 169,745 downwards.
ATTACAGCATGTTGATACTGTTTGTATCTGGAATCCAAAAGAGCGATCCTAGAGAAAACAAGTTGCCCTGCTCTGCCATGGTAGGAGAGTCCTAACCTTATAGCTCCAAAGTGGATATGAGTGTATCCCTGGTTTAGCCAAGTTCTTAGAAATTCTGGAGGAATTTCTAAGGTCATAAATTGTTCTGTCTGAGAGGCTGGTATATGGTGTTGATCAAAGCTAGAGGCTTGAACATATTCTTTTATAGAGGAAGTGGGTCGGTTTACAAGAGCTTTAAAAGATTGTTTCCAGTTTATTTTGGATTTTGAAAAGGCATCATAAGGGTTCAACAGGGGGAATTTTGATTCTTCAATCTTTTGATCTTCAGGAAGGTAAGTAAATTCATACAAGTAATCGATCTTTTTCTGGGTGGTTTGGTTAATGGGGGGTGATAGGGTAACGGTAACAGACTTAGTTGGCACATACTTATAATCACATATTACAGAGGGAGTAGAAGAAGGAATATAAGAGCTTTCTGGTTCTGTCATGTTTAAGAATTTCTTCTCTTTCAATCTTCATATGAATTATAACAATTCCACCTTATACAAAAATCAGGCTCTGATACCAATTTTCCAGAGCTCCATTAAAATTATATTTCATAGCTATACAGATTATATCATGGACTAGCCAAAGTCGTACTTATAGCATCACACAACCAATTTCCGACCAGACAGCCTGTCCCCTTTTTATAATCTATACAACTATAAATTATAATCTTAATAGAGTTGGTTACTGGATCATCTTCTTAATTAAGTTTCTGATGTACCAGATCCTTCATAGAGGCAAGTATAGAGCATACTCCTTAATCCTATTTTTCCAAGGGTTTCATAACTGGACGTTGAACCCATTTCATATGATGGGAGTTACCGGCGTATTGGGTGCTGCTCTGCTATGCGCTATTCGTGGTGCTAATGTAGAAAATACTTTATTTGAATAGAATTACACATATATTAATTATTACATATATTAATTATTAATAGATTTTCACAAAAAAATTAAGCCGCGATGCAATTCTGACCAATCAATCAAGTCTGTTCCTATCTAACGGAACGCTATTGGATCAAATGACAAAGGCATTGTTGAGAAAAAGATGGCTTTTCCCGGATGAAATGAAAATTAGATTCATGTAATAGGAGAAAGGTTTCCCATTCCTTAGCCTGAAAGATATGTGGCCATGAAATAGGGATTCAGTGGAACAGAATTGACTGGGTGGTAGAGTCGTGGAAACACCTATTTCTTCCAGATTTTGGACATAGAACAAGATGTTACTGCGGAAACATGGAAGAATTGGAATCTTAGATCAAAACACTATGTATGGATGGTATGAACTGCCTAAACAAGAATTCTTGAACAGCAAGCAACCAGAACTATTACTCACTACATCAAAAAATTTCCATTAATGAAAGATGTAAATCCATTGGAAAATCAAAAATACGTATGTCGGATGAAATGGTGGTTGTTGCTATCTGCTCCAATAACGAATCATTGGTTTAATTGAATAACTAAAAGAATAACTAAATAAAATAGATAGACCTTTCTCTTCGTCTCAGGTTGATGGATCTTCTCACTTAGAGGATCCCCTATATGGATAATACACATTCCAGTTGACCGAGCCTAAATCTAATTATTTTGTTCCAAAGCAAAGATATCCACGGGGTGGTTCATCCTATTCAGATATTCACGATCAAGAAGTACTGGATTCTCTTTCGGATAGGCCCTGAAAGGAGAAGGAAGGCCGGAATGCCAACAGACGTCTATTATTGAATTCACCCGACCCGAGAGTACCCATTTTCTTTTTTATTTTAGGAACATCCAGTGCCAAAGTCACTGAATGAGTAAGTCGCCAATCCTTAAAACGGACTATGTAATGTACTTTATTTGTTGGGTTACGGGCGGGCATTTTACCAGAGGTTTTTATTGTATCAACTACCCTTGTGTAATTCCTATTGAAGCATATACTTGTTATCAAGTAAAGACTCTGGGTTTCCAGCAAGCCACTGCTACATCCATTTCATTAGGCATTGATGATTTTTTAACAATACCTTCTAAGGGATGGCTAGTCCAAGATGCTGAACAACAAAGTTTTATTTTGGAAAAACACTATCATTATGGAAATGTACATGCGATAGAAAAATTACGCCAATCTATTGAGATATGGTATGCTACAAGTGAATATTTGCGACAAGAAATGAATCTAAATTTTAGGATGACGGACCCCTTTAATCCAGTCCATGTAATGTCTTTTTCAGGAGCTAGGGGAAATGCATCTCAAGTACACCAATTATTAGGGATGAGAGGATTAATGTCGGATCCGCAAGGACAAATGATTGATTTACCTATTCAAAGCAATTTACGCGAAGGACTATCTTTAACAGAATATATCATTTCTTGCTACGAAGCCCAAAAAAGGGTTGTCGATACTGCTGTACGAACATCAGATGCTGGATATCTTACGCGTAGACTTGTTGAAGTAGTTCAACACATTGTTGTATGTAGAATAGGTAGTGAACAAGCAAAAAAAGAAAGGGAAATTTTTTGAGCAAATAGAACTTCTTCAATGAACTTAAAAAAAGCAATTTCAACCTTTTGATAAAATAAATAGAATAAGGTTCTATTAGTATAGAAAAATTGGTATGATATGGGACCGACAAAAATTTAGAAAATATATATTATGCCGTCTAGGAAAAAGAAATCGAATAATTCCTCTTATAGCTTTGAAAGTATTGATAAATACTATCGAGGAACAAATGTTCTAAATTAATTAATGGAGTTACTTTTTCAAAAGCACGATCCAGAAAAAAGTGTAATAGAACTTTTGGAAATATTTAAAATATTCAAAAAAGGCAATCTATTTTGTCACTTATATGAATAAGGTATTAGGACTATTAAGAACTCAACGGACCCTAGATGCTATCGGAGTAAAGGATCGTCAACAAGGGCGTTCTAATGCGTTGTAGATTCTTATCCAAGACTTGTATCATTTGATGATGCCATGTGAATCGCTAGAAACATGTAAAGTATATGGCTAACCCAATAACGAAAGTTTCGTAAGGGGACTGGAGCAGGCTACCGTGAGACAAAAGATCTTCTTTCTAAAGAGATTCAATTCAAAACTATTATATGTCCAAGGTCCAATATTGGAATAATTTCAGAGGTTTTCCTTGACTTTGTCCGTGTCAACAAATAATTCGAAATGCCTCGACTTTTTTAGAACAGGTCCGGGTCAAATAGCAATGACTCGAAGGACTTCTTACACTATTTCGAAAACCCAAGGAGCAAGAATCCAGGGTTAGTCCTAATCAATAAGTTGTAACAAGTTCGTAAGTATATTTTCAATATCGAAAGAGAAAGGACCCAATTCGGGCAAATTTCAAGTCCAAGAATAAGGTTTGTTGGAATTGACCAAATTCTTTTAATTAAAAAAGTGTATCACATGGGAATCAATTGTGTTAGTCTATGTATTAATATTTAAGGATAGATATTACCTTCTCTTTTTCCCCTTTTTCATTTTTCAAATTGACGTATTCCGAATCCTCATTACTAATGGAATCGAAATGATCTCTGAATTGATTAGAAGATCCCTTCAATTGGCTAGAATTCCTTCCTTGAACGAAACTAGTCGAGGGGCCCGAGAGGTGGTGGTTTACCCTGTGGCGGAGATATCTAATGAAACCGTCGCTGGAATTGAGATCTCATTCAAAGAAAAAGATATCAAATATCTGGAGTTTCTTTTTGTATATTATATGGATCCCTGTTTAGTCCCCTTCATTTCGGAAGTTTTTTCTATTTCTACATCTGTTTCTTCCTCCCTTTCTTCCGTTTCTGAGGTTTCTTTTAGTTTCTTAGTAAAAATGGGTGACGGTATTTTGCCTAAAGAGTAGACACAGGTAATAAATAAGAGAATACTAAAGATTCGAGCCATAGAATTTCTCAATTCTGATACAAGGTACTTATTAGATCGAAAAAGTACATTAGATCTAATAGAATTATTTTGCTGTATCCAGACTAATATCAATCCAACCCATTTCATGAATAAAATGTGACCAATTAACCAACCAACAAAACTACTTGTTACAAATAACATCTTGTTGTTGCATCGAAACATATAAATGTTGACTAATCTGACTAACATTGAACTTGGTAAAATGAAATGGTTGAATAATTGAAAAATGAGATTATTCAGGAATACAAATTGAATGCTAAGATTACGCATTGAATTTCTGGGAACTAAGGATTCTTGTGGTTCCGGAGGATTTAGCCACAAGAAAACCAGGAACGGGGAGCCCCCCCTTTTTTTTCGCCCACTCTTTGGTCTTAGGAATGTTGGTTTTAAGAATGAGTGATTGCCCTTCTCCGACCCTTACTGCCCAACCTGAGAGCAGACAGCTAATGCGTTCCACTTATTGAACAGGATTCTATGGTCGGTCCGCGACCCCTGGATGCCGAAGGCGTCCTTGGGGCGATCTCGTAGTTCCTACGGGGTGGAGACGATGGGGTCGGTCCATGGATTTTCCTTCCTTTTGTCGCATTTCGCTAAAGGGTTGAGGGGGGATAGTGTATCAAGCTATTCACAAGGGGCAACTTGATCCTCTTCCCCAGGGATCCCAGATGAGGGAACCCTAGGAGAGCCGCCGACTCCAACTATCGTCCATGTACGATCCATACTAGATCTGACCAACTGCCCATCTTACCTCCTCTACGTTCTTGACAGCCCATCTTTGTCTCAGTAGAGTCTTTCAGTGGCATGTTTCGATCCTCTTCCCCATTATTTAGAAAAAGTGACCCACCGGTTCAGGTACAAGATACTATCATTACCGCCTGGACAGCTCAGTGGTAGAGCGATCGGCTGTTAACTAACTGGTCGTAGGTTCGAATCCTACTTTAATTTTATTTATTTTAAAAGGCTCAGGAATGAATATATACGGACTAGAGATAGTCCAACCGCCCAAGTAAAGAACTGTTACAAATAATGAAGCAACTAATAAGCTTAGATAGGAAGCAATATAAAGTAAACCAAATTTGATACCTGAATATTCGGTTTGATAACCTGCTACTAATTTTTCTTCTGCTTCTGGTAAATCAAAAGGTAATCTCTCACATTCTGCTAGAGAATAAATAAAAAAAATGATAAATCCTATAGGTTGACGCCACAAATTCCACCCCCAAAAACCAGATTTTGATTGTGCCTCAACTATATCAACTATACTTGAACTGTTAGATAATCATAGTCGGTGATAACATCACTGTTCCCATCGCTATTACAGAACCGTACATGAGATTCTCACCTCATATGGCTCCTCAAAGGCCATAAAACAATTTAAGGACCCGATCGGATTATTTATTTTGCTATAAATTATTTTGCTATATTTGTAGGATATATATATTTGTAAGATATATAGGATCAAAATAAAATAAATCCATCGACGTTCCCAAATTCACGCAATGAAATTCTATCTGTTATAATACTAACAAAAAAGTACTTCTGAATTAATCTCATCCTTTAATAGTTTCAATTTTTCTTTTCTGAGTAATAACTTCAAAATTTTTCAATAAAATACTCTTTATTTATATTATTTATAATTTATTTATAAAAATATTTTTGGTATTTTTAATTTTAAGCAAGGGGGTTACAGAACTTCTTTATCTCCCCTTCTCTTGTTCTATTCATACAGAATTCATACGTATTTTTTTTTTCTTACTTAAATCTTACTTAAAAACTTAAAAATATTATATTATATAATATATAAAATATTATATTCTAATTATATTTTATTATATATTATTCTAATTATATTTATATTTAAAAAATAATTTATAATATAGGGTTTAGGGTTTAGCGCTTACTCCCGGAAATTATATTGAAGCACAGAATTGGTTGAAGATCACAGGGTGTTTTGAATAAGATAAGAGCACTCCTTTTGTATTTTTGTATTATTATTTCATTTAGTATTTTTTTGAGTATTTAGTATATTTTTATATCTCTTATAAAATATAATAAAATAGAAATAGAAAATATCAAAAATTTGTTATAATTAATTGTTTGTTATCCCTATCAGTCAAATAGAATAAAAGAATCGTTTCTCTGGGAAGAACCAAGCTAAAGAATTTCATGAATTTCATTATACCCCTTCTAAGACCATCCCTTTTCATCTGGTATTTTCTGGTATTTTATAGGAATAAACAATACACATATATAAACAGTAGAGAATATAATAATATATCAATAATATAATAATATAATATACTATTTCAATAATATAATATTGAAATTTTCAATTTCAATATTTAAATAAAATAGATTTCAATAGAATATCAAAAATTTTTTAATTAGAAATTATAAAAAAATATATTATTTTCTAAAATAGAATATTATTATTCTAAATTCATAAATTCTGATATAAACTAATATAAATTAGAATAAGTATACTTTACTAAGTAAATAAGTATACTTTACTAAGTATAAGGAGTAGATTCATTCTAGTTCATTTATAAGCGAGAGATTTGATTTACCTAGTGAGTATAGGCTAAATTCGTGAATATAGGTAAATAAATGGTTTATTGATATTGTTTGGTCAGGTCAATAAGGTCATACTCACTAGGTAAATCAAATCTCTCGCTTATAAATAAAAAAAAGACCAGGTTCACGAATACCATCAAAACAGAAATAAACATAAGAAAAGAAGACTGTTTGCCCTAAGATTGGTTGATTAGTTATCCTGGCTTGATGCGGGCTCAAAAGATCAACCCTATTGAGTTTATCATTTATATGTATTACCATAATGCTAACATAACTGGCCATTGAGAAAAAATGAGTGGATGGTTAGGAACACCAAGATACACAAAGGATTAGTAATAGAGATTTTAAAAATTATCTATCTAAAAAGATATTTCGGCAGAATATAAAAGTATATTAATTGGGGCTTTAAATTGGTAGAAATGATCAGGCAGTACTCCCCATGATTCCGATCCAGAGTATGCTCCTACCCACTGATTAAAGAAATAAGTATCAAGAACGAAATAACCCTTCCCCCCTTTAATCCCCCCTTTGTTTTTTTTCAGAAAGAAGAATAGGAACGAACAAAAAGAATCTAATATCTAATTACAATAAAATAAAAAATCAATCTTTTTTATTCTTTTTTCCTATATTCATATTCATATAGACGGAATTCGTATCATAATTCGGAATATCTAATTCTTTTTCGTAATAAAAAATGATAGGTTGAAATTGGTATTTTTACAAAAAAGTCAAGTAATCTTGCTGATTTTAATAAGAATAATAAGAATTCACAGATTTTTTGTGACATATCTTCCTTGTCATAAGGTATGTATTTTACAAATTATTACAAATCCAAATTATTAACTTATATAAGTTAAGATCTATCCTTCAATATCATGGCCTTTTTATAAAGAATGAAATAAAGGAGTATTTTAGAGTCCAAGGGATATTTCATTTCGAATTAAAAGAAAAAAATGTTAGAAATTCTGTAATGAATCAATGGAAAAACTGGTTAAAGAGTCATTATCAATATAAATATGATTTATCTCAGATTAGATGGTCTCGATTAATACCACAAAAATGGCGAAATAGAATCAATCAACACTCTATGGTTCAAAAGAAAAAATTAAACAAACGGAATTTATATGAAAAAGACCAATTAATTCAGTTTGAAAAAAAAAATGATTTTGATTTTGAGGCAAACTCATTACCAAAGCAAAAAGATAATTTTAAAAAACACTATAGATATAATCTTTTATCATATAAATCTATTAATTATGAAAATAAGAAGTAAGATTTAAGTAAGAAAAAAAAATACGTATGAATTCTATATGAATAAAGTATGAATAGAACAAGAGAAGGGGAGATAAAGAAGTTCTGTAACCCCCTTGCTTAAAATTAAAATATCATGAACAGTTCCAGTAGGATTTGAAAAAAATGGGTCCTGATCTCCTGCGGGAATGATTTGGAAGATCCAAAACAAAAAATAGTGGTATTTGCTAGCAACAACATAATGGAGGTAGTCAATCAATATGGATTGATCCTAAATCTGATTCAAATCCAATATAGTACCTATGGATACATAAGAAATGTATTGACTCAATTCTTTTGACCTTTCTTTACCCCATAAAGATATTGAATAAAATGAACTATTTTTTTTACCACTGTAATTTCAAAAATGAACATTTAAATGTCCTTCAAAAGTAAGTAAATAAACCCGAAACGCATAAAATGCAGTTAATCCGACTGTGAAACAAGCTATTATTGCGGTCGAATTATAAGTATTTAACACTATTTTTATAAGTACTTAACACTATTTATTATAAGTATTTAACACTATTTATGGGCAGTATAGGTATAAAAAAACTATGTTAGATCTTTCCTGAAATATAACCTAAAACCAGATTTTCATTATTTATAGGAACTTGGAACATACGATTGAAAAAGTGATTCATTAATTAAACTGAAACCGACACAGGTGGGTAGGTAGAGAATACCTAGGGGCGTGAGACAACTCTCTCTAAGGAACTCGGCAAAATAGCCTCGTAACTTCGGGAGAAGGGGTGCCTCCTCACAAAGGGGGTCGCAGTGACCAGGCCCGGGCGACTGTTTACCAAAAACACAGGTCTCCGCAAAGTCGTAAGACCATGTATGGGGGCTGACGCCTACCCACCTTCTCTTCTGCGAAGCTTTGCCCAAGGCTATATTGCGAATGCAGGACAAGCCTTGAACCGGGTAAGCAAATAGTTTCTAACATCACTTACGAAATTCACTTGAGAGAAACCACTGAACCAGACTAGAGGAAGCATAAAGGATACGACAGTAAGGAATTAGCTCAACCCAGTTGAGTTGGTCGGAGGGGAAAGGAGGGACGGGGATGGGTTTCACGCCAATCATCCGAAGCTGAGGGCTGCTCGGCCTAATCGGTGGAGGAGCACTTAGCGAGGGCAGGAAAACTAAATAAATATTATACTGGAAAAAGGGGCATTCTCTAGATGCCACTTTTTCTTTAATAATATAGATAGTTAGTTATTTAGAATATATATGCTCAAAGAGAGTTTAAACAGGCGTTAAAGCTACAGAAAATGGCCATAGAGCTAGAAATCGATCGCGCGCGCATGCGCACATACGTGCGTGTGCGTGCCTGTACGTGCGTGTATACGCGTGTGTGCGTGTACGTGTATGCGCTTGTACGGGCGTATGTATACACGAGGAAAATAAGATAACATATTTAATAGCTCCCCCGACTTCCCAGACCGCTGCCCTGACAGAGGGGGAGCGCGAGCCGTATGATGAAAAATTATCATGGGTTAGCCAGTAAAAAAAGAAGGTTTGTCTTCGTTCCTGTTTCCATACGGTATCAATCAGTCGCCTTTACTTGGCCTCTGGGAAAACCAGCAAATAGCATTTCCCTGTAAGTGGCATGTCAAAAATGAGGAATTGAGATCCCACCTATATTTACCTATAGCCATGGACCTTTCTTCTCTGAGTCCGCAGATGCTTCCATCAGACTTGGCCTCCTCCATGCCTCCTTTCTTCTTCATCATCCGAGCGATCAGAGGGTTCTCCTTAAAAATAGGTTATCCTTTCAAGATATGTCACCCCAACCAGTTGGGATTGGGGGGCATTAGTGATCCCTTCCACAGGTTTCATAACCTGGGACATATCATGACAGCCAAAAAAATCTCCCGATGAGCGGCGTTTACACTTCTTGGTGCTACGAGAGAAAAGATCATCCTCTTCAGTTGCAAGCGACCACAGATTGGATTTCTGACGACATGGGAGCTCTGATTTTGGAAAGCCAACTAGAAGGCACCTGAGGTATATGGTCTTGACTTACCTGTGCGAATGATGGGTGACCCAGAAAGATGGTAGGCATAAAGCTATGGGAATGCTGGCCTTAGTTGCCCTTCACACTCACGTGCTTTGAGCACTTCTCGGTCCCTACATAAAATTACCACAACTGGGTCACCATGCAACTCAAATTGCTCATAAAAAATATCTTTATTATGCCACTGCCATATCATCCAAGTCGTGATGCCGATAGAGCAGAATGTGCATTTTAGACAAGCCTCCTCCCTTGTAGGAAAGCGAAAAAAGAAGTGTAAGAGGCATCTTCCATTTTAATACCGGGATTAGGTAGGTGGAATAGTGAAACTAGGGCGGGAGGGAACAAGCTTTACTTTTTTGTAATTGAGACTTCTATCGAGTGGTAAAAGGCTTCCTTAAATAGGAGTTCTGGTCCATCCATTCTTGCTATCAGACAGCTGAACTACCTCTTTCTTCTTTCTTTTTATTTTGATTGATTGAACATAATTTCTAGAGGAAGGAGCGATAAACAGAGAAGTTTAGGGTTTAGGGTAAGAAAGAAAAACCCTATCAGCTAGCTAGCAAAGAAGAATGTCCGATACTGGGAAGAAGCATAGGCAGCTAAGAGATCGAGATATCTTACCAGCCAGCTCATTAGCTAGACCAACACAATTCTAAGAGAGTGTCCAGGCATCTTTTATAAGAATAAGAATAAGAGATAGATATTGAGTTAAATAGTGCCGCCCAGGTTTGGAACCGACTTTTTATAAGTTCATATGCACGCATGCATGTGTCATCACCTCATTGGTCGGAGGTCCAAGGGGTCCATAGAAAGAAATCTTCTTATTTTTCTTTATTTATATTCTTTTTCCTAGAAGAGAGAAGGAGTAGAAACAAAGGGTACGCTCTCTAGAAGATTTGCTCGGGGCTGTTCACTTTCACTCCAAGAAAGATGCTCATCTCTCTTGGGCTTCTCTGCTCCTCCCCGCACTCATTACCGGTGAAGTTTGAAACTCCGAGAGGAGAGTCTTCATTCCACCCCTACCCCCAAACTCAGAAGAGTGACTTGTTGAAGAAAATAATTATGATTGACCCTGTTTGAAGAAATTGGTATTTTTTCACGAAAAGCAAAGATCTCCTACTTGCCCTGCTTTTCTCAATCTTCTATCTCGGACTACGCCATGATCGGGTTATGGCGGTTTTCCTTTTTTGATGTCATCTCTTTATGTTTTTTTTAGTATATGCTAATATGATAGTAAGAAACCTAATTTTTTTGCCCCGCTGACCAGCTTTCGGTTATTTCCTGGAGTGCCAAACCAGTAGACCAATAATCCATGTTCCTAGTGGGCCAAGTGGAAGCAATCAACAGGCTATTCATTAGTTTTAGTTTTTGGAATTCCAAGGGAATAAAGGATTATTATTATTATATTAAATAATTTGTTATATTAATTATTATATTAAATTATATTAATTATTATATTAAATAATTTAATATAATAAAATACTATATATATATATATAATAAAATACTATATATAATATAATATATAATAATATAATATTAAAATACTATAACTATAATATAATATAATATATAAAATTAAAATAATATATAAAATTAAAATACTATAATATATAAATAATAATAAAATAATAAAATAATAATATAATATTAAATAAAATAAAATAATAATATAATAATATAATATTAATTAAAATAATAATATAATATTAATATTTAATAATATTAATAAAAATAATTTGAATTTTTAATTTAATATTTAATAATAATAAAAAAAAAGAAAAAAAGGGGTATGTTGATTATATCAAAATTAGCAGTATTCTATGAGATCCGATAGTATGATAGAAAGAAATATTAACTCTGAATTTGAAAGTTATCACTTAGTAAGTTTCCATACCAAGGCTCAATCTAATTAAGTCCGTAGCGTCTACCAATTTCACCATATCCCCGTTTTGAGATTCAAATCTTATTATTACCCCTCTGTCATTTATATTCTATTGGAACTGTTGAAGTTATTAGATACCGATTCCTATAAAAATTCCTATAAAAAAAATGTTTCCTCTTCTTTTTTTTCTTGTCTATCGTCTTTCATCTCTATCAGAGATCCTTCTTTAGTTTAATCTAAGCTAAGCAGTGGTAATTCTAAAGATTCCCCCGAGAAAAAATAGAAATATCTCCTACGTTACCCCTAATATGTGGAAGTATCGACGTAATTTCATAGAGTCATTCGGTCTGAATGCTACATGAAGAACATAAGCCAGATGAAGGAACAGGAAGACCTAGGATGTAGAAGAGCATAACATGAGTGATTCAGCGGATTTGGATTCCTATATATCCACTCATGTAAATTGTAAAAAAAGGAAAGAGATATAAAAGATCTTTTTCCTAGAATTCATTTTGACCATTTATACCTTCTTCCAATGAATATTCTCTTCTTAGGAATGGGTGCGGGAGCTACCCCCTGGTGCTTTGCCGGAAGCCCTTCATCAATCTCAATATATGGAAGTTCTACGCGCAAAGGCTTTGGTCCAATGTCCGAACATCAAAACACTTCTGGATATCTAGCCGGATTATTCCCTACCGAGAAAGGGGACACCCGGCTGCTTCGGATGAGTTCTTTTTTTTGTGCTTTTCGGTATGCCAGTGAGAGATCTGTTTCGATGGCCTCCGATCACTGTCAAAGCCGATTTCCCGAACCCTTTTTTCAAAAAAGATCCTTAGTCGAAGATCTGGCATTTTCTATTTAAATTCAAAGTCCGCTTTCGATAAAGCCTCCGATTGACTCGTTCAAGTGGTAGTCATAGGAGACCCTGGTCATACACCATAAAACTTCTCGGGTGAATGTCTACGCTTATCCCAGCTCGCCTTCTTCTTTAACTAGTCTTTAGCATTCTCATTCCCTTTCTCTCTTTCTGGCTTAGCCTACCAGCTCCTTCTTATTGATAGCACAGGTGAGAACACCCCTAATGGGCAAGCTTCACTAATATCCCAGGAATGAGGTGCGGAGCAAACTTCTGCTATTTACTCACTCTTGCCACTGAGAGGGGATGAGTGAATACCTGTAAGAGAAAGTGCTCTTATTCCCGGGATCAGGGCATCAACTGCTTAATTTAGAAGTGCATACCTGGTAGCAAAGGTCAGAATGGGATCGGGTCTTTTCATAAGGTGGAATTGTTACAATTCATATGAAGATTGAAAGAGAAGAAATTCTTAAACATGACAGAACCAGAAAGCTCTTCTACTCCCTCTGTAATATGTGATTATAAGTATGTGCCAACTAAGTCTGTTGCCATTACCCTATCACCCCCCATCAACCAAACCACCCAGAAAAAGACTGATTACTTGTATGAATTTACTTACCTTCCTGAAGATCAAAAGATTGAAGAATCAAAATTCCCCCTGTTTAACCCTTATGATGCCTTTTCAAAATCCAAAATAAACTGGAAACAATCTTTTAAAGCTCTTGTAAACCGACCCACTTCCTCTATAAAAGAATATGTTCAAGCCTCCAGCTTTGATCAACACCATATACCAGCCTCTCAAACAGAACAATTTGTGACCTTAGAAATTCCTCCAGAATTTCTAAGAACTTGGCTAAACCAGGGATACACTCATATCCACTTTGGAGCTATAAGGTTAGGACTCTCCTACCATGGCAGAGCAGGGCAACCTGTTTTCTCTAGGATCGCTCTTTTGGATTCCAGATATAAACAGTATCAACATACTGTAATTGGGACCGTAGAAACATCCTTAAATGTTGGCTCAGTATTCTTTACATTTTTCCCAAATTATAATCTGGCCCTTTCTGATCCCCATGCCTTGATAGCTTTAAAAGTCCAACTCCAGATCCTTGGTGCTGAACAAATCTCCACAGCCAAAGTAGCCACCCTTCACTACCAAATTGTCTACCATCTCCAAAACCATGCTATCAACTTGTCACTACCATGTGTCCAAAATGATGCTTTGTTCATAAAAGCAGACTCTCATAATACTCCCACATGCATTCACACACCCAAACAACTTTCTAGGAATGATTTGTTAAAATTATTCCCAGAAAAGTGGATCACCAATTATGAGAAGTTGCATGAGACAGTGGAGCCAATTCAAGGTACAGACCCTGTGCATATCAAAAGATCTGATGGATCAGTTGATACGATCTTTAGGAGAAAACAAGAGACTCTTATAGTTTTTAATACACAATTCATGATCAATCCTTGGGATCCAGAAGATAACATCCCTGTAGCCTCTTTTGATAATTATGGAAGACCAGTCTATGCTTTTAAGCGTGATAGTCACTGTTATTTTGATTATTGTGATTGTGATGATTGTTATGCTGCATCCTACTTTGATGATGATGAGAAGAAAAAGAAAAAGAAGAAGTCTCCAGAAAAATATAGAGAAAAGGAATTCAGAAGAAGATATGAAGATGGAGATTCAAGCATCTGCACTCTGGGACAACCTTCAGGAAAATATGATTATCTTGTATCATATTCTCCTCCTGCTTGGTACAAACCACCAGCTACTCAAAATATTCCTCCTGAACCTTGCAAACCTCAAATACCTCCTTCCCAGCCAAAACCTAAGGCAACTCCTCTCCCATGTTACAAAAAAGCTTTGAAATGGGTAAGAAAAGAAAACTCAGCTGAGATTCAAAAGCCAAAGTCTTTACCCCAAATCTGTATGTTCCAACCCACAGAATTTCCTCCTTTAACCAAAGAAATAAAAAACCAAATTACCATGCAACCTTTTATCCTGGAATCAAACATTATTGATGCAGATGGCAGACCTAGACAAACAACTCCAGCTGAAGCAGTAGTCAACTGGCAGACACAAAATGCTTGTGCTCAAAATCAAAAATTGAAGCTTATTGAAGAAAAGATTGATGGAGTTGCTGAACATATGAATTTGGCAGAAAAAAAGTTCCAGACCTTTGAAAAACGAATGACAGCCGCTCATACAGAATTACAAAGGCAGATAGAGATGAAGCACCAGGAACTTATGCGAATCATCAGCAACAAAGGCACATTGAATAGCATTCAAATAAAAGAAACAGAAATTTTAAACTTGAAAGCCCAGGTTGACCAACTTGAAAAAGATCTTAAAAGAAAGAAAGAAGAGTTGTCTTCACAAACCTCTTCAAAATCCTTCTCTCCAGATCCTTTGGGTCTTTTGTACAGCCCTTATTCAATTCCCAGTTCACCATACACAGCCTCTTCCACCCAATCTTTATTTCCTGCACCAACAGCCCCCTTGAATATTCCTCTAAATTTTCAAGGATTTAAATCCTCATAAAAAACCCCCTCTCAAACACAGTCCTCTGATGAAACAACAGCAAAAAAAGGAAAAACAGTCCATTTCTCTCAAACTGAGAAACCTAAAACAACACCTTCTGAATCATTACCCAAAAATACCTCACCAACCTCATCACCAAAAGAGCCAAAACACCCTCTAATGATGGTAAATCCTATCTCTTCCTTTTTGGAAAAATGTGCTGAAAATGTCATGCTCAGCTTTTCAATTGAATCTGATTCAAAAGAAAG
Organism: Mallotus nudiflorus; assembly: GCA_947683625.1. Lineage (NCBI taxonomy): Eukaryota > Viridiplantae > Streptophyta > Magnoliopsida > Malpighiales > Euphorbiaceae > Mallotus > Mallotus nudiflorus. Next base: position 154,339 of record CANTUR010000472.1, on the reverse strand, counting down.
TCCATCTTCTGAATCTTCAGAAAGTGACTCTGATTCGGATTATGAAATACCCTACCAATTGATGGCTGATGATGCTACATCTTCTAGAGGACCTCAAGTTGAAGAAGTTGATGATCCAGAAGAAGAATTTGAACAGCCCAGAACACCGCAGCCAAATCCGCAGATAAATTTCTAAAAAAATACTGGAAATTACTTCACCTTGGATGATGTTCCTCCTTCACAATATAGGAATAGATTTCTAGAATTTAGAGCATGGATAGCTGGACAAATGCTTATTCCTGGAGTAGAAATTAGGGTTGTTATTGAAACATTTCTTGCAAAAATGGTGGGAAAGCTAGCAAACTGGTATGCTTCTCTGAATGCTTATGTTAGAACCCAGTTGATGGATGCCACATCACCGGAAGATTTCCTAGGACTCTTGCATTATGAGTTCTTAGGAAAATGGGATGATGATCTTGAAGTTGCACGAAAGGAGTATTACCAGATGAAATGTTGTTCACTACAAAGAAAAGATCTAGAAAGACATTTCCAAAATATGTCTACTAGATTTTACCTATTAGGAGGCACTGCTAATCCTGATTTAAAACAAGCCTTTTTGGCTTCTATTCCCGAGATTCTTGCCTCTCGAATGTTTTCAATCCTTCAATAATCAAATTACAAAGTTGAAGATGTGCCAATGGGACATTTGTATCAGATCATGATTCAGGCTCATACACAGTTATGTGATCAAAGGAAGATGATTAAACTGTATCTGGGCAGTAGGAAGAATCCTTTGGGAAAACTTTCATGTGACAGGCCTGATTTGCAGATCAAATGCAAAGATGCTGATGTTTGTGTTTGTCCATCAAAGAAGAAGAAACATTTCTTCAAATTGAAGAAAAAAGGGAAAAGATCCAAGTTTAAGAAGTGGAAGTATTACAAGAAGAAAAAGTTCCGTGGAAAGAAAAAAACTGACAGATGCTACATCTATGGGAAAAAGGGTCATTTTGCAAAAAGCTGCCCTTCAAAAACAAAGAAGACTGAGCAAATGATTCAACAAATTCAGCAGATAACTAAAGTAGATTTGAATGATGCTGATCTTAAGTCTCTCTTTTCAGAAGAAGAAGCAGCTTCACTAGAATGTGTTTTTACTATAGGCCAAGAGGCAGACTCAGAAATTTCCAGCTTTGAAACAGAGTCCTAGAATGACCAGTTCTTAATTGGTGGTGATAATAGAGACATGATAGCCCTAACTCATGAAAAACATCCAATACCTTTGTTCCTTATCCAAATTTACCCAACCAGTTATTCCAAACCCATAAAACTTGTAGCCTTGATCGACACTGGAGCTAAAACTACCATTCTCAACCCAAAAGCCTTGCCTAAAGAATTTTGGAAACATCATTCTGAGTATTTCTCTACAGCTAATGGAGAATTACTTGAAACTGGCCTTAAAACCAGACACCCAATAAAGATCCAATTCTTTCCAAATTGTTACACCTGGACACATGTTCTTGGATCTTCTTTACCTGGAAAAGATATTGTCATTGGCTTTGATGTCTATTGGAAGATGAAAGACTTGAGAATTCTTCCAAATGGACTCAAGTTAAAGAAATACTTTCAACCATTCACCAATATTTCATCTATCCTTTTTGTTGACCAAACCATTTCTCAACCAAACCTTTAAATTATTCATGAGTTCTTATTAAAAGAATGCAGTGCTCAGTCTCATACAGAGTTTCTTCAGAAATGCTCATCACCATTGTGGAAAAATGAGGAGTTCTTCATCTCCTTACCTTTCAAACAAAATGAAGATGTCAACCCAACAAAGGCAACTCATCCAGGAATGACTCCCTTCGATCTTAAATTGGCAATTGAAGAATGCAACCAATTGGAAGACCAAGGCCTAGTTGCTCCCATAAAATCAGAATGGGCATGCCAAGCTTTTTATGTAAACAAAATACCAGAACAAGTTCGTGGGAATAAAAGATTGGTGATCGACTATCAGCCTTTGAATTTCTTCCTCAGGGATGACAAATTCCCTTTGCCAAAAATTTCCTCATTATTTGCATTTTTGGCGGGAGCTAAAATCTTTTCAAAATTTGATTTGAAGGCTGGATTTTGGCAACTTGGAATCAAAGAGGAAGACAGATACAAAACGGGCTTTTGTATTCCAAACAGACACTATCAATGGAATGTGCTGCCTTTTGGACTCAAAGTAGCCTCATCACTATTCCAACGGGCTATGATCAAAATCTTTGAGCCCATCCTCTCCAGCGCTCTTGTTTATATTGATGATATTCTTTTATTTTCTGTAGATATAAAAGCCCATGAGAAACTGCTCCAACAGTTTGCTAATCTTGTACGACATTATGGTGTTATGCTTTCACCCACCAAAATGTTCATTGGCCAAACAGAAATAGATTTTCTTGGAATGAAATTCAAAGAAGGGAAGTATCTTCCAGGTCCTCATGTTGCAACAGAACTGGATAAATTTTTGAAAGAAAATCTTTCTGTTAAACAAATCAGATAAGTTCTTGGCATTATCAATTATCTCAGGGATTTTATTCCTCACTTGATAAAGAAGACAGCCCCTCTCAGAGCTCTTCTAAGAAAGAATCCTCCACTATGGTCCTTAGAACAAACAGAAACTTTTGGACAACTCAGAATTTGCATAAAGAATCTTCTTAATCTCCAGATTCCCTCCACAGGAAAAAGAATTCTTCAAACAGATGCAAGCGATCAATTTTGGGGAGCTATTCTTTTAGAAGAGGATGACAATAAGAAAAAACGGATTTGTCCTAATGCTAGTGGAAAGTTCACAGATGCAGAATGCCATTATCACTCAACCTTTAAAGAGGTCTTAGTAGTTAAATATGGCATAAAAAATTTTGAATTCCATCTAATTGGTCATCATTTCAAAGTTGTGATGGACTGCTCATCATTTCCAAAATGCTTGAATTCAAAGGAAAGACTCTGCCCCATCCTCAACTTCTCAGAATGAACAAATGGTTCAGTAAGTATGACTTTGAAGTAGAACACATCAAAGGTGAGGATAACCTGTTACCAGATCTTTTAAGCAGACCACCTGTCTCTTGTGAAAAACCCTTTCAACTAAAGGTTCTTCCCATGCTATACATGTATCAAACTATTAATGCCAACTTTCTTGAAAAAGGTATTCCTCCATCCTTACCATCACACATTTCCATGACCATCCTAATTAAAAGGCGAGAACTCAAATTTTTTGAACTTCAATCCGGACTAATCAGAAAATATAGGTCAGATTTCTTTCACAAATTAGGCTTTCATCCTATCTATCCTTTCACATGTATTTTCGGCTTCCTAAACCAAAGTCCTGGAAACCATTTTTATTGGCCTCCTGAATTGTTAATCCTGTTTTGGTATCTTTTTCATCTATGTTGGATCTCATTTGATCTTCAACCATTAAAGCTTGCAAGGTATATCAGCCTGCTTGAGAAGAATGAAGATCTGAATCCACATTTGTCAACATTTCTCAAATGGTTCCAGAATTTGTCAAGATGGAAATCCTATTTGACAAATGAAGCTTATACTCAACATGTGGCACCTCCTCTCGAATTTCATACTATAATCACCCTCAAAAGAACTTTCTTTAAAGCTAAAGGTGTTTTTACTGATGTACCATGTTTTAATATCTATGGGACTTATAGACACTCAATGATGCACTATATTACCATAGATACCACAGATCCTTCACCATGGAGAGAATTTCAAAGGCACATGTTCGAGAAAAATGGTATTATTCCAAAGGAGATATGGCCAAAGATATCTGATGATGCCCCATGGGAAATATTTCCTCCTGATTATGGGAAACAGCTGTTAGCAGACAAAGAATATTGGGAAGAGACACAAAGGACTACATCAATCCCATCTCACATGCAAATTGATGATCCTTATCAAGCCAGCTCATCTGATCCTTATCAAGCCAGCTCATCTGATCCTTATCAAGTCAGCTCATCTGATCCTTATCAAGCCAGCTCATCTTCAGAACAAATATAGTTAAACTCTTTCAAATCAAATAATTCAGAGGACCCACGTATGCCAATAACAGGACACTCACAGGATCCTGATAAAGACTTTTACCATAGTGAAGACAGTGCTGAAAATAAGAATCTATCTCCAAGTCACGAGCCAATTGGTCACAAATGGTTGTAATTTAAAGATGTTACTCTTATGAGTGGATATCTATCCATGTTTGTCTATTTATCTATGGTTGTTTATTTGCTTGTAGGCCTTCTTATATCTCAGCTCCTTCTTTATATAAGGAGCTTTCTATCTCAGTTGAAAGGCAGAACCCCTCTTGTAAAAATTTTCAGAAGCTAAATAAACCATGACCTTTTAAAAGTCTTTCTTCTTCTCTAGCAGTTAGATTATGAACTACAATTATTCACCTATCTAAATTAAGGAGTATGCTCTGTACTTGCCTCTATGAAGGATCTGGTACATCAGAAACTTAATTAAGAAGATGATCCAGTAACTAACTCTATTAAGATTATAATTTATAGTTGTATATATTATAAAAAGGGGACAAGCTGTCTGGTTGGAAATTGGTTGTGTGATGCTATAAGTACGGCTTTGGCTAGTCCATTATATAATCTGTATAGCTATGAAATATAATTTAATGGAGCTCTGGAAAATTGGTATCATGATTTAATAATATAGCTATGAAATATAATGATTTTCCACAAAGTGGTAACGAAAGGTATAACTTGTACAAATCTTTCCATTTTCCAATTCGATCCGATCCATTCGTTCATAGAGCTATTTTTTCGATTGCAGAAATTTCTGGAACACCTCTAACAGAGGGACAAATAGTCAATTTTTAAAGAACTTATTGTCAACCTCTTTCGGATATGAATCTATCTAATTCAGAAGGGAAGAACTTGCATCAGTATCTCAATTTCAATTCAAACATGGGTTTGATTCATACTCCATGTTCTGAGAAATATTTTCCATCTGAAAAGAGGAAAAAATGGAGTCTTTGTCTAAAGAAATGTGTTGAAAAAGGGCAGATGTATAGAACCTTTCAACGAGATAGTGCTTTTTCGACTCTCTCAAAATGGAATCTATTCCAAAACATATATGCCATGGTTTCCTTACTTCGACAGGGTACAAATTTCTAAATTTACTATTTTTAGATAATTCTACCTGCCCCCCCCCAATCTGATATTTTGGTGCTGGTATAGACCGAAATTCCGTTATGATCCAATTCTGACCGGTAATATATACCAGGACTTTGCAATATTTGATTGATCACAATTCTGTATATTCTGTTTATTATAAAAGTTCCAGAGAATTCATTAGAGGAATGTTTCCAATAAAAATTGATTATTCTTGCATATCCCTACTAGTTTTCCAAATTAATCCCGCGGATACATATAATTCAGAAGAATATGTATGGATTAAATACAAATTTTAAAATTTGTAACAGTTCTAAATCCATTTTTTCTTCTTTATAATCTAGAAATAAGAGTCCCTTAAAATTGAAACTTGATATCGATTTTCCGACCAATTCATTAATTAAGTTTAAGAAATAAGCAATTTCTGTTGAAAATAATTTTCTATTTGTTTTGGTTCAAATTGTATATCTATATAATTACTAATAAGAAGAATAAGATGAATTTTATTTATCCAAACCATATCTGTGGAATTTTTTGGGGGAGTTTTATTTAGGATTGGGAGTGAAAAAAAAAAATTGGATTTTCCCGCGGTAAGACCCACTTAATAGGGGATCATATATTTTAGGTAAGTACTCTTTTTTAGTTTTATCATTACATAATCTAGTCCTTTTTTCGAGTGTATTCAGAATAAGATATCCCTTATCTAGAGCCTGAACTCTGTTTATAAATGCATTACTTAGATTTTTCTTATTTTGTTAGGACTAATATTTATCTCTGAGGTAAGAATTTTTTTTTCCTTTTCTTTTGAAATTTTTTCTATTTGATTTAGGATTATCTTTCTGCTAAACCCTAAACACTGCATTTATCCGAATGACCCACAAACGACGAAAATTTCTTTTTTGCCTACCTCTATCCTGATGAGCCGAACCCAAAGCTCCTACTTTTTTTCCTTTATTACTATTCCTTTAAATCTTTTAAATTGTATAGACCTTTTCTTTTTGTCGATTTATGTGTATATTTATGTGCCCTGAGTGTAAGTAGATTATCTTGAACAAGGCGTAGATTGCCTTACACTAAAAGCTAAAAAAAAGACCATTTTGAAAATTAGTCAATGATGCCCTTCCATGGATTCGCCTATATAAGCTGCAGCTAAAGTTGTAAAATAAGAGCTTGAATACCACTTGTAAATAACCCAAGGAACATGACAGGTATAGGAACCACTAAAGGTACTAAAGAAACAAGAACAACAACTACTAATTCATACTCTCAAGTACGATTCTACTGGAAGGAATTTGCTTGCCTATTCTGACCAAGGAGAACAGGCCATTCGGCAGGGCAGTTGGTCAGATCTAGTATGGATCGTACATGGACGATAGTTGGAGTCGGCAGCTCTCCTAGGGTTCCCTCATCTGGGATCCCTGGGGAAGAGGATCAAGTTACCCCTTGCGAACAGCTTGATGCACTATCTCCCCTCAACCCTTTAGCGAAATGCGGCAAAAGGAAGGAAAATCCATGGATCGACCCCATCGTCTCCACCCCGTAGGAACTATGAGATCGCCCCAAGGATGCCTTTGGCATCCAGGGGTCGCGGACTGACTATAGAATCTTGTTCAATAGTGGAACGCATTAGTTGTCCGCTCTCAAGTTGGGCAGTAAGGGTCGGAGAAGGGCAATCACTCATTCTTTAAAACCAGCATTCCTAAGACCAAAGAGTGGGCAGAAAAAAGGGGTATGTTGAATCTAATAGCTTTGATAGGTATAATAACAGTATTTTTAGGAGCTACTTTAGCTCTTGCTCAAAAAGATATTAAGAGAAGTTTAGCCTATTCTACAATGTCTCAATTAGGTTATATGATGTTAGCTTTAGGTATGGGGTCTTATCGAGCTGCTTTATTTCATTTGATTACTCATGCCTATTCGAAAGCATTGTTGTTTTTAGGATCTGGATCCATTATTCATTCAATGGAAGCTATTGTTGGTTATTCTCCAGATAAGAGTCAAAATATGGTTCTTATGGGTGGTTTAACAAAACATATTCCAATTACAAAAACTGCTTTTTTTTTTAGGAACACTTTCTCTTTGTGGTATTCCGCCCTTCGCCTGTTTTTGGTCCAAAGATGAAATTCTTAATGATAGTTGGTTGTATTCACCAATTTTCACAATAATAGCTTGTTTCACAGTCGGATTAACTGCATTTTATGCGTTTCGGGTTTATTTACTTACTTTTGAAGGACATTTAAATGTTCATTTTCGAAATTACAGTGGTAAAAAAAATAGTTCATTTTATTCAATATCTTTATGGGGTAAAGAAAGGTCAAAAATGTTTAACAAAAATTTTGGAACTTTCTTAACAACGAATAATAATGAATGGGCTTCTTTTTTTTGGAAGAACACATATCAAATTGATGGTAATGTAAGAAAGATGTTGTGGCCCTTTTTTACTATTAAAACTATTAAAAATTTTAACACTAAAAGGATATACTCAAAAAAATGAGCGTAAGAGAAGTAGATATAAGAAACGTGGTATATATACATTTATATTGAATTGCGAATAGAGAAATGATAGAATCCTTTCTGATTAGAATCAATTTCTGATTAGATTAAACTAAAGAAGGATCTCTGATAGAGATGAAAGACGATAGACAAGAAAAAAAAAAGGAAACATTTTTTTTATAGGAATCGGTATCTAATAACTTCAACAGTTCCAATAGAATATAAATGACAGAGGGGTAATAATAAGATTTGAATCTCAAAACGGGGATATGGCAAAATTGGTAGACGCTACGGACTTAATTAGATTGAGCCTTAGTATGGAGGTAATAACCCCTAGAGAAGCTAGAGCAAGGCCTAATTGAAAATGAAGCAAATTGTTGATTGTGTCATAAAGACCCTTATGTCCACGCCCCAGCCGTCCTCCCGGAGGAATATGTGCCTCTAAAAGATCTTTTATACTGTGCCCAATCCCGAAGTTAGTTCTATACATATGACCGACAACAAGAAAAATAAATGCAATAGCTAAATGATGGTGTGCAATATCGGTCAGCCATAAAGTTTGTGTTTGTGGATGGAACCCCCCGACAAGGGTTAGAATGGCAATTCCTCAATTAAATTAAATATTTTAAAATGTAGAATAGTAAAATGCTAAGAACATTGAAAAATCAAGAAAAACTTTTATTTTTTTATTTTCTATATTTTAGAATATCTATATTTTATAATATATTATTAATATATTATTTTTTATTTATATTTATTTATATTTATAATATATTAATATTATATTAATTTCTAATATATTAATATTTCTAATATTTCTAATATATTAATTAATATATTAATATTATTTTATTTTATTATTATATTTTTTTTATTCTTCACGCCCGGGATTACGTCCTGGATCATTAGATAAAAATCCAAAGATGAATAGAGAAACAAAAAATATCACTACTGTGTAAACAAAGAGTTTGAGCGTAAGTATTATAAAATCTCCAAGATCTTTTTTTGTTTGGAAAACATATATATATTCTCTATTTTTATACCACATATTCTATTTTAACACCAAGACATGGAGTGTTTTCTAGAAATAGAATAGAAAAGAATTTTGAAAAATTCTTTTGTAATAAAAGTCGAGTCTTTCATTGCCAAAAAATTGGTTTCATACGGAAAATGAAATATTTTTTCATGACTACAAAAAGGACTCTAAGAAGATCTGCAATGGAAAAAGTTTAGAATGAGAAAAAAGTAGGTTGATCCAGAATTCTCGCGTTTATGTTTATATTTATGTTTCTATTTATACAATAACTATTTATACAATAACTATTTATACAGTAACTTCAATATTTGAATTAAGAGCTTATGCTTTATACTATAAGACTTAAAGACTTAGCTTATACTATAAGACTTATCTGATCTTATCAATTGCTATAATTTTTTTTTCTTGAATAAATCATGAATTATTCTAGGGCAATATTAAAGATCTCATCAAAAACTTACAACAGCTTGCCAAACAAAGGCTAATAGAAAAAAGAGTACAGGGATTACTGGCATAACATCTACGATTGGATTCAAAAATTATTAATAAAAAGTAAACCTAAACGAATCGAAGAATTACAGATAAATGTACAAAAGGAACTTAATTGTGTGAACCGAAAACTCAATATTGCTATTACAAGAATTTCAAACCCTTACGGGCACCCTAATATTC